>OZ008371.1:209307492-209748462 GCA_963931995.1 Phaonia tiefii
AATAGTTATATAAAGGCATAATTTTTGAACTGGTTCATTCAAAAATGGATACAGGAGATAAAATACATGCACTGATCTCGACAAAATACCCCATTTTATGATTAAGGTTTGCCAACCAGAATAACTGTCAATGCTTAAAAGAAGTATGGCAACTCTAGCCGAACTTAGAAGTATGTACATAGTTTGATGTACATGGTGCCAAAAAAAAAAGTTTGGCAAACCGAAATAATAACTGGGCAGGTATGTAAAAATAAATAAATGGTTGGATTAGGGAGAGCTTCTCACAACCAGTGAGCTGTGTGCGTTCTAGTTGTACACTCACTGATTGGGACCTACAGTTTTACACCGGTTCCGAACGGTATTTTGAGAAGCTTTTTCATGGCTAAATACTCGATAGTGTCGCCTCATCATCATCATATGTAAATGTGTGTGAAGATAAATTCCGAATTTAACTATCCAAGACACAAACCACTTCGTTTACAGAATTCTGTTGTGGAGTTAGCAGACCGATGTTAATGTATGAAATACGATGAGTAGGTATAAAAAACGGACTTTTGGACGGCCTGTGAGCACAAAGGCAGCGAAATTGATAAAATAAACAGAAAACAGTTTGAATTTAATATATTTGAAAAAACTAATGCCAACAACTTTCGAGATGCACATAGGGCGTCAATAAAAAACTGGTATTTCTTTCTAAACATATATAGCTGATATACATAAATATAACTTTCCTCGTCAGCTAAACCTATGTCATTATCCAAGGCCCGACATTAACTTTCCATATTTAATAACACTATTACTGAAAACACCTTTAGTAAAATAAATTATTCACTTTCTGTTTTTAATAAACTACGCAATAATATATATGTATGTCACTATATCCAAACGAATAAAACCTCGTCAATGAGACTTATGTCCAGACGTAGCCCTTGCTTAGTAGATTTAAACTGGCTACTCATTTTCAGGATAGACACCTTCGGAATATGACATTTATCAATTTCAAATATTTTCCTATTTTAACATTTTCGTCCACTGTGTCCAAACGAAGAAAACTTCGTCAATGAGACTTATGTCCAGACGTAGCCCTTGCTTAGAAGATTTCCGCCCATTTCTACTATATATTTATGTATATCAGTTATATATGTTTAGAAAGAAATACCTTTTTTTTATTGATGCCCTATGTGCATCTCGAAAGTTGTTGGCATTAGTTTTTTCAAATATATTAAACTCAAACTGTTTTCTTTTTATTTTATAAATTTCGCTGCCTTTGTGGTCACAGATCGTCCAAAAATCGGTATTTTATACCTACTCATCGTATTTAATACATTAACATTGATCTGCTCACTCAACAACAGAATTCTGTAAACGAAGTGGTTTGTGTCTTGGATAGTTAAATTCGGAATTTATCTTCACACACATCATATGTAAGTATGTATACAAATTTAAGGTGATCAGAGCAGGGATCGAACCCACGTTCTCATGAACAAGAGCCGCGCACACTACCATTACACCACCACCGATATATAATAAAATAAAAATAAAATTTTCTTAGTCAAGTTTTTCGGCGCCATATTTTGAAATTAACGGTCTTTCTCATAAATTCTGTAGGTACAACCGTAGTCATTTTCAATTCGGTTACCACAACATAATTCTATGTATTTTAAACCTGACGTTTAAAATTCTAAAACAAATATTATATTTAAAAAAGATAAAGAATATTTAATTATATTTTTTGTGTATTTTCATTGCCTATATAACGTTGTCGAAGCCCACCGTGAGTTGTATTTTACCTACTGCCAGGATGATTATGTTTCAGCTGCCCATTATGAATAAGACGCTGACCAGAGCGGAGTGTGTCGAAATTGGATTTTGGTTTCTTCAATTTTGATCCGCCGTTGGCCAGGGGTGTTGGCTCATCCACCTTCAAAGGACAGAAGAATATGGTCACTACTTCGAAGAGCTTCAGTGACAGGGTCAACTAATAATTATGAGACATATCAGTGATCGCATTACCAATCAGGGTGATCATTCGTATCACTTTCTCACTTTAGCTAGCTTGCATAGGTATCAAATTAGGTCCAGTTATCAGAATGGATGAAGGTGAGCCAGCGCGAAAGGTTTTCGATAAAGGACCCGATGGAAGCAGGAAAAGTGGACGACCAAGACTCCGTTGGAAAGACCAGGGCGAAGAATCCCTCCGTATCTTTGCTGTTACCAACTGGCGAGAAAAGGCGAAGGATAGAACCAGTTGGAGGAATATGTTGAAATTTGTTTAATTTTATTTAGTTTGTTTAAATTTAATTTGTTTAATTAATATGTGTACGACACCTGACCTCATGAGGTTGTAAAATAGTCAAAAAATGTCGATATTAAGATTTTTTTGAGGTTATTAAGAGGTAAGCAAAAATATTGTAATTATGGTTTTTGTATTAAAACGTCATATTTTTCAGAAAATGGCCAAGAAGATATCAACAGTTTTGAAGATTTTCAAGGTCGGTTGTTTGAGATATACTGCAATCGTCTCTGTACAAAACGGTTTAGGACCTAAATCAACAGATACAACACGTCAGAATTGGTGCGGTGACGCGACTTGAAGAAAAGTTAATTTGTTCCACAAAAATGTTTATCTGAATCTTTTCTATAAAACTGCTGAACATATTTTGTACCTTAGAAGTAAGGAACACACAATTTTGCATGCCGATATGTTGCAGGAAAGTTCTGAGGGGCGGAAACTTTGACCCGCCCTAAAAAAAATTCTGATCATATCTGGCAAAACGCCGATACACGTATATATTTTTTTATACCTTTCTACCAGAATCCGTTGACAGAACCCCATCATTTTTTTTGGTGTCGCACAGTGTAATTAATTGGATAGGTAAAAACTCTTGTAAAATAAATGCATTTTAACGAACTATGGTTTTTAAAAATCTGTATCTCAAAAGAAAATCGTTTTTGTAGTTACAATTGGTTTGTGAGATATTTGGTTTGGTTTGGTTTATAAGATCTTAAATTTTTTTTTTTATACTTTTGGAATATATTCTACTTTTGAAATTTTTAAATACAAAATACAATTGAGTCACTCGATATGTTAAAAGAAGGTTTGCGTATTTGCTCTTAAAATTGACCAGAAAGTTCAGATGGTCTATCACATATGTACTTCCATTTTTTTCGAATAATCATTTGTTGAGGTAGTCGACCACAACCAAACAAATATAAAGTCACAAACTTCGTGGTGAGGTCGGTGCAATAGATATTCGACATAGATTGACTTACACCTGATGGCGTTACAAGAACTGTTGGCTTTAAGTTGTCATGTCGTTTTGTTTGAGAACCTATTTTGGAATTTTTGTTATCTTTTACAGTTAGTATACAAACATATACGAAATACCGTTGTTGTTTTCTTATTGGTTGTTTTGAACTAATGCCTCTATCTGCTATTATTAAAGAAATATTTTCAACATGTCCATATACAGCCAAGCCTAATGTCGTAAATTTACTGAGAGAATTTTTTACTCAAGGTATATTTCCAAGGTATAAAATGCACACTTGTGTCAGTTGCGGGAATAAACGTCAAAGTATATTTGTAAATTTGTAGTTGATATGATATAGAAAAACTTTTTCAGCAGATTTTTAAAGTATTTTGGAAAAATCAATTAATATAAGTAATTCCAAAATTTAAAAAAAAAATACAGCAGACAGTTGTCCGAGGCCTTCGGCCACGGACTGTCCCTGCAGGCTGTGTCAGGGACACGGCCATTAAGTTTAACGTAGAATACGCCATCCGATAAGACAGAAAACATATATAACAATAAATGATAAATAACATAAGCAAATGAATTTATTTATTTGATAGTTACTTTTGATAATATACATACATAAGCTTATGGTAGGAAAAATAGGATAAATATGTTTTTAAATTAAAAGAGAGGATAAATGATAAATAACAGACGCAAATCAATTTGATTATTTGAAAGCTACTTTTGATAATATGGGCTTATGATAGGAAAAATAGGATAAAAAAAAGTTATCTCGCCGTTTCCTCATAACTAATGAAATAAAGATTACAACAATAACAATCTGACATGACTCCCTATACCGTAAGGTAAGACGTATTCTACGCCAAAATGTATGAATTAATTTTTTCATATATTTTTCATAATTATATATCCATGTTAAATTCAAATTCACATTTAACATTTTGTTTCACTTAAATACATAAGTAAATATGTATACGAAATTTCAATATTACATCAATCAAAACAACAGCCGAAGGTTTGTGTCCACACTGAAACAGCAGCATAGTTTGTGTTCACGCTACAAACTCAAACCATAGAGTAAATATGGGTAGAGGAAATCTTTCACTCACCAAATTTCTGACATTTGTCCTCGTGTGATGTATACGTTTGATGTTGAAAAGAATTGCTTTACTAATACCAGATAGAGGCAATGGTTCAAAACAACGAACAAAATAACAACAACGACATTTCGTTTTGTGTGTTAAAATTAATGTGTTAAATACAACACACATGTATGCTAACAATAACAGTCAATAAAAAAGTTTAAAACACATTTAAATTTCACAGTTTTTCACCAAAATGGCATGAAAAATTAAAGCAAGAAGTTATTGTAATTCCACCTGGTGTATACCACTTTTCGTCAAACATCTCTCTATCACACCGACCGCATCACGAAGAGTGTGAAAGGAAACGTCAGATGAGACAATGGCGGCTCTACTGTAAATTTCCTCTATGACTCAAACACTCAACCAAACACCACACATATGTTTGAGTGTATGTGTTTAAACAATTTTCATTTGAAAAATTTAAATATTAGGAAGATATCAACCAATATGAAATGTATATCAAACGAAAGGTAACATCTTCATTTACCTACAAAAAAATTTTTAAAAAAAGTTATCTCGCCGTTTCCTCATAATCAATGAAATAAAGATTACAACAATAACAATCTGACATGACTCCCTATACCGTAAGGTAAGACGTATTCTACGCCAAAAATTTAAAAAATCTTTAAAACAAGATATTAAACACTAACATCAAATGCCCGAAGTACAACCATTTCAATACACATACATATAAAATGACAATAGTTACATGTTGCAAACAGTATCTTCTGTATGTTATCGGTTATATATAAATTACTGTGTTCTTACTGATATCATAAAGCCATAAGACTAATTTGCTACTACTCAAAACTGACAGATTGATATGTGTGTCTTAAGCGGGCTACTCACGTGGTAAACATGATGAAGAACAACTATTGTTGTTCCGTTCACAAGTGTTATTGTGATGACCACTGATTCTGTTGGCTGCCTAAATGCCGGTTTTATGACCAAGTAAACCATCCCACCAATATTGTAGTTAAATGTATTTGTATCACATAAGCTTAACCTATCTATCTACAGATTCTACACACATGCTCAATTCGTATTGAATAAATGAGAATTCCCGTTTCCGTTTTAAAAGGGGAATCATTGCTTCAAATTACTCATATAGTTGACATCATATGATATTTTTTTTAATACGTAGAAAAAATCTCAACACAGTTTAAAATTATTTTTACAAGGGAGAATATGTACATATTTACAACAAATTGCCCATTAGTGTTAATGATAGCACGCACGGTATAGTTTTGTTAAAAATATAATGTGCCATTAAAGGAAACAGTATTTATTACTCACTCATCTGCATAAAGGCCGTGTTAGACTGATAGAGAAATCGTTTGATGTGTCAAAATTTCCATTTGGTGAGAGCGGATGGAATAGTCTAAACTTGAGAATGATTTGCAAACATAATGTTGACAGATCTGCTAGATTTCTCTGAATTTTTGATTTTGGTCACAATTATGCGATCAGTGATGCAATTTGAATAAAACGAACAAAAATAAAACAAGAAAGGCAAGAACATGTTTATTTCACCACTTTTAACAAAAGTTTAGTCTTCGGTCCAATTTGCTGTTTTCAGAATTTCCAACTCAGTTTTTTTAAAAAATTCAAGTTTGCCTACTTTTGTTTTTGTTTTGTTTGATTTAATTACTCAGATGTCAAAACAAATGAAAGTAGATAATAACAGCTTTCTATTTAAAGGCTCAACTTAATACACGCTGAAAAATCTGTTTTTTTGTTGTTGTTTGGATGCAAATATTGGTGCTTGTCGCAAATATAATATACTTGTGTCCAAACACATTGTGTTTGCTATTCAATATTACATGTTTCAGACACAATGATTAATATGTTATAATATATATACATATGTGTTTGTGACCGATATATATTTATGTTTGTGATACAAATACAGATGTGTTTTTTGCACTGTCTATGCTCTCTCGAGAGCAAGAGAATAAAAGAGGAACAACGAGAGACTATCTTGTAAGTGTAAATCTGTATTTTTGCTTTATTTTCTCAGTCAATGAGTCATAAATATTCCTGAATGACCGTGTAAATTGCAGACGAAGTGTTTCTTATTTTGTCTAATGTATTGCGTTTTAGTTTCATGTATTCTGTCAAAATCGTTTATTATTACAACAACACGCCACGCGTCGACTTATATTATTAGACTATGCTCGGACGGTTAAATGGTTTGTGATGCTACTTTGGTGTTTGTGTATGTGTTTCGTTTATATTGACGTGTGGTACCAAAATGAGAAAGGATTTTGAGGAAAGAAACTGGCAAAGGCAACAACATGAAACCCTTTGTCTGTCCGAGCTTGATTTGTATATAAATATTTTGTTTGTGTACCAACGCATAGTGATAACCAACGCATGGCTGATACCTTCTGAAAACAAAAACGTGAGAAACAGCAAAGAATGGAGAAGCACAAGAGCAGCAGATTCTTACTTCAAGAAAAAAAAAACAAAGGCAAATAAATTTAAAAAGGGCCGTTTAAAATCTATTACAATAGATTTGGATTTATAGTGTTATAATTAATTGTAATAAATAATACATATATATGTATATTGAAAACTTAGAATAATTCGTTTCTAAATATTATTATATTTGGGAGGTAATTCCCATATGTTGCCACGTAAGTATCTGTAGGTTTGGGGGAAACGCGCATGTATATGGATGTTTGGGATGAAGAACGCATATGTTTCCTCGTAAAAGCATAGATGTTTGTGAGTAAACATGATACTGTTTGCATTTAAATACAAGTAAGTTTGGGACTTGCAAAAATATGAATGTTTGAAGTGTGTTCCAAACATATACATGGTTCCTGCAGAATATATTTGGGAAAATATGTTAGAGAGACCGTTATTTTTCAGCGTGTATATATAAACACATTGGAAATCGACAGCGAACAACGAAATTTTACCTCCACCCAGACAGAAAAAAGGTTCAGCTTCGATTAATCTGCCTCGATTTTTGGCCGAATGCGATTAACGGGTCGATCTCTAGTACAAGGTGGCGCAAAAGTAAACACCCTATTGGAAAGCCCAATCAATCATTTTTGGTGAAAGAGCAGTGCATCAGCTTGAAGATTTTTCATCGAAAATTATCATGATCATTTCCATCTTAGCGGTTACGTGAATAAACAAAATAATCATTTCTGGGGCACCGAAAATCTGTTTACGCTGGAGAAGTCATCACGCCATTTTTTTAGAACGAAGCGGGACAAACGACGACTGTGAATGGCGCCGCTACAGAGCCATGATTAACCGATTTTTTTTTCTTCCTCAATTGGATGAATTGCGATTGGAGAACATGTGGTTTCAACAGGACGGTGCACACTGCTCGAGCCACAGCCGATATTCTCTGAAGGAAGCTTTCCCGGGTCGATTAATTTCTCGTTTTGGTGATTTTCCCTGTCCGGTCAGAGCACCCGATTTAACCGTTCCAGACTTCTTTTTATGAAGTTTTTTGAAGTCGAGGGTTTACGTCAACAAGCCTCAGACTCTTCAAGCCCTTAAGGAGAATATTCGCTAAGAATGTCAGAACTCGTCGCCCGAATTTCTTGCAAGTCATGGAAAATGCCATAAAACGAGCCCGTATGGTCAGTAACTCTGGCGGCCGATATCATTTTCTCAACTTGATGGAATAAATTGTAATGAATTAAATAAACAAATTTCACAAGCAGAACCAAAGTTTTTCATTAACAAAAAAATTACAGCAAAAGAACATTGATTCAATGTCAGCCATTTTGATAGTTGTCACGTTATTTACTTTTAGTTCGGTTTGCCATTTCACTGACTGAAGTCTGAACCATAGAGTAATGTAATAAGAGTGTGCAACAGCTTTTGTGGAAACCTTAGAAAGTAGCTGGACTAGTTGGAGTTTTCATGGATTTTGATACTTCCACTTGTTATCCATTTTTTTTCTTCGATTTAGTTGACAACATTTCTCTCAGCTTATGTGTTTTGCACTTTTGTGGTTGCATATTTATGAAGAACGTACAGCGCAAACCTAATTCTTAGTCACATATCGCTTTATCTCTTCCAAAATGTATACTCCATAAAAACTCTAACTGCATAGCCCATCGCGCCAGCTGACCTAAACAATGCGCGAAGGATTGTTCTGCCAAATTCATGTCGTACGAAAACAATTGTTTGGGAACGAAATTTTGATATGTATTTCGATTATTTTGACAAACAAAAGACAAAAAGGATATACAAGAAGAGAACCAACAAGTCGACGCGATTCACTCAAACGCATTTCTCTCGCGTCATAACTTGATTACTACATACTTTTTAAAAACTTTATGTAACTTTATATAAACATGGTTTGAATTTATATAGTTAGATACTATAACATCATCAGAAAACTGCTAGTGTATTGAAATAATCAACGAAACGTTTTCCCACCACGTTAACTCCGAATGATACGACGCATCTTCCGAGACGTCGCGACGTAGAATGCGTACTGAGTAAACTGTTACTGCTGTAGAGCATTCAATCAGGGGGGTTTCTATGTCACAGCTGATCGAAAAGGTACTAGGGAAATAATGTAGAATGAGAGACCAAAGAAGACAGGAACTGATTTTTAATAGTGTTTATTGATACTAATGACACCTAAATTAGGTTTTATGTTGTTTGCATTGAACGAAAATACGCATTCCCTTTGATTTCTGTCCGTTTTATGTCCAACAAAGTGTGAAATTGGTAAAATACAGCAGCAAATAAAACTCTATGAAATGGCCTACTACCTCGTCGTCATGAAGAGACATCGAAGAGTAATAGAAACTCTTAAGTATTACTCTATGCTGTCTCCATCATTTGCCTAGTACCTTTTCTATCAGCTGTGCCATTGAATCCCCCTGGTAGGTATTACTCTATGATTCAATCAAGGAAGACCCAGATGAGTCCATCCGTCATCGTGCACATCAATGAGATCTGTGTTCATCAACTTTATAGTAGATCTTGGTTTGCGGGTCAATAAGCAAAACTGTCGCATATCGAGTGAAGATAATCTTCAAGACAGAAAGAGTGACAATTTGGTGTGCTTTATGAGCTGGTGAAATCATTGGTCTTAACTTCTTTTAAAAACTGGGGACCGCTATAGAACAATGATCAATGGCTTCTTCGTTCCTGAAATGACTCGCCTTCTTGTGGGCGAGCTGTGGTTGCAGCAAGAAACTGCAACATGTAACACATTTCGAGTCACAACAGATTTATCGAAGGAAACATTTGGTGAAATTGGTTTCCAAGATCTTGCAATACTACACCGCTGTATTAGTTTCCGTGGGGGTACGTGAAATCGAAATACTACGCCGACTAGACAGAGACGACTTGGAAGACAACATTCGTCGCGTAATTACCGATATACGGCCCAAAATGCTGCAAAAAGTGTTAGAAAATTTGGAGCGTCTGCCAGAAATCATATTCAAATAAAAATAGCAAAAAATTTACTTCCCAATAAATCATTGCAATTAATATAATTCTTCTGTTTTCTATTTAATTTGTAATCTCTATACCTCCAAAAAAACACGGTTTACCAGGTTGGTTGTTGATTGCAGCCACAAATATAATCGCTGGGCTGTCAAAAAACGCGAAATTCCCAAATATTATCTTCCACAGATGACTTATATTATATGCAGAATTTCACTGATTGTTGGGCTTATGTTAGAAACAATGTTATGTACAGTAAAGCTACTCATTTTGTATGAAGTCAAAAAAAGATCTGGAACCTTGAACCATGATATGTTCCGACAATATTACGGCTCTGGGGAACGGCTCCAGAGAAATAAAGCGTTTTCAAAACATCTTTAAAAATGTGACTCTTGGTAATATTGTTATTTCTTTCCATTGCTTAATTTTAAAACAAAAAGCTATCAACATTTATTATCATTTTGAATTATTTGAGATTTTTCAATTTTGATCTCAGAAGATTTAAAGATTTGCTCAATTTGTATCCATTAATTCTCAAATTTGGTTGCAAGCGCATTTAATTAATATCGATCAGTTTTACTTTTTTAAATGAAAAAATCTGCAATTCGTAAAATTTGGTTACATTTCCTTCAAAAAAAAAAAACCGGTGCAATCGGATTTTAAAAAAGTAAAATTTTCGCAACAAACGAAACCCTTGTTTCTCGGTTTGGCTGGGTTTTTGAACAGCACTGTAGTTAACATTAATAACAATTATGTATTTTGCCAGCGATGTGAGATGATAGGGTTTTTTGAACCGGTTTTTGTAATCTTTAAACTTTAAGCCGTTTTTCTACAATGTAAACAAACTAATTTGGGGTGAGATAAAGTGCACAACTGCGGAGTTTTTTTCTTCTACAGAACTTCAACAAAACGGATTATTGCGATTTATATCTTAAATTCCGCGACAATTCGCAATTGAAAGCACATGGAACAGAAATGCGTGTTTGTAGACGATGCCATCATTAAGTCTAGCTGCCTTCAGGAGGAGGTCAACTTCATGTGCACGAGGGTCCCTGGAATTTGATCTAAAGATGTATTATCGTCGTAAATATAGAATATGACTGTTCTATTTAAGTCGTACCGTCATTTCGCCCAAAAACGAAAATGACAACACCCAAATATGGCAAATCGCCCAAAACCCTAATTACTAAAATGACATATCACCCAATAGCAATGACATAAGACTCTAAATAAAATGACATATCGCCCAAAAACATTGACGTACACATTTTTTGGGCGAAATGTCATTTCGGGCGTTTCGCGCCGCGACCGTGCGTTTCGCACCGCGTGCGCGACCCATCCTCCCACGCGGCGAGGCTAAACAGTATTGAGTCAAATAAAATAATTGTCTTTAAATATAATTTTTTCTACAGGAATCGGAAAAGTACTCAAAAATTGGTTTAGTCTCGGATACAAAGAACTCCGGAGAGACTTGCATCGCCAACTTTTTTAAAATCCCCAAAAACACCTCTGGAAGTTATAGAGGCATTCCAGATCGAACAAGGACGTTTTGTTATTTTTCTACTAACAAATTGAAATAAATACATACATAGAAAATTTACCTATATTTCTTTTACAAATGTGTCCATATTTTTGGGTATTGTGTCATTTTTATTATTTTTGGGGGATGTGTCATGGATCGTTGTTGGATTGGGAAAATGTCATATTGCCCAAAAATCATGTCATAACGTCCAAAATTCCCTTTTTTTGGACAACAACAACTGGCATTGAAATTTTTTGGGCGATATGTCATTTTCGTTTTTGGGCGAAATGACGGTACGCCATATTTATTCTGTTCCAAGCCCATTGGCGCACATTGGAAATTCATCCACACAAAATTGTAATGGTAAGTAATTCAATCGAGGAGATTTATGTCGAGAGAGTCAAACCTTTTCCCATTCCATTTTTTCTGCAGTGTACAAGTCCAAACTTACGCCGGAAAGCACTCTGTTCAAACATTGCCAGCGCCGCTGTCAGTACAGCAGGTCATTCCTTAATACAGCCACAGCAACAACGTCTTATTGTGGTAAGTGAAAATATTACTCTCTTCACTGCCTCTTCATGACGACGAGGTAGTTAGGCCATTTCATAGAGTTTTATTTGCCGCGGTATTTTACCAATTTTACATTTTTGTTGGACATAAAACGGACAGAAATCGAAGGGAATTCGTATTTTCGTTCAATACAAACAATATAAAACATTATTTAGCTGTCATTAGCATCAATAAACACTATTTAAACTTAGTTCCTGTCTTTTTTGCTCTCATTCTCTATCATCGGCCTAGTACCTTTTCGATCAGCTGTGCCATAGAATCCCCCTGAGTGTGCAGCTAAATACATACACGGGTTTTGCATCGTCCAGTATGGTGGCGACAAGCCTATTAACCGTGAAACAGCAGGTAAGCTGAACAACATTTACGGGTTACAACGGTAGCCTAAACAATATCTTTTAAGGAATCACCTCAATAGCAGTACCATATCGTTACATACCCTTTGGAAAACTTTAAAAGGGATACAATAAAAAGGAAAGATGTTGAATAGTTTGCTGAGCAGCAAGGCAGGCATTATGCTGCCATTCAAACATCTATAACAACAGCAGTCGGAAGATCCTCCTCGTGCCACCACCATCATAGTAAATCACGATGGTCTTGACAAACCCCTCACCATTGTGGTGAAAGACATTTCAAACTTCAAGATAAACTATGGCAAGATTATATTAGAAGTTCTTAAGACGATATCCCCATCTGGTGAATAGCAGCAAGGTGCATCAGCAGTCACAATCGGACAAATGTCCGTTTTGCCGAAGATGGAATAAAACAAAATACTACTAAACCAATGCATCAACCAAAATGCTTTCCGCATTACAGTTAAGTGGGCAATTAAATCGTATTGATCCCAAAACTTTAGAAGACATCAAACGTTGTTAAGACGTCGGAATAAACCCGTTGATAAAATATGAGATTAAAGTTGTATGTGATTTTGTTAATTTGCTTCAAATAAGTTTTTATTCCAAAAGTTTTACATGTGATTGTCTTTTACATTTTGAGTATAAGCTTAACATCAATATATGTATGTTTATGTTTGTATAAAATAGAAAAAAATAAGTATGTATAAATAAATAAACAAAATTAAAAAAAATATTGATTTTATTAATATACTCGAAAATGCACGAAAATGCACAAATTCATATTTTAAACCACACCCAGTAAATTTTGTTCATTGCCTTTTTGCATTGTGTAAATTTATAAATATGCAAGGAAAATTTCTGTATGGTTTGTCAACGTGAAATTGCCTACGTTTATTGTTAATATTGCCAAATTAAATAGCTGACCCCATGTTGGCCAGTGCATTGGCTGATATCAGACCATGAATGTGGGTAATATTACACTAGGTTTTGTTTCTGTGTATGTTAGCTCTAGTTTGCGGGTTGTCACGGTTTATAACAATTAATTTTAATTAAATCTGGTGTAATGTTATATTGTCAATAGATTGCGAGATAATGCAATGAAATTTGGAAACCAGCAATATTGTAATTTTGAGTCACTCTAATTTTGAATATAAGCTTTCTTCTGTGTTGGTGAAATTCTAGACATATCCAGAAATTTTACTGATGGGTATTTTTTTAATATTGACACCATCCATATGTTCTTCGTGAACCTTTTATTTAAACTTTGTATTGTTATATTGTTTTTATCGTTATTTTGTTTAAATATATACATAAGGGACACATATATACAGTGTATCGCAAAAATAAGTATACAGCTGTATAACGTATACATTTTATTAAAAAAAATTCTATAAGTTATTTATAACAGAGAAAAATATATTTATTTAATTAAAACAAAAGCAGTATTAATTAAAAAAAATTAATGTGAGTCCGATCACAGGGGAGATGTGTAAACATCTAGTAATGAAGTTGGAAGTACTTATGCTTTTAGTATATTTTTTTAATTAATCAATTAAAAGTATTAAAACTTTCAATATTGTAAATACATAGGAATTTGCTGGTTTTTGTGTGTTTTATTTAACTTATTTGGTTAGTAAATGGGCACACTGCAGTATATACATATGTACTGCATTAAAAATTACAGTAAGCAGTAAATTTACTGATTACTGAAAAAATTCAGTAAATTTTTACTGATAATGAAATTTAATTTGCATTACCAGTCAAATCATAGGGCCGTATTCATAATAATCAGTAATCGGGCAGTACTGATTACTGAAAATTCAATGCACCTCATCGTAATCATGTAGTAGGCAGTTTATAAAAATTGCTGAAAAAAATTTTAGTAATCAGTAAAAATTTACTAGTTAAAGAATTATTTTTACTGAAATTTTAGTAATACTGCAAAGTGCCCATCTATGGTAAATGCCTTAAGTACAAATAGTTAATATTGGCTTATGGTAACTAAAATGAGATATATAAATTTTTGACTCGATTGTATTTAAAAATCTATGGAAAACTGCATCTATAGTAATGGAATTGTTAGTTGTGGGGGTTTGTGGAGAATTGCTCATATGCAAGTGGAAAACGTCAAATAAAAATTTTGATAAAGCTTGCGACTGTGGGTTTGCACAATTTGTATTAAAATCTCCACCCATAATAATTGGCATGAGATGGAGATTGTTACCCAATTGTCGTGCACCAGCTTCAGTGTAAGGCAACAGTACGTAATGAAGATATGTTATAATCTTAATTTATATTGGAATCTAATAGAAATTTTATTAGAATTAACATTACCTCCATTCAGCTTTGATACACTTTGTGTTGTTTTATGTTCTGAGTTATAATTTTTTTGGTGTTTTGTAAAATATTTTATTATTTTGTATTTGTTGCGGTTGACAAGTTATTAATCAGCTGTTTACTGAAATGTAATGTTATTTTACAGCAATGGTTTTCGAAAATTAGTAGCTAATGTTGCACACTTGATGGTGCTTACATGCAGCTGTTAAGTATGAATGACAATCTCAAAGATGAAGAAAACTTTTAGTTTTTAGTTTTCCTTATATTTGACAAGTTTAGTTTTTAGTTTTCCTTATTTTGCTTTGTTTTAGTACATTTTTTATTAAAAGTGCAAAAAATCTTTTTAAAAGTTGTTAAAATTAAATGTTTTTGTATTCATTTTATTTACAGTGAAAGCTCTCTTCGCGGACAGCTCTTATAGCCGGACAGCTCTCTTAAGCGGACAAAGTCCTTGGTTCCAAAATTTTCGCCTTGTTTCAGGAAGAAATCTTGCTCCCTTAAGCGGACGCTCCCTTGGACGGACGCGGACACTTTTCTGGTATCAAACATCTCCCATGGGCGGACAACAAAATTGTGAAAACATGATTTTTAACAATTTTTATTGTCGAAATAAAAGAAAGTATGAACGAGACAACAACTAACAACGCGTTCATGTATCAGACAAGTACGTAACTATCTGCGTTGTGCTGTGATTCCCATTTTTTGCTCATAGACAATAAAAAATTGCGCAGCTACTGTGATTAACCTCTACCTTTAGAAATGTGCTTTTTGCTGTTGTATTTTGATAAGCATAAGTTGAAAAGGATCCCTTGAAACGTGTGAAGGTTGCATCATCCGTCAATTTTTTCAGCAACAATAATAATTTTTAAGTTTTTTTTTCAGTATGTTTAATTTTAGTTTATGATTTACGAATCTGCATTTTTTCTACGTGAATATTTTACTTGAATGTTAAGGGCTTGACAATGCCATGTATTGAAATGATATTTATAGAACGTGTACATTAGTACGCATTTACATAATAAAAATTTATAACAAATTGGTTTGTAATGTATTAACATATTTCCATAGTGGGGGGAGTGTTTGTTCTCTTTAATTTTATTTAATTTCCTTAAAACGCTCTATTGGGCGGACATCTCCCTTAGGCGGACAAAATTGGTGCGACCGTCAGTGTCCGTTTAAGAGAGCTTTTACTGTATTTATTTTCATTTGCCTACGATAACATAATGTACGACAATTAGTGAAAATTAGTCGCTACTAAGGGCTAGCACAAGTGCATGTTTCGGTTCATTTAATTCATCGTGCAAAATGTTATGCTGTGTGTGTAAGGCCGACGCCAGCAACGGTTCGAGCCATGCCATGTCTACACGTAAACCCACTCATAGTAGTCATTGCGACGCAACCGTCGAGTCATACGATGCTATTACTACCCAATGATTGGGTTGAACTGTGTTGTGATACGTGTTGTACTACCAGAAATCTACAGCTGCGGTCAAAATAATAGCACCACGCACAAATTTGTATTGACTCCGTTTACATCTGTTTAACAGTTGGGCCAATTTAACTCAAAACAAGATAATAAATTCTTTGATGTTAATGGTATATTATCATAAGAAAATTATTTGGTTTTTTCAACAGTTTATAATTTGCTAATTAATTTAAACAAAAAACTTAAAAACTACCCAGTCAAAATAGTAGCACTTCATTTCATTTTTAACAAAAATAGTGGTCTTTCTTAAAATAAATCAAAAATTGTACTCAGATATCTTGTTGATAAATTAATTGTATTGTTTCAATACTTTGTCGCGTGACCTTTGTTTGCTATTACCGCGGCACAACACCTTCCCATGGAATCGATTAAATGCTGGCATCTTTCAACTTTGATGGAACTCCAAATTTTCTGCACAGCCTCCCAGATCCCTTCAACGCTTGTTGGTTTTATTGTTGATACACCCTTCTTTATATCCGTCCACAGATTTTCGATAGGGTTCAAATCTGGGGACTGTGCAGGCCACTCCATTACATTGATAGAGTTATCGTTGAACCATTTTTTTGCCATTTTGCTGGTGTGTTTGGGGTCATTGTCTTGCTGGAAGACCCACACCAGCGGCATTTCGTAGGAAGCATACGGCAGCATAATTTCATCAAGGATTTTTACATAAACCGATGCATCCATAACGGTTTTGATCCAATATATGGGACCCACACCTTGATATGAAAAGCAACCCCATACCATAATACTATGACCTCCATGTTTTATAGTTTTTGATGTGAATTTTGGCATGTATTCTCTGTTAGGTGGCCTACGGACAAAAGATCTGGAACCCTTTCCACCAAAAAGGACAATTTTCCTTTGGCCAATTTTGATGTGCTTTAGCAAAAGATATCCTTTTAGCAACATGCTTAGAGGTAAGGAGCGGCACTTTTCGAGGACTACAGGCATTGAGGCTGTTGTCTCGAAGTTTGCGGCGAATAGTTTCCACGCCTGCCGGCACATCCAATGTTTTTTTGAGCTCCGTGGCTGTCATAAAGGGATTTGCTGTAGTCGTCCGTACTAAACGCTTCACCATTAAGGGTGACAAACCACGAGATTCAACTTTTTGTTCATATCTTAGGGCATTTATTATAATTTTATTGGAACAGCCCAGCAAATTCCTTATCTGGGAATAAGATTTACCCTCGGACGCAAATTTTTTTATTAGTTCACATTTTTCCGGCGAACAATGCTTTCCGCGACCCATAACTATACAATTTTTATAAAATTATTACCTGATTTTGAAGAAAGTATACTAAAAAATTTTTATTACGTTTTGTTTTCACTTTTTTTCACAAAATTTTGCAAAACAAATTTAAAAAAGCCTGCTGGTGCTATTTCATTGACTGCACTGAAGTAGATCCTTTTGTAAATGATCGATCATTTCTAGAGAACCGTTAACTATCTTGAGGAAAAAAACTTCTCTTAAAAAGAGTAAACAGAGTACTACGTCATCGCTTAGTTATGTTCAAAAATAATAAGCACAGAATTTAATTTTTTATTGGAATGACAATAGTTTTCGACGTTGGTGCTATTTTTTTGACCGACACTGTATGTATGTTGATTTACTTTAGCAACATAAAAAAGGAATTCATTTCAAAAATAAAAAAAGAAACAATTAAGTAAGGAAAAGGTCATTTTTTAAGAAAATTTACTTTTTTTATAAAAAGCTGATTATTTAGGAATAGGAATGTTTTTTAAGAAAAGATAATTTTTAAGAAAAAGTACTTTTGTTAAGTAAAAATACTTTTTTAAAGAAAATGTACATATTATAAGAAAACAAGTGAAAAATAATTAATTGCGATAATTTAAACATCAATATTCTCCATTTTCCCTTTTTTTTAATTACAATCGTGCGCACACAAATCAAACGGTAGAATAACATAAATTCAGTGTGTGCGACAAAACGTCATCCATACAGTCTTGGATGAGTGGTCGTATGTACCATGCAACACTCAAGTAAAACGATTCATGTTCGAACACGTTGGATTGATTTACTTGCGTCGAACATAACATTGCCGTCGAAGTCCTATGTATACCAAGTAGTAACAACATGCATGACATGACAATGTATTAGTGTCACACAAATCACAACTCAATCAATTCATCTCGCGCTAGCCTCTAGTCGCTACTATTGCACACTAGATGGTGATGAGTATGAGTACACTAATACACTCATACATAGCTGAGTATGAGTACACTAATACACTCATACATAGCTCACACCATAGAGTAAATATGGGTAGAGAAAATCTTTCACTCACCAAATTTCTGACATTTGTCCTCGTGTGATGTATACGTTTGATGTTGAAAAGAATTGCTTTACTAATACCAGATAGAGGCAATGGTTCAAAACAACGAACAAAATAACAACAACGGCATTTCGTTTTGTGTGTTAAAATTAATGTGTTAAATACAACACAAATGTATGCTAACAATAACAGTCAATAAAAAAGTTTAAAACACATTTAAATTTCACAGTTTTTCACCAAAATGGCATGAAAAATTAAAGCAAGAAGTTATTGTAATTCCACCTGGTGTATATCACTTTTCGTCAAACATCTCTCTATCACATCGACCGCATCACGAAGAGTGTGAAAGGAAACGTCAGATGAGACAAATGGCGGCTCTACTATAAATTTACTCTATGGCTCACACCGATTTGATAACGCTTTACGATTGGTCAACGATTACATCGCACATCTTACTCTAAATTTGTGATTGTATTGTGAAAAAGATTTTTACCCCCAGCGTATAGATGTTTACACATCAAAAAGTGAGCAATATTCGTGTATTTGTTTAATTGTATGAGATAAAGCTTAATAGCAACGAAATTAAATCCACAAAAGTTAGTATACAGTACGTATGATATTTTGATTTGTATTAAAGATGCAAGTGATTCATTTACCGAATTTAAGAAATAAGTATTTAGTAGGATATCCCTTATATTTTATAGAATTGAATCTACCAAATGTTGGCTTACTGAATTTGGAATTTTGAACCAGTCTTCGGCAATAAAATTATTGATATTATCTCTCCCTTTTATCTCCAGTTTTCGTATTTGGCGACCAAGAAGATCCCAAAGGTACTCTATGGGATTGACACCTGGCGATTATGGAGAAGTTTTAAGTTATTTTGTGTGATATAACAGCGATTTCTTCACAGTGAGAAACGTATGGTATGCTTGAAATATGAAAGTTTATTCCAGACGTAAGTATATGTCGCTTTCTTTCAAATTGTTTTTCAGATAACTGATGGCGAATACTTGTTGATAATTCCGTCAATAAAAACAAGTTTCCCAACCCCACACACTACCACCGTGTTTTATAGTGTCAGTAGTCATGGTTTTGGCTCAAGTTCGAAATTCAGCTATCTCAAAACTTTATCCCCATGAAGATTTATTTTGGTCTCATCAGAAAATAGTGTTAATAGTGTTCCAGAACGTTTTTGGGTGGTTTATACACACTATGATATCCAGCTCTGTGCAACCACGGTGAATAGGTTCTTAATGGAAAGATTTTCCAGTCCCTTCTTCAATTACTGCCTGAATTTTTGGTGCACATGCTGAGACAGTTCCTTGCCTCGTTGTGATATTGCAGCAAAAAATGATTTTAATTACTCAGACTTATTATAGCTTTTATAGATTCCTTTAAATCTACAAAAAGATAAACTTTCTTCAGTAAAGTCAATTAACGAATCTATAACACTATGCAACAAAATGTAGGTTTTTGCTTTGGGCGTGGACGATTCCTGCGTCAAATGATCACACTAGGTGAGTATAGTAAAACCCCCAAAATTTAGACTAGCTACACTCTTTTTATAGGCGTGGCAAGTTTGAATTTTCTTAGCCGATAATGTCCAAAATAAATTTTAAAATCGGTGACGAATCAAAGTTTAATTTCATCAATTCAGATGGAATGTGCACGGTACGGCGCCGCACTGGTACACGGCTTGAATATCGAAACTGTAAGGTACATTTTAAGAACGGAGGTGGTGAAATTGTGGTCAGGACTTGCTTTTCGCATAGTGAAGTTAGCCCTTTTCATAGAATCGATTGAATTATGGATCGTTTTGTATACAAAGACAGACATGCAGAGTGGATTATAACTCTTCAGCGTATTTTTCAACACTACAACGACCTGAACATTTCAAAACTTGTTAACAATTATATTAGAGACAATTGTATTGAAGACCTTGATTGGCCGGCACAATCTGCAGATTTTAATCCCATCGAAAATCTTTTTGACATTTTGTCAACGGACATGACATATTTCTGACAAGTCAATAGGATTGTCAGTCCGTTCACAGTTGTTGTCACCTAAGGCAAAACTAGTGAAATGTCACGAATATGTCTTATATTTATAAAGTGTCAGCATCTAGTCCTAAACCTACATTGTCCTAAGAAAATACTACTGACATTGAATTGAAGACAAATTTTCCAACTGGGATACTTTAAATAATGTAGCATTTTTATGTGCCCTGAATTTTACAAGAAATAAATGATTTTTTAACTTCCCAAAAAGTTTGTGTCTCTTGTTTTGCACAGGGCACAGGTTGCTCAAAAGCTACTAGACCATTATTGTGTTTTTCAGGCTGAAAGTAATGAAAATCGGGGATGTTGCACTTCGGCTGGGACCGCCAGGTGTACACAAACATCTACTCTGACAGTCAGGCTGCTATAAAATCTCTTTAATCTATATTTTTGTCCTCAATAATTGCATGCCATTATTGCGTATCTCTAAATGACATGGCCAAACAGTTTAATATCCACCTTATATGAGTGCCGGGTACAAGTGCATTCCAGGGAACAACGGAGAGAATAAGCTAGCGAGATAAGGTCCACCTTACTTGCTCCCTGAACATGGGTATGAACAGTGATGCCCACTCTGCAGGAACGAAACGCGCCGTCGAACCACTAAAAAAGTGCTAAAACGCGCCAAATAACGAAAACAACTTGAAAAATCCCGAAAGTGATAAAACGCGCTTAATAAATAAGTGGTCTCCAATAGGGACCAGTAGATTTTGACTGTCCATGGCGGTTACGTTGTTTTATCTATTGTCAGTTCCTGATATTTATTTTTCAGACAATAGAGAAAAATCCACATGGCAAGTTACAACGCCGAGCAATACGTGCGAAAAATAAAATTTTATTATCAGAACTGGTGTTCCCTTGTGGCGACGTCACCCATTTTTGAATCAACCGGAACATAAACAAGCATTGCCGGATTTAGGACGATAATATCATTACAAATTGGCAATGCACACACAGAATGTCATTGTCTGGATTGTGAAGCAGAGGCATCATCGCTCAGTTCTTCTTCGAAGGTAATGATGGCATTACTATCACCGTCAAAGGAGAGCGCTACCGATCACGACATGTGGTTCCAACAGGTTGTCGCTACTTGATACACAGCTGATGCCACAAAGGGCATTTTGCGCGCCTGATTTTAAGGATATCTCCACAGACACCGTGCATTTTAGCCAGTTAGACTTTTTCTTGTGGGGATCCATAACTCGCAGATTCAGTTTGTTTTTTGCACCAGTTATTGAAAATTTTAACTCTCTGTTTCGCGTGAACCACCGAAGCCCGGCCGGTCATTTGAACGAGGGCATATTCGTTGATATCTCACACGCCACTTGTTTTTTATTAAATGGTAACTTTTCCTTTTGGAAAATCCTTTCAGATGGTCAACCGAAGAGAACGATTTTTGGAGTGCAGATTTGATGGAACCAGCATTGTCTGACATTTTTGTTCTGTGTTGCATCTACAGGATTAAAAGTGGATTCTGCTTCTCATACCTTGCGTTATTTTTGGGCTATAACCAATACAATAATAGAATCAAATTTAGCATGTGTGATCAATGGAGATGAAAATATTTCGCCCGTCATTCACAATAATGCATTATTAAAAATTAACAGGTTTTCAAGACCATTAGAAACAAAAATGTCATAGTACAACGGGAATGCCCAAAATACAAAAAAAGAAAATACTTTAGCAAAATCGGTGTTGTTTTCAAAAACGGGCTAGGGGGCTAAATAAAAATTCAAACCGCGTGCACATTACGCGTCTTTCCCAAAAAGCGCCATTGGAATTTTTTTTCGCGTTTTGCAAGGTCGAAAAGTGCTAAATCTAGCCCCAAAAGAGCTAAATTAGCATCACTGGGTATGAATATTTCTAGAGGCAAGCCACTTACAACTATTGCTCTCAGACATACTCAAGTAATTTAAGTATTAATTGCGTACTTTCTGTTACTTATTAGCGGTTTTCGCACTTTGTAGTGCTTTTACAACTGTAACACTTTAACAATGGCTTTTTAATGCTTGGTACAGAGGAAGAGAAAAAAATGTCTCCGGAATGTTTAAATATATCGTTTAGTTAATTAGTTAGTTAAAGAAATAATGTCGTTTAAGAAAATATGTGCCATATGCATATAAGCGAAATACGGAGGTATCAGTTGCCAAAACGAGTAACTGCATCAAAAAAAAACATGCAGAACCTGAACTTTCCGGTGTGTTTTAAAATACCACGTTAATTATAAATTCAAATTAACATTATATATTATTTCAACACAGCTGTATCTGTTTTACAGTTAAATTCGAAATGCATTTGTATAACCCACATACACTAACATACCAAAATTTGGGAAAAGTGAAGATAATCAGTTTGGCTTCTGAACGCCTCATATGAAGATCTATCAAGTTTCTGTTAAAATAACATATCAGTATATGATCACGACATATTGTCACATTATTGTCAAATCTTGTACTGGTAAAATGGTTAAGCTCTGCCATTTCAGAATTTGAACTTCGTTTGACTTGAGAGAGAGAGAGAGTAGTCATTGTTAGGTGTCTACATTTTCCACGGTAAATGTTCATACAATTTTACAGACAACCATACCGATTCGAACAAATAAAAACATTATTAGTTAAAAAAAACACGAGCAAATGTTAGCACTTATGAATTGAATTCTTTCGAATGAAGTCATATCATAAAACCACATCTGTACCCATAGAATGTTTTGTATCTGCCTCCACAATTGAGATCCACACCCATGAAATATTAAACAAATTTTATATGAAAATAAACAAATCGAAATATATTTCAATGCCGGACAGAAATATATCATCTCTAGCAGAAGAAGAATGATCATCTTGATGTATATGGTAACAACAAAATATTTGTAACTAAATAAAATTTTATATTTTGACAGAATTTTCCCTGATACAAATCTACGAATATGAAATTCAAGAAATCAAGCCGTTACATTTTAGAGTAATGAAGAAAACCGACAATTCAACTTGTTGTATGTTCTATATCAAATTACAATAAAATGGAAGAATAAAAAGAAGAATGAAAATAGAGCATAATGAAACCATTAAAGTGGTGGTGTTGATTATGCTGACAATGATGGAGGCCTCTTCTTCAAACGAACATGGAAAAACAACTGGCCAACATAGCATGACCACATGCAAAATACCAATGGATGAATGCAGGAGGCATGTAAAGGGTTTTTCAACAGAGACGCTACAAAAGTAAATCGATAGGGACAGCAAACGACGCCATATTTTTCCCCGCTCTTTTGACATTTCTCTTCAGTAAGGTTTGCCATTTCATCATGGAAAGATATACGAGCCAACAACGAGTCGAAATTATTACAATTTACTACCGAAATGGCCTCAACTTCAGTGGCCTCAATCATCTTCAGCGATGAGGCTCATTTCTGGCTGAATGGCTTCGTCAATAAGCAAAATATGCGTTATTGGTCAGACAGCAATCCACACGTAATCCATGAGTCATCGTTGCATCCCGAAAAAAATACGGTTTGGTGCGGTTTATGGGCCGGCGTCGTCATTGGGCCGTACTTCTTCCGTGATGATCAATACCGGCATATTACTGTGAATGCGAATCGCTACCGTTCAATGATAACCGAATATTTTTGGCCCCAATTGGATAATATGGACTTGGAGGACATGTGGTTCCAACAGGACGGCGCCACAAGCCACACAGCGAATGCCACAATCAATTTATTGGAAACCAAGTTTGGTGAACGTGATATCTCACGAAATGGCCCAGTCGAAATTAAAAATATTGACAGAATAAACTACTCTATTCTAATTTGTTGGTCGTCGGTGGTGCAACGGTTAGTGTGCGCGCCTCTTGTACATGAGATCATGAGTTCGATCCCTGCTCTGACCACCTTAAAATTTCTTTCGGCGGCGGTAGCCTCGCATAGTGACGGCGACACTATCGAGTATTTAGCCATAAAGAAGCTTCTCAAAATACCGTGCGGAATCGGTGTAAAAACTGAAACTAGAATGCGCACAGCTCACTGGTTGTGAGAAGCTCTTCCTAATTCCTTCATGGCATATAATTGGAAAAAAATTTTTTTCTAATTTCCTCTGTGCTTCATACGGGTACTTACTGTACGTGTTTGAGCGACAGTCAATATACATTAACATCTTTTTCAAAGTATTTATTTTATATTAATCATATAACAAGGGTTTTGTAAACAAGCTACGGAAAAGATAAGCGTACTATTTAAAAACAATTCATTAATTGTAAAAAGTGGACACTATGGTGGCAGTGGCTGCTTTTACATTCTCATGAAGATTTCGTTGTCAATATTATTTTGAGTTATACCTTATAAAGTGTAGTGCGATATTTTTGGTTTATTAAAAGATTAGAAATTAAGTTTGCAACAATATATATGAATAGACTTCGTCATCCGAACCGAAATGGGATTTTAGTAGAACCTGATTTCAAACCATGCACTTTTTCGCTTAATGATACAATTGTTTCTTTGGTATACATACGTATACAGTGGGTAAAAGCGAAATTCATACCTCACGTTGTTTAGTGTGCGTCTCTATGAAAGTTGCATAAAAGTATGTTCGACAGTTTTATATCCCATTTAATCCTTTATTAAAAACACAAATTATAATTGGAATATTCATTTCCAGTAAGCCATAATTGTGTTCAAAAAATAAAGTGGTACATTGTATGTAATGCAATAAAAATAATGGTGCCGAACAACCCGCATACAAACCATAGAATAATGACGTATAGAGACACCAACTCTCTCAGTAAATTAATGACATTTGGTTTGTTGCAGATGGGCGGTTGTATGTTGGAAAGTATTGCTTTAATAATACCAGATAGAGGCAATGGCTCAAACCAACCAACAAGAACACAGCAACGGCATTTCGTTTTGTGCGTTAACATTGTTGTGTAAATACACCACAAATATATACTAACAATAAAATATAACAAAAAAAAGTCCAAAATATGTTTAAATTTCAGTTTTTCATCAAAACGGTATGAACAATTTAAATCAACCATTTTTGTAATTTCACCTGGTGTAAGTCAATTTACGTCAAATAACTCTCTATCGCACGGACCGCATCACGAATAGCGTGAAAGGAAATGTCAGATGAGAACAATGGCAGCTCTATACGTCATTACTCTATGACACAAACCTTTGGCCGAAATTAGCAATTACAATCCGTTGAGATGACCCTCTACTAGTTCTCGATAAAAACTGGGTTTAATCCACGGTTGAGAGAATCAGAATCGGTTATTCGTATTGTGACAAAAACGTCACAGTTTCAAATTGTCTTCTTTGTTTTCTTGTTGTAAATAAATAGATAAAAATTTAATATACGCAATGGCCTCGTAAACAAAACTGAAACTGTGACGACATGCACAGAGAGAGGAAATAAGTTGCACACTTCTTTGCGTAACCTTTATTTTCTCAACTGTGGTTTAATCCGAGATTTCAACCCACCAAATATAAATTTTGCTGTACAAAAATCAGCTGTTTAGGGAAAGAAACCCCGAAAAGGGCAAAATCAACGTATAACTACACTTTAGCCAAATTTTAAGTATGTACATTAGGGTGGGTCAACTTATTTCCCGACCAAGAGTATAGCAGAATCGTAATCTACAGTGTAAAATTTGTCATCTGTAACATTTTTGTGAAGAGATACCTGTGTTAATGTTACAATAACTTTTGAACGCGATATCAGATTATAAAGATCAAGGTATCACCTGATAGGTTTTAATCTTCTCTTTATGAACAAATGGTAGATCTGACATCGCAATCAAATGTTAGTCTAACATTAACACAGGTATCTCTTCACAAAATTTCATCGAAATCGAAGAGTATCAAGTTTCAACAGTATGGCTTTTGGGTCGATTTTTTACGCTAATATACAAATTTTCAAGTGAAAAATGGCGGGCTCGATTTTGATTTTAGAACCATGGTTTCTTAGGAACATTTTCTTAGAATTTGCCGTAACTTACGTTTCTGCTATACTCTTTGGCAAATTTTTTGGTTCCATACAAATTGACCCACCATAATATACATACATTGTTTTTGTATCGTTTTAAAATAAGCAATAATTTCAGAATTTAAAAAAACGTTACTTGATGTACGACTTAGACTTTAGCTTTTATCCACTGTACACATATTTATTTTTAATGTTTAACAGAAATTGTGAAATCTTTTTATATTTTAATATTTGTCATTGGATGCTGATGCTGTCCTATATATGGCTACTGCTATACGTCATCGAAGTGATGAGTCAACTTCGAAGAATTCAAGATTAAGCTGTTCTTGTTGGCAAATATTTTGTTATCAAGAGAAATAATATGTGCATGCAGTGTGAATGTTTCTCTTCTTCATTTATTTAGTTAAACTGAAAATACATTGGCAGGAGTATAATTGAGATTCAAGTTTTTACAGTCGAACATGTATGTGAACACCGCTTTTGTGACGTTTATATAGACAAAAATGTATCGTTTTCTCAAATTTCTAGCGGGGTTTCACAAATCTGTTTGTGTGGATTTTCATAGAATATCTCATTCTTCAAATTTAAATTTTTACCCATTTTCTAAAATTGAATCGGTAATGTCGCTATACTGTGTAACTGACAGTACAGGGAAAAATGGGGTAAAGCTCGCGCTCCCCTTTCCGCGCATTTATATTTCCCAAGTCGCGTACAGTCACTCACAAGCGTTAAGTAAAAATGGCTTGCGATCGCCGGTGCCGCAGTGGTAACTCGTGTACATTAGATCGTGAGTTCAGCCTCCGTACTAACCACATTTCATACATTCCGAGGATGTCAATTCTATCGAGCAATTTTCTATAAAAACCTTATCAAAGGGGAACCGTGGGGGATGCACGTAAGGTGAAAATGTCTAAAATTGGATAGGACACAACTCAAACCCTGGTAAAATGAGACAGGTAATCGCAAAGGTGTCGTTTTATTTGCTTTTGTTTGGATTCTCCTCATGTCAAGTTCATCTAATATGTATGCCAAATAAGTAAAGTAGAAGCAGTAGAAATATATTAGTTGGGCTTATTCGTTTACCTGGTAGATAATTCTACCCATGGTACAATAGTAGGTAGCTCTGTTCGATTACTCGAAAATTTGTGCTAATTTTTACTGAATCTTGTTTGTTTACTCCAAAAATCCAGAAAATCAGAGCCAGAGAACCAAAAATTGTACAGTTTGATTGTTAGAAATCTTGAAAATTTTGGTTGGAGAAATATTTTTTTTTACTCAAAAGACCACTGAAATTTAGAAAGAATAATGAAAGCAATAATGTGCAACGGTATTCAGCAAATTCTGGTGCACCAACGACGTCATAACTGTGCAACTGTGGCAATAGATATGTATGTAATCTAACTATGTACAAACAAAAATGTATGTATATAGTAATGGATAAAACTTCATCAGCTGTTTACTTGCAAATTTTTACTGGAAGCCGTTCGCGTAGTTTTTGTGCAAGTTTTCATAAAGAGTGATGCACACGCTGTGACTCATATGATCTATCCTCAATTTAGAAATGTCTGTTTACTATAAATGAATGCATGTCAATTTTTGAAGCATATTCAAGACAAACAATGTATGTATATGCAAGTAGTTTTGTATATCATACACTATATACTTATATACTTTGCTAATAAATAGTAATATTTTGGATGGCCAGATAGTGTGTGCATCACTCTTAAAGAGATTAAAATCGGTCTTTCTCTCACAAAAGCAGATTCTTGCAAATTTTTACTGGGAAAGTAAAACAACAAAGCTAATATCTACATTCCACGGCAGCTTGAAAAGGTAGAAGCAATACTACAAAAATTACAATAAGGCAACAGCAACGGACATTATCTTATTTTTCGGTGCGTTATTTATGTCAATAACAACAAAACCAAAATGCCAGTTGTTTTTGGCACAAAGTAACAAAAAAGAACAATAACAAAACACACTGAAATTGACAGAGTTATAAGAAAGCCATATCAGCTTTTCTAATCAGAGATGATATTTGTAGGGCATAAGGACTTTTTTACCTCCTTTCGTCCCCAACTCCTGTTGTTCCAATAATATTACTTTCGGATTTGTCTTAACAAATTTTATGTGAGAGGTTTTTAAATACAAGACCATGGTAATATAAGTAAGGTAGAAGCAGTAGGAATGGCAGGAATTTTGCTTTTATATCAAGGGCCGACTTTATCGAACTCAGCTGATCTAAATTGCCAAGATTTATTTATTGCAATGTTTTGTGTAATAAGACTGAAATATGTATGTATATTTGTACGTGAGGCTAACTAACACTTTCACTGCATTTACACCGAAAGATTAACAAACCGTACACATATTAAATACATTTTATATATGTTCTACAATCTTTCAGTGTAAATACAAATTTATTTAATTATTTTATAAAAGTACTCTTACATTGAAAAAAAGTACTTTCGGAGGAATACAAAAAGCCCCGTCGAAAATTATCAAATATCACTGGTTCTAATGCGTCAACCTATACTAGTTCCATGAGTTGTAGGCAGCTTAACAGGTGTTTCTTTTTTGCTTCATTCCTTTCAATTGTTAAATTCTACCGGAGGTTTCTGTGGCACATCTGATCGCAGTGGTACTAGGGAAATGATGTAGAATGAGAGACCAAAGAAGACATACATACAGATTGTAGAGCATGCAGCAAACTAAGTTTAAAAGTGTTTGATTGATGCTAATGACAGCTAAATTAGGTTTTATGCAGTTTGCATCAAACCATAGAGTAATACTTAAGAGTTTCCTTACTCTCCTCAATGATATCTCTTCATGACGACGAGGTAGTAGGCCATTTCATAGAGTTTTATTTGCTGCTGTATTTTACCAATTTTACACTTTCGTTGGACATAAAGCGGACAGAAATCAAAGGGAATGCGTATTTTCGTTCAATGCAAACAACATAAAATATAATTTAGTTGTCATTAGTATCAATAAACACTATTAAAAATTAGTTCGTCTTCTTTGGCCTCTCATTCTACATCATTTCCCTAGTACCTTTTCGATCAGCTGTGCCATAGAAAGCCCTGGTCATACTAGCTCCAGAAAAAAGTTCAAATCAACTGGGCTAGTGCTTCTACCATTTGTTTGTACAATGAATTCTCGTCTCGTGGTTGTTTGTCTTCCCCTCTTGCTTCTTCCCACCTCTCGCCCAACGAACTCGAAAGTATTGGGTGAAACGCATAATCTAAACGGTGTCTACTTCAGCCAAGGTAGATGTAGGTTATGATCAGTGTTGCCAGAAGCCGTCAAAAAAATTATGCCAAATGACGAAACAATGGTGCAATATGGAAAGAAATAATGCTAAATTTAAAAGATACCATTTTTATATAAATTTGCGTTTGTGTCTATTATTTAGTACCTAATATATCAATTTTAAACGTTTAAGCGTGATATTTATTGACAAATTAGTTAAATTTTTATAAACACAGAAAAAACATTTTAAAATCCGAGATTTGTATTTTTGATTCAAAATATGTCACGAAAACAGTAACATAAAAAATTAATTATGTTTCAGAAAGTTCCGCTGAATTATCAGAATTTTCTTGGGAGTGATTTTTTAAGACCCTTTATATTTGGGTTTTGTATATTGTATCGTTGAGGCCCATAACTTTTTGAGAAACAACGAGAAACATAACCCCAGGTTCTGCTTAATATTTAAATATTTAAAAAAATACACTATTATAATAATTTTTCAAAAGTTGTATATTGTCTGTATATTCACGATTTTGGCTTACTGAAAAATTAAATTTCATTTCGAACATGTTTTTTATGCAGAGGTGCCTCAAGCTAGTTTTCTTTGATTTTGAGCTATTTCTTCACACAATTTATCATACCTCGAAAATGACTTATCCTATTTTGTTGAACCAAATCTGAAAAAATTTAACCTTACATTGTCTTCAACTTCTGTCTACATTATGTTTTAATTTGATTCGTAGTTCCGGAGTTATCAAAAAAAAATTTGACAAACAAATGTTTTTTATCTCTAAAATATAATTTTTACTTTCTTTAAAAAATCATGAATAATCGAAAAGTGTTTGATCTTATTACTTTATCATAAAGTTACATATCTTACGAGTATCAATAAAACATGTCAAGGATCATGAAAATAAACAGATATTTTACGCTATATAACACGACTTCTGCAATCCGGGTTGTTTTTTCTTTCGCCAACACCTATTGAATGACGAAAAGTGGATGAATGACCATGTAGAAATACTGCGTATTTCTCAGCGTACCAAATGTACCAGTTTCAGCATCCTAGCATAATTTCGTTGTTACCCTTTGTGTGAGATTTTGTAGATAACACCGGGAAAAAGTTTTTTTATGACTGATTGAATTTAAATAAAAACAAAAATTACTCACTATAATGAAACCCAAACAAAAAATCACAATTCGTCAAAACTATACACAGTATTGCGTAAAACCTAAGCAACTTTTGTAGGAATTTCTTAAAATAAAAAATATTTTAGAAAGACCAATTTAAAAAATAATATACTAGTGGTATTCATGCAAAAAGAAAACCTAGAACTTTTGCTCAGCGTTAGTTTGACTGCAATTGTCAAAAAAGGCTGATAAAGTAAATAAACAAAGTAAAATTAAAAGTATATGCTTTACCTATTCCATTATTTTATTTTTTTCACATAAATCAAAAACCCTATCTTTTTTTCAATAGAAAAATATTCACATTGAAATGTCAAAAGTTTTCACGTTTCTTTTTTCAGGTTTGCTCAGCTTTCCACTTTTGTGCTAGTCGCTTTGTATGGGAAATTTGCATGGTAAAATTATCTATCGGGTAAACGCGTCAGCCCAGCTGATTTGTGGTTTTTTCATCTTTTCCGTCGGTAAGCTGTTTCTCTGTTTCGATTTTGTTTCTCTTTGTTTGTTAATAAAATTCAAAGAATTTCAACCAAAATGCAATTTAATAGCATAGACTTTGTATCAAGTAAGACAATCTTATAAAATTTTTCACATTTTGTGTACATAGTGGTTTCATTATTCAGCTAATTTTGACAGCTTAACGACGGAATTGCTAATGCGACAACCTAATAGATAATTCTACCATGGAAATTTGTTTGTTTTGACGTTTGCTGTGCAAGTTTACGAAGTTTTCGAGTTTACGAGGTTCTTTCGAGCTTTCATGAAGACCACTACTGTCTTTTATTCATTATTGACAACATTGGCAAAAAAAAATAACGGTAAAATATGTGACGAAAACAATATACTACATACATATACTCAAATTTTAGCTGCGCAAACCCAATCAGAAGTAAAAAAAAATAAAAATATTTTAGATAGAAAATTTCCAATATATATCAAATTCTGGAAAAATTTGAAAATTATTCTAAAAAGCATTAAAAAAATTGTGCTAAAAAAGTTTTAATTGTATTAAACTGGCAACACCGGTAATGATACTCCAAATGAGACATAAAAAAGTTTCGGACACAATTATGGTCACAATAAAAATAAATGGGTGGAGCACATAATAGGGATAAATAATGTATGTACTTATGTATGTCAACTGCACGCTATGATTTCGAGCCGTAGAGGAAGAAAGAAACCATGTAAACAACCCATGATGACAATTAAATAAAATGTCAAAAAGGTTAATTAATAAAATACACAAAATCCAGCAAAAATCGCGTGCATGACCACCAGCGTTATTGTTATTATTTATATAGAAAATAAAAATTAAGATATACATAGTTGTGTACTTACCGCCCCAAACACTAATCTTGAGTTGGTTGCCATCAAGATTCTCTACATAATTGAAGAGATACTTGTTGAGGTAATGAGCCACCACCGATTCCAAAACCATGGTAACGCTGTTTTAACGCACGAGGTGCTGGCGGCACAATGATGAATTGTCGAAAATTTCTACAAGGCTGCAGTAAAAGGGTGTACTGGGGACGAGATTGAGGAAGAACGGACGAGTTCTTGCATGGAGGACACGCGGATTTGTTTCTTACAGGCACTCACACACAAGGCCACTTACTGATTCTATAATATATCCTTTTTTCACTTTCGTTTCCACAGAAACTCTTAATCGTTATTGATTTTTATCTAGTCACTTTTCTGGTAAATGAAAAACAAAATTACGAAATGAACACACATTTTCGTTATAAACAAAACCATTATTTTGTGCCCAAAAGAAACCATATTGAGCTAATTAAACAATATGCTAAAGTAAAACAGATTTGTTTTCTCAATGGCCTCCATCTATGTACGTCGTCATTACTGTGGTGCGTCTCATAATTTATGCATAAAATAAGTTGAAACACAACAAAAAAAAAAACATGAATAATGAAAAAATATAATTTATTTACAAAATATAGAAAAACAATAAGAAATCGATGGTGAGCGAACACGCACAACTCTTTTTTTATTTAAATGGTGACATCATCATGAGAAACTGTGTTTTCCTCTTCGATTTTCTAATTTTAGCAACAACTTTTCACTACTCAGCTCGTAATAAATCCTTTTCGTTGTTGATATTGAATTGAGTTGGATGACACTTTGTTTTTAATTAAACTTGTATTATTTATTTACATTATGAAATGTGCTCTATTGCTGAAGAACAGCAAGAGGTTCAAATAAATTTCACTGTGTATCTGAATTGTTCATCAGAATATTATAGAGCCGAGCACACGCGACGCACATCCACACAATAATAAAACTCGAATAAGACTGATGGAATTGGATGGAATGAAGGAATGTCAGTAGAAAACACATTCATTTAAGGTAGTAGCAGTAGGACAACAATTTACCAACAACAGGCGCTTTTTTGGTACCATACTGCTGTCAAATTTGAAACCTACACTGAACTAAATGGAGTGGTGAAATCAACGAAAATTTAACGAAATTTCATCACTATTCACAGAAAAAAAATTTGCGTAAATTTCAAGGGGAACCGATGAGACAGCTGATAAAGTTAGTACTTGGAGAATTTATGGCCTGTGGTGATATTCGTTTCTTAATTAAATTGTGGTTAAACATCGAATTTTGTTTTTCAGTCAATGGTATAAATGATGTAACCACCCAATGTTGGATGGTTAACTTGTATTCAGACCCATATAATTTTGACAATCACATTACTGACTGTCAAAATGAGAAATGTAAGATTTCATAAAATACATGTTTCTGTTTTGAGTATTTGTACATATACTTTGAGCCTAGGTCGTGAAATTGTTGCGGCAACATTATTTTTTACACATTTTTGATAAAATGACTTCAATTTTATGCATTTACTTCTTATTTTACATAATTTCATTTGGTTGCTCCCTTTGGCTTTGGTATTTAGCCCATCACAGATGATTTGTCCAATAAGAATATAAGGGTTGCCATAATCGTTAACAATATGACGGCTTACTTTAACTTGCCACTGGAAAACAAAATGCAAAGTTGACTTCTAATTATCTTTCAATTACGAATAAGTTCTCCGATAGTTAACTACCCACTTAAAAACTGGCCATTATAGAGAAATTCTTTCAAAGAAGAAACGGTGATAGGTGACCTGGTTGAGCGGTAAAATTTTCATACTTTTGCAGCAGCGTGTCAAGCCCAAAGTACAAAACACATCAACTGAGAGTAAATTTTTCCAATTAAATCGATTAAAAAAGGGATATTCAGTGAAGCAATCCAAAATGAAATGAAATGTTAGAGTACAATTATTTTTATAGATCCCAATTAACATGCAAATTATTAAAATTAAAGATTCCTCCCATTCTCTATATGTTTTCCAAGTCTTCCACGGACTTTGTTAGTACATAAAACAGCTGTTGCAAACTCTTATTAATATTACTTGGTGACTCTCTTTTAGAATACATTCATTAGTGTAAACAATGAATTGAAACGATAAGTGCGTGTGTGGTCTTGCAATGAATGTTGTATGAATTTCTGCTCTGTTAACTACTCTGTTCGTCTCAATTTTGTTACAACACAACATTTTACTCAATAAATGTTCGTGAATGTAAAAACCATTCGAATACATAAGAACTATTCGAATGAAAATACGGTAAATTATGAGTGATTATGGGTCTCATTTGCTTTCTCGTCAATGAAAAGATCAGCAACGTTGTGTGAATACTAAAGAAATAAATATTCGTTGTTTATAAGATTAACTGCAAAAGAACCATATTGGAAAATGGAAATTGCTGAAGTAAGTAAATTAATTGAAATGTAAATTATTAAAATTATTAAACATTAACCCTAAAATTAAAATTATTAAACATTAACCATAGTGAGATAAGGTGCGTCTCTGAGACGTATGACAAATAAGCATTTATTTATTTCTTTGATTTTTAAGGGAAATACTGTTGGTCGGTTTTGCAGTTTAAAAGTTGAGGGCTTTTCTGTAGATAACATTTCTTTATAGAGCAAGACTTAATCTTATCAATTTTAAACTAAAATTATTTTAAAACATTTTGGAACCTTTACTAATTAGACCTCAATCTATCATACGTCTTTAAGACGTATGGTTATCTTTTATGTGTAAAAAAATAAGGTTATCTTTCTAGGGTTAAAAATGTTTGAGTATTTTAGTGTTTTTATATTATTTTAGTAAATGTTAAGAAATATAATCTGATATGTATATATAAAGCTAAATCTTTCACATTTGTTACTTAAATACGGTAAAACTATATGAATGGGATATTAACTAATTTCCAGTCTATAGGGGGCCCTAACCTGTGGACAAGTTGCATCGACTTCAAGTTGACATCAGCTTATCCATGGTGTAACGCTGCACCCACACGGTCAATATTTGCTTGCTTGTGTTTCACATCTACTGGTTGACAGAAGTCCTTTGAATTGACAGCTGTGACGTATGCTGCACAAGCAATTTTATTTGTGAATATGTCGTCGTCTCGCAAACAACTCAAATTTGCGGCTTCGCTTGTAGTTTCACCGCGCGCTAGCGAAATTGTGGACTGTCGCTGCAGCAGAGCTTGAAACACTCGGTGGATACCCAGCCAACCAAATTCTATAGCGCTTTTCGAAGGAGTATTTTATGAGCGCTCCTATAAAGAGCACCCGAAAGTGCTCCGCTTGGGATGGTTTCAGGAGCGATGAATCATATTTTAGTTTTGTTATTTTTGCCCTCCTAATAAGGAGCCTTTAGGAACTCCGACGCCGCTCCAAAAAAGAGTGTTTGCGGAGTGCACCTAAAAGGGCGTCCGGAAGAGGTCGGCTTGGGATTGTTTTAGGAGCGATGAATCATATTTTAGTTTAGTTATCTTTGCGCTCCTAATAAGGAGTGTCTAGGGACTCTGAAAACGCTCCCCGAAGGAGTGTTTTTTGTTGTGTACCTTATTTGAAGCATTTTCACATTACTGTTAAATGCCGTATTAGAATACTTCGAGTTGGTGGAATGGAACCTTCACCATTTTATAACTGGGTTGAGATTAATAAATTCCAAGAAAATCTTCAGACCCATAAAAATTTTGTAATCTAGTTTTGTATTATTATTTATTATTAATGAAGCACTATGCAACATTTTGTTTTGTAATTAGCTTTTGTTGGAAATAATAGACAATTCAGTTCAATACACACTCACTGGCATGACTAGTTTCGAACTCCGTGACAAGTTCATCATCAGATGCCTAACTACTGTGCCTGAATTGATTCCATTGGTTAATCATCAATCGTATATATATAAACTCAATTCTGCAATTCACATGTGCGAATTAGTATCGATCGAAGATCCCTAAGTATCAACATCACTGAAAGGCCTATAATTCCAACAAGAAGAATAGACAGAATTTGTCCACCGTGTTCTTCTTTTCCTCATGCATTCTCGCATTGTTGCAGTGCTTCGAGGTGAGTTTTTAATCTATATCACAGAGCTGTATTTATCCGTGGTATAGCATTTTTGAAGACCGTGGTAGTGTCAGTTTTTATTGTTAGTTTTTGGTTAATGTATGAGACAAACAAAAACTAACCATTTTTCAATTAGAAAAATGTTCAGGACTTTTAAGCTTGTAGTATGAATTTCTCATACCATACATTAACCAAAAACTAACAAAAAATCGATCATTCAAATTCAAATAAAAAGTTTTGTAATTACATTAAAATCCACCGAGTAATACTTGAAGAGTGTGCACTAGTTGCTTTTTGTACTAACGAGTTCCGAGACCTACGAGGAAAACATATGGAGAATGAGAGCAATCTTTAATTTTAACAATTTTCGTGTTAATTGGGATCTACACAAATAACTTTACTCTAACACTTCATTATATTTTGATTTTTTTCACTGAATATCCCTTTTTTAATCGATTTAGTTGGCAAAATTTACTCCCAGTTGATGTGTTTTGTACTTTTGGCTTGACACTCGGCAGAAGAAGTTTGAAAATCACACCACGCAACCCAGTCCCTATCACCGAGTCTTCTTTGATAGTACATTCTCTATTTGTTCCCCAAATTTCAAATTTCAAATTTCAAATAATTTATTGAGCCTTACTAAATACAATGATAGAATTTGAAACATATGAGAGGAGAGTATACTTAAGACTAATACAATATCTTAAAAACATGAATTTAGATCGACAGTAACATACTTTGTTGATGTAATGGAAATGCTATTTTAAAACAATAATTAATAAATGAAGTACATCCTTGCTCCCGGGATTACATTGATGTGAGAGTGTATGTGATCTCAAAATAAATAAATTATATAAAAAAATATAAATAACGGGACAGGATAAAATTAAGTAAAAAAAGTATAAAAAAAAATTTGCTTAAAAAAATATATAGGGACATACAAAAATAAATGGAAAGTAAATAATAATTATTAACCTCTATGAGTACCCAATACGGATTTTAAATAAAAGTCATAACAAATATTTGCATTTGTGTTAAAGTTTGGAGAATTCTCGTTGAGGAATCCAATTGGTGATAAGTAGTTAGTATTCGTCCAACTAAAATGTTTCTCCTCGTCAAAAATATTGACGATTATCCGATTCGTGTGATCAGGAAGTCTAGAAATGAATCTATTCAAAATATCGCAAACATATAGACCTATGGGGGTTATACCGGATTCCCCGTAAATTGTACTATTCGAATATCGTTTATTCTCAGATGCATAGTATTTCCCCACACAATGGCGCAAGGCTTTACGTTCTAGAATACCCATTTCCTTCATTACTATTGGGGAAATACTAAACCAAATAGGAAAACCGTAAAGAAATACTGGTCTAATACTCGTCTTATATAAAAGTAATTTTGTATTTATAGGTAAATTTTTATTTGAAAGAATCCTCGAGAATAAATTTAAAATTCTGTAAGTTTTTTTAATCACACATCGCGCATGTTTATTAAATTTCATCAATTTGTCGAACTGGATGCCCAAGTACTTTAAACTATTCTTAAATGGTATGTCCGTACCGCCAATATTTAATTTTAATTTTCTACTTTCCGGGACAACAAAGGACTTGCATTTTCCGGAAGCATTTCTAATGCAAATTGCCTCAGATTTGGAAATATTGATTTTAATACCCCAAGTATCATAAAAGTGCCTAACTTTTGTTAAATGCTGTTTCACGTTATTTAAAGCAATAAGAGGGGACTCATCATGGGAATATAGAAGAGAGTCATCTGCATAAAGCAAACCGCAAGAATTTTCGTCAACGTGAGGAAAGTTATACATAAATATATTATAAAGATGTGGGGCTAAAATGGATCCCTGTGGAACACCTGAGTGGACATTTCCAAAATTTGAGAAAGATTTGTTAAATTGAACACAAAAGAATCTGTTTGAAAAGAAACTATGAAACAATTTAACTACACTTGCACTGAACCTCAGTTGAATCATTTTAAATAGAATGCCCTGGTGTGACGCATGATCGAAGGCTTTTTCAATATCCAGGGAAACAGCAACCCAATTTTACCCAAGTTAGACAATAATGAAATTGGTCTTAAATTGGTTATGTCACAATTGTGTACTTTTTTGCTAATTGGTACTATTTTCGAAATTTTCCAAATGTTAGGAAAGTAGGAATTGCTTATGCAATTATTAAAAATTATCAACAAAAATTCAAGCGCCTTTGTAGGAAATTTTCTAATAACATAATTTGATATATTATCCAACCCACACGATTTTTTATTGTTAATATTCCCAATAATATTCTCCAACTCAGATAATGAAACTAATTTGGAATCTTTATGTAAATTAAGTGCGGAATTTTGCGTGCTAAATAATATATTATTATCAGGAACAGATGAAATAAATTCAGTGATAGTCCGGTTAATATTAACTGTATCACCAATTGGAGAACCTCTATAAATGTTATCAAAGTAGTCACGAAGTTTTTCAAGGCAAACCGATTTGTCCGAGATTATTGAACCATCTACTGATAATTTTGTTAAATGAGATTGCCTTTTGTTCTTTAATAATTATGTTCAATAGTTGAATTTGTTTGGATAACAATAAATATCGTGAGTCAAACCGGTTTAATGTCCTATTGTAGATGCCTTTAGTTTCTCTCTGCCATCTGTTTTTAATACTATATAATTTTCTTATATTCTGCGAAACATTAAAATATCTCCTACCCAACTCAATTTTCTCGGAATGAGATAAGTTCGTCTGAACTATCGTTTCCGTAAATTTCATTATGTATGAGTCTATCTCACTATTTGAAATATTTATCTCCGCATTCGGATAATCTTCCAACAATGCTAGAATAATATCTTGCCTGTAAAAATTCCAATTAGTGTTTTTAAATGAGTTGTAAATAGGTGGAGAATATACAATAATATCAAAAGGTGGAAGTCGCAGATTCAATTTTAGGGGAAAGTGGTCTGAAAATGTTGGTAAGCTACATATATCAAAGTTCAAGGAGTTAAGATTCACTAAGTTTGAACTCACAATAAAGTGGTCAAGAAATGAAGAACCATTTGGGTATGAGGGTACATTGTCTGATATTCTTACGAATTCTAAAGAGAATAATTGCAGGCAGTTAAAAAGAGCGCATCCATTAATGTTATTCATTGAATCTCCCCAAGAGACATGTTTAGAATTAAGGTCTCCACCGATGATAACACAATGATAATCCAAAGAAAATTGGAAAATTGACGAGTTGCACGGAAAGTAAGCTGAACAAATGAGAATTTTCTTCCTTATTCCATTTTCAATTATTTCTATTTCAATCGATATGTTCGGAAAATTAACGTTTGGAATCTTAATCACTTCAAATTTAAAATGTTTACGAATTGCCATTCCAATCCCTTGCAAATTATCATTTCTTATAAAACAGTAATTTTCCAAAATAACGCGATGAACTTCGCTTAAGTGTGTCTCTTGTATAAGAGCAATGTCGATATCATTGAACTTTAAGATGTTAAGTAGTTCTACTCGTCTACTTCTCTCTCTGCGAGATCTTACATTGAATGCCAATAAAGTAAGGTGTTCACGGTTCATACTTTTGTTTCACTTCATCAATAAGTTTTAGACATTGACTTACAGCTTCATGCCTTGGCATTGTTTTATATGATTTCATAAAAGATTCTATTCTATCCTCTAAAGGCTGCGGATTGCAAATTGTATTTGCAATTTTCAAGAATTCAATTATAATTGCAGGTTTGACGGACTTCCAATCAAGACCTGCTGAATTATGAAATAAGCTTGCAAAAGATTTATCCGGATTTATGAAGCCACAACTTTTGACTGCGTCTACAACATTTACAGAGGCCTGCCGTTTTCCCTCTGAGGCTTGTTTCCTCGTGTTCTCTATTCGTCTCATAAATGTAGTATATGCTTTGCAACCTCTATAGTTCGAAGGATGCCCCTTTTCGCCACAGTTAGCGCAAAAGGGCAAGTTAATCTCACTCGAAACAAATTTACATTCGCCCGGAAGGTGTTTTTCATCACATTTTATACAAACGTAGGGTTTGTTGCAATTTTTGGACATATGACCCCATTGCTGACATCGCCAACATTGAGGAATCCTCGAATTTATTTTGGGAAGCTCCCATGAAATTCTCTGGTTCAGTAAAAAATGTAGTGCAGTCAAATCTTTAATTGATTCCCTGGGCACAAGGTAATCAAAAACAATCCAGTGTCAATATTCCGTTTCTTAGAATAATCGGTGGTAAATTTAGAAACGTTGTCTATAGTGTTCGGAAGTAACTTCTCTAGTTCAGCCTTTAAATCGTTTATCTCCGTTTTATGGTGTAATCCTCTTAAAACCGCAGATGTTCGTTTTAGATCTTTTGGGGTGTAAGAATATGATTCTATGTTGGCATTTCTTAATACAGCCATCATTTCAGAGTGAATTGATGACTGTTTAAGATATAGTTTGCTTTTTATTCACAATTTTATATGTAATGTTCTTAGTGTTAAGTTGCTGAACTAACTGTGGAATGTTTACATTGAATAAAAATATCGGGGGGCAAAATGTCTCTTTTCTAGAATTAAAACTATTTGTATTCCTATTTTTCCTTTCTCCTACAGCAGGAATAGACTGCTCTTCCTCGATGAGTAAATCTCCTAATAGTTTAAATCTATGTTGTGTACCTGGTATATCGTCCCTCTGTTCGCTTACACCAGATATGTCAATAACATCCGAGTTTGTTCTCTTCCTCTTGCCGTGTAATACTTGGAATCCTTCATCGTTGAATGGTGTACCTTCTATATCCATCGTATGTATTTCATTCTCCTGTCTTGTAGCAGCCGCATATTTTTCCCGAAAAATTTCTTAGAAATCCTTCACCTTTTCCCCTGATATTTTGATCGATTTTCCTGAATCGATGACATTGAAGTTTGCATCATCTTCCGCTCTAACTAGGACATTTGAAATGACTTTGGCTTTTTCTTTTGCAGAGTTCTTCGCCATGTTTGGAAATGCCGATGTATTTACGTCTTTCTGCAGTTTCTCGATATTCGTCTTTTCCCCTTCATTGAAGTCCAAAAAATTTCTTGCTCAATATTTTCAGTATATGTATATATTTTTCGATTTTTTATTATTTTATTTTTTCACGTCTTATTCGTTTGAATATTTCAAAACCCTTTGTTCCCCAAGTACTAACTTGATCAGCTGTCTCATCGAAACCCCTTGTTAAAATCCCCAAAAAATGATTTTGATATGTCAACGGTCACAAAAGTACAATTTGATTTTGTTTTTAGTACTGAAATCAAGTTCAGATTTTGCATCCCTGGTCAAAAGTGAGAAATATTGCCCAAAAAAGGGCTGAAAATCATTTAGCATATTTTTCAAATCATTTACCAAAAAAACGCTGGAAATTCCCAAAAAAGATTTACTGGTAACACTGCTGCTAATAATAAGATTTGTTTTTGTTTACAAAATAAATTCAGCGGCTGCAACGAAACTACTGGAATAATTGCAAATTTAATTCTCTTCGAGTTGGTAAAAATGCGTTCCTTTTACGTTGTTGTGTTATTGGCACTTTTGCCTCTGGCCATGGCCAAGAGGGCGAAGGATGAAGAAAAACCCGAATGGGCGAAAAAAGATATCAGAGATTTCACCGATGCCGATATGGAGCGTTTGTTGGATCAATGGGAGGTAATCAAATTTAGCATTACGTTGCAAAATATTTTACACGTTATTTACCGTTTAGGAGGATGATGAACCTCTGGAGGCTGACGAGTTACCAGAACATTTGCGTCCTCAACCCCAGTTGGATTTCTCCAAACTAGACACCGCCAATCCTGAGGAACTTCTTAAGGTATCCAAAAAGGGACGAACTCTTATGACATTCGTTTCGGTTGATGGTAATCCCACACGCGATGAAGCAGAAACTATAACCAAATTGTGGCAAACAAGTCTATGGAATAATCACATACAGGCTGAACGTTATATGGTCGATGATGATCGTGCAATATTCCTATTCAAAGATGGCGCTCAGGCATGGGAAGCTAAAGATTATTTAGTCCAACAGGAGCGTTGTAAAGGCGTGACCATTGAGAATAAGGAGTACCGTGGTACATTTGGTCAAAGGGAAGAACTGTAGATTCATGAAAGTCGTCTATATTCAAATTGAACGTTTGTAAATTGCATGCATTTATAGATTGTAAGCTATAAAATAGCAAGTATTTTATGGAACAGATATGAACAAATCTCTTGAAAAGAAGTAACTTTTTAAAGGCTCTACCATTCATCTTAAATAGGTGGTATACAAATCCAAATAAATGCATATTTTTCCAAGAAAGGGGTATATTTAGGAATATAATTGTGAATTTGTTTCTATTATATAAATGTATATCCGTAAGTTATTTCAACGTTAATGTAAATATGATAATGTTACAATAATACATACAATGTTTAGTCAGAATGTTCACAAAGAACATAGGGTTTCACCGAATTCGATTCATCATCATCTCTGGAAAGTCATTCATGATGGTCGAGTTTGTTTAATTTCTTATTCAGGCACCGCTTCCACGTATTTATTGGCCGTATTTGGCCTACCCCAGTTAATTTTTTTGATTTGTTAACATCTATACGCGCGCCTCTAGGGCAGTAAACTATAAATTTAATAGATACGCAAGTGTTAGGTTTGTAAGAGTAAATCATCGTTTGTTTGTTCGTTGCTTGGCAGTCGGTATTGAAAGTGATTATTGGACGATTTTCATATAATTTTCCCACGCGATTTTCTCCGGAAATTCATAGCCGATTTTATTAATTTTTGGATTAAAAAGCTAGTGCGGGTTTCGACGAAGAGTGTAGGCCAAAAATTAAGGCGATCCGATATCGGCGAGCCGAGATTTAAGTGTTTTAATTTGGAGTAATATTAAAAAAGTATTTTATGTTGATCTTCGGTTATATCGTACGAATATAACAATGTATGTATGTATGTATGTACAAGTGTCTGTTGCTTTGCATTCTTTGACTTTTGTGGGAATAAAACAAAAAGTATTGAGCAAGAAAATAATGACACATGTGCTTGCACTGGGTCTTTAAATAATTTTAAGTATTAATATTATTTAACTGTAACGTCATCATATGATTGAACGCTGTTTTTTATTTTCCAATGTAACATTTACGAATGTGTTCATAGAAATCGAACAGGTACCGTGTAGCAAAAAGGTGTTAACACATCGCCCGTGAGTTCGAACACTCATTGGATTTTTTGCGTATATCCAGTTTAATAGGGCTGTTACTTGTGCGTTGTCTTCATTAGAAATTGTATTTGGCCAGTATTATTTACGTTCGACGATTGATTAACATATACTGACATCTTCGTCAAGCTCCAACTTATACATGCAACAGTACAAACGTCATTGCAGTTGAATATTCGTAATTTTGTCTTTTGTCCCATCCTATTAGATCTGTTAGTGGATTATTAATTACGTTCTGTGGGATTACGCATTTATTCTCAATCTTTACTCCGCATTCTCGAAGTCTGTTTAACTAGTCGATATCATGGACATACGTGATAATACATATTTCATTGAATGGTGAACAAGGCTGCTCAAGAAGGTTTGTGTTTCAAGCTGCCGTGATAGTGGACCAAGGCTACTCAAGAAGGTTTGTGTTTCAATCTGCCTTGATAGTGGACGGTGCTTCTGCATTGGTTGTTTCCTCGTCCATAAGTAGAAGAAATAGTGTGGGGGAATTTGGCACTGGCGATTTAAAGTACTAAAAACAGTACCAATGCAACAAATGAACAGCTGTGTCTTATTTTTTCGACTTTGTTTTGTTCGTCATCTTCATGGGCAACAACGAGCACATATACCTCACACGTGCTTTGTCAATCACCTTACGCCAACACGCCATTCATAAACATTTTGTTTGTACTTTATTAAACCTGCTCTGTGATATCGTTTTTGTTAATCTGGACAACGAGTAACCTTGACATCGATCCATACGAACAGCACAAGATGCCGGTACAAGCAAAAATTGGACCCTCAATTCTAAACGCTGATCTCTCCGATTTGGCTGCTGAATCTCAACGTCTACTGGATAATGGTGCCGACTATTTGCACTTGGACGTTATGGATGGGCACTTTGTGCCAAACTTAACATTTGGCCATTCCGTGGTAAAGTGTTTACGCAACAAAATTAAGACCGCCTTCTTTGAAACTCACATGATGGTCTCAAAGCCCCAACAATGGATTGAACCCATGGCCGATGCTGGCGTTAATCTTTATACATTCCATATAGAACCTGTACAGGATGAGATTGAAAGTGTGTGCCGTAAAATCCAAGAGTCTGGCATGAAGGTCGGTTTGGCCATCAAACCTGGTACTGCGGTTGAAGCTTTACAAAAGTATATGGACTTGGCCGATGTGGCCTTGGTGATGACCGTTGAGCCGGGATTCGGAGGACAATCTTTCATGACCGACATGATGTCGAAGGTAGAATGGTTGAGACAGAATTATCCCAATTTGGATATTGAAGTAGATGGTGGTGTGGGTCCTAAGACAATTGAGTGTTGTGCAAAGGTAAATGTTCCTGTATATGGGTTTGCTCTGTTTCTTATCTACATACTTGTGTTTCTTTGCTTTCAGGCTGGTGCCAACATGATTGTATCGGGAACCGCCGTGATTCAGGCTCCCAATCAGAAGGATGTCATAAATCTTCTTAAGTCAACAGTACAAAATTATAATAAGTGATACATCGCATTTAGGATGAAAGGAAATTAACTTAATTAAGGTATGATTTTTCTTAGAATCGTCAATTCGGAAGGTTAGAGAAGGTTGTTTATACATTGGTAGTTATGTCTTAGCTTCTAAAATTAATAGATAGAAAAAATATGTACACGAGATTGAGTCGGTTTGGCTATCATAATTTTTTGTCTAAAATATAAAATAAAAGTAGAAATATGTTTGAAACGATTTCGTTATTTGTTGAGGCCAGTGAGTGTGATATAACTCCCATGCAATGGTTCCTTAGGGAAACACCGAAAAATATTTAAAATATAATTATTTTAAAATTGATTAGACATTCAGCCTTATTACGGATGTCGTTGTCGTATTTCGACCATAGATAAAGTAAACAAATAGATGAACCACAAGTGTTGGGAATATTTTAGTGTAATGGGTAATTTTCTAGATGTTGAAAGCAATAAATGGGATTTTGTTTGTTCCCAAACAAAAAAGTTTTTTAGATTAAAAAGGCGTTCCGGGATATCCATCTTTGGGCGGTCTTACGGGCTTTCTCCTATTGATATCCCAACACCGGCCTCATGGCTTTGAAATAGTTTTTTATATAAGAAACAAATGCTATTCAGCCTTATTACGAATGTCGATGTCGTATTTCGACTACGACAGTTTTGTAAAAGATTAAAGGTACCACGGCAACTTTGTCTTTAATCTTTTACAAAACTGTCGTAGTCGAAATACGAGAACGACATTCGTAATAAGGCTGATTATGTAAAATCACATAAATGTTTTCACATTTTCCATTGTTTAAATTACTTTCACAAATATTTCCCACAATTTTGAAAAAACGTCAATGAGAATTATGGGAAACTTCAGTGAAAGTGACAGTAGTACAGGACAGCACCTAGTGACCAAAGTTGACAATGGTCGCGCTATATCTAATATTTCCTTTATCTATGATTTCGACTATGACAGTATTGTAAAAGATTAAAGGTAACACGGCAACTTTGTCTTTAATCTTTTACAAAACTGTCGTAGTCGAAATACGAGAACGACATTCGTAATAAGGCTGATTATGGAAATTTTGATGTTCCTTGGATTAGTAATGTTGTAGGGGATATAGCAAAATATTATCCAATTTGAGCCGAAATCAGTAAACACATTCCCTTACTTAGTTTCATATTACATCCAATGAAGAGATAAAGAGAGATTCTAATGGGAAGAACCATTTCTTGGCCCATACCAGTCAACCCTCTCTAAAATACATGCACGAGAGATAAACTACATTTACATTTAAAAAAATTAAATTTAAAAAATATATTTCAATTAATTTATTAAATATTATTAAATATATTTTATGTAGTAGCTAATTGAATTGAATTGAATAATTTATTGAGACTTTATTGTTAATAACATTGATAATACATTAGTTTGTAGATCAAAGCCAACATTTTTGTTTGTAAAATATATTCATATGCTAACTCATACTAAATTAATATATTTCCTTTTACCTTTTCAGATTAACTGCTTGAATTTGGCATTTATTAAAACTAAAAGGTGGAATTATTTGATTTTGTTTTTACAAATGAATAAAAATACAGATTAAGAATTATTTTTTGTACAAAAATAAAATAGTTTTTTTTTTCGTCAAAAAACCTCATTTAAAAGTTGTCGCATGATTTATTATAAATGAATATTTTTTTAATTTCTTCAGACACAAATACACTCCATTTCACTTATTTAAAGGCACTAAAAATTCCATATTCAGCAGGCTGTATCTTTTGCAATTTGTAACCGATTGCAGAATTTTAAAATGGAAATGGAAGCCAGACATCTGGAGATATAAAAGAAATCATGACAATAGTGGTTTCTTAACTAAAGAATTTTTTTTGAGCAATTTATAAAAAAAGTCCAAAAATGTGCTATTTTTTTGGTTCACTTGAATAAAGGCACTTTAACTAATTTTAATTAAAAACAGTTTTTCTTGTTTTTTTTAATTTATTTAAGAGCTATTAGTAATGAGTACAGCCTCCTTCGTTTTTAATAACTTCAAATATACGGGTTTTCATTGAGAGATAAAGAGAATTTATGTAATCCAACGAAATTTGATTCCCAGCATCCTTAATGGCCTGAATTAGTGACTGCTTGCCATCAAATTGTCTACCTCCTTCATAGACCTTACGAGATACCCAACCCCAAACATTTTCGATAATGTTTAAATTAAACATCTGAAACAAGCTGAGTTGAATCAGTTTCAAATGACTCGTTCCCATTTCAAGTTCTGCCTAACATTCACAACTAATGTTTAAGCAATTACTGCTGAGGAACGATTTGAACATACAACGTAGAACTTCAATCAAAGCAACAAAAAAAACTACAAAACACGCGGTATACAAGGATCAACCACATGCTGCGTTGAGAGAAGTGTAATCGAATCATTCGAGAGCATGCTTGTGTGGCATTGCGCTCTTTCTTTCCTTCATCGTTTCAGCGCCACACTGTCAGTTGGCAGCGAGTGCAGTAGAATATTATCAATGTTATGATAGCTTGTAGCGCTTGCAGCTAACATATGTGTATCACAGTAACAAAGCACAAGTAGTAGAATATTGTGGAAAGCAATAGCAACTGTTGTGTTGTTTTAAATTAAGCATTATACAACATTTCTGCTGTTATATACAAACATATGTATATTCTTTGCAAAGTTATTAAGCTATTTTGATGTAGTAAACATAATGGAAAAAAAGATTTCTTTAAAGTAGAAATAATATAAATATTAATTTATTATTTAATGTGGTTAACTACAAACATCTTTAAACTTAAAACATAAAAAAAACTTGGAATACTTCAAAAGAAAAATAGTACCAATAAAAAACTAATCAAAACAATTCACGTAGATCTGGAAATTAAATACAAAAATAAATATATACGTATGTATATCACATTTTCAATTCATTTATCCATAAAATAGACTTAAAATATTATAAAAGGAAAGAAAGTTCTATGCAATAGCATATAAACATTTTAAAAAAGTATAAAAATTAATACATACACAGGCACATCAATTACTACACAGAGAGCGATGTTTTGCTATCCGCGTTCCTTCAATGTTTCATTGCCACACTGACACAGAAGGCAGCAAGTGCAATAGAACAGTGTTCATGTTATTATAGCTTGTAGCGCGAGGATAAACCATGCATAAACAACATGAGCACTATAACATAGATGTTAGTTTGATACACTTGTGAGTTGATGATTTGCTGTGAATCAACAACTTCGTAACATTCCCTCAAAAACGAGTAATCATTCGTCAATTTTGGGTTGCTTTGGCTGTTGTTATGTTTTAGGGAAGATGTGTAGTAAAAAATGTTTACAAGTACTGTACGTATTTTGAAATGTTTTGTTTGTTAAGAAATCAAGCTGACTCGTTCTATGCTTTAGTTTAAATCTGGCGAATAGGGTGGCCAGTCCAGTATATTAACATTTTGGCTTGCAATGAAATCCTTTACTACTCTGGGGTTGTGTATAGGGGCATTATCCTGTTGCAATATCCAAGATATGGGACCAATAACGTTTTATAGCTTGCACGAGTCATTTTTGCACTTTGAAATTCAAGATCGACGGTGCCATAGTACGTAATAGCACCCCACACCATAACGCCGCCCTCTCGGCTGTGATGTCGTTTCAAAAAACGCAGATGATGGAAATAATAGTTGTAGCCATCAATCCCATCCAAATTAAACTTCTTCTCAACCGTAAATACAACGGTTCTCCAGTCATTTACATGACCATGTAGTCTCTTGCGAATTGAAGCCGCTTTTCCTTACGAGCTGCATTAAGTGGCGGCTTTTTTTTAATTTGAGGTATTAAAGAACAGCTCTTAATTATTCTGCGTACTGATGACTTGCTCGCTTCCACTCCAGCTTGAGCTCTTATTTTTGACAAGGATAAAGCACAATTAGAAGCAATTCTGATGATTTTTGTTTTCTCATTCGTAGATAAAGACAATGAAATCCTTCCTTTAAAATTTTTTCCATACTCCTCGGGGTCCTTGATGTAATTGTCGACAACTGTTGGGTTCCGTCCAATTTTTTTTAGCTATTGCGCGGTTAGAATATCCTTCAGAACGGTAAACATCGACTTTAGTTTTGCCATTTTGACTGGTAAAATGATTAAGATGTAATAAACAAACGCTCCCTACAAAACATCTTCGCTTACTCGAAAAATAATAAAGTGCCTTTATTCAAGTGAACCAAAAAAAAATAGCACATTTTTGGATTTTTTTTATAAATTGCTCAAAAAAAGTTCTTTAGTTAAGAAACCACTATTGTCATGATTTTTTTTATATCTCCAGATGTCTAGCTTCCATTTCCATTTTAAAATTCTGCAATCGGTTACAAATTGCAAAAGATACAGGCTGCTGAATATGGAATTTTTAGTGACTTTAAATAAGTGAACCGGAGTGTATTTCTTTCTAAATGTATCTTGCGGATATACTGATGGGCAATTTTAATGTGTTTATTTTTTTGTGTATGACTAATTCCATTGTAACGGGTGTGACATTGTTACTAAATATATGATTTAAATAAATAATTATTTAATTCGTAAATATTCCTCACAGTGAGTGCTATATGCGTACACTTGGTATTGCTAACTGGAGAAATAAAGCAAAAGATCGCACTGGTTGGCGAAATATGTTATCTTCGTTTTGTAAGGTATAGGATAAGGATAAGTAAGTATCCTCCCGGGGTTGTCCCGCGGTTGTCCGAGACCGGATAAGTAAGTAAGTAAGAGTGCTATATGTATACATTTTTCTTTAAACTCATGCGTTTCAATACTGAAATATAATATAATTTAATAAAATATATTTTGTATTTCTTATGAAACATTTTACATTATGTATTTCTAACTGCAAACTTTTCGAATGTAGTGTCAATAAGAAAATTTCTTTTAATTTGTTTTTGGTTAATGTATGAGAAATTCATACTACAATGGTTAGTTTTTGTTGGAAATAATAGAAAATTCAGTTCAACACACACTCACTGACATGACTAGTTTCGAACTCCGTGACAAGTTCATAATCAGATGCCTAACTACTGTGCCTGAATTGATACCATCGGTTTTAATCATCAATCGTATATATACAAACTTTGAATTTGATTTTTTTTTAATTTGTATATGATTCGGTCTACATTTGTTTTTATTAATAGATTTTTAATTTATCTACGAGCTAACAGATCAGGTTTTTCTTGTTCAATTCTATAGTGAGACTAATTGCAGTTTTCGTTTACGAGGTTTGTCTTTTTCTGATTGGCCCTTTAAAAACATGGTACCTTTTAACATTAAATCGAGTTGTTCTTTAATAATTGTTCGGTTCAAGATCAATAACTATTAAAAAGTACTTTTTCTATGAAAAATAACATAAGAACTGAATCAATTCATGACATACGACTTGATTTAGTGGAAAAAGTGTTCGAAAATGGGTTTATCGAATTTGTTCCTGCAAAAGAAGACGTGGAGGCCGTTTTATTCATGTGTCGATTGTACTTCACATTAAATAAAAAAACATTTGAATTTCCTTAACAATTAGTGTGTTTTTTGCCTTTAATCCATATCATATAAGGTTGTATCAAGTATAATGTGCGAAAGATTAAAACTAATTATCGCTGACCTGATTGGACCATACCAGTGTGGCTTTAGGCCCGGAAAATCGATAACTGACCAGATTTTCATGCTAAACAAATCGACACCTTCATCTATGTGTCGATTATAAGGCGGCCTTCGATAGCCAGATACGGGAGAAACTCTACGAAGCAATGTCTGAGCTTGTTATTCTTGCAAAACACATACGCCTTTGCAGTATGACCTTGACGAACACTAAATCATAGATTAATACTTATAGTAGATCTACTAGTTCTCCCACCAAATTTATGACATTTGGCCCGGTGTGATATTTACGTTTGATGTTGAAAATATAAGATAGGATGCTAACAATAACAGTCAATAAAAAAGTTTAAAACACATTTAAATTTCACAGTTTTTCACCAAAATGGCATGAAAAATTAAAGCAAGAAGTTATTGTAATTCCACCTGGTGTATGTCACTTTTCGTCAACCATCTCTCTACCACACCGACCGCATCACGAAGAGTGTGAAAGGAAACGTCATATGAGACAAATGGCGGCTCTACTATAAATTTACTCTATGCACTAAATCCGCAGTGAAAGTTGGAAAGGGTCATACCGAACCTTTCGAAATCAAGCGAGGCCTCAGGCAAGGCGACAAACTATCATGCGATCTCTTTAACATCTTAATGGAGATCATTATGAGAAAAGAAGCAGTCAATATGAATAAAACCATCAGCAGCAAAAGTCACATGCTGCTCGCGTATGCTGATGAAATCGATATCATTGGGCGCACAATTACAGAAGTTACAGCGCTGTTTTCGAGAATTGAGAAGGAATCAGCAAAAGTGGGTCTGAAAGTAAATGTAGACAAGACAAAATTAATGGTTTCAACGAGCAGGGCCTCCACGCGATTATACCAAAGAGTGAACGTTGAGAACCATTATAATTTCGAGGTGGTGGACGAATTTATATACCTCGTATCTGCCGTAAACAAAATCAACAACGTTAGCCTTGAGATCAAGCGGAGAATTGTGCTTGCGAATATATGTTATTTTGGGCTAAGCAAGCACTTTAGAGATAAAGCCCTCTCTCGAGTAACAAAAGTCTAACTATACCAGAAAATAGAGTAATCTCAGACTAGAGAGAATATTTGGCTCATCTGACGTTTCCTTTCACACTCTTCGTTATGCGGTCGGTGTGATAGAGAGATGTTTGACGAAAAGTGATATACACCAGGTGTACTTACAATAACTTCTTGCTTTAATTTTTCATGTCATTTTGGTGAAAAACTGTGAAGTTTAAATGTGTTTTAAACTTTTTTGTGGACTGTTATTGTTAGCATACATTTGTGTTGTATTTAACACAATAATTTTAACACACAAAACGAAATGCCGTTGTTGTTATTTTGTTCGTTGCTTTGAACCATTGCCTCTATCTGGTATTACTAAAGCAATTCTTTTCAACATCAAACGTAAATATCACACCAGGCCAAATGTCATAAATTTGGTGGGAGAACTATTAGATCTACTATAAGTATTAATCTATGATGGCCACCTTCAATTATAAGTACATAGATTAAAATTAATTATTTCAACAAAATAATTGGAAATAACTTTGAACGAAGAAAGAGAAATTACTTTATTGCCAACGCACTTTACGTGGAAATCCCCATATGTTACCTTACCTGCATTGTCAAATAAAAATCACGGTTTGCCTTTTTTGTCTGTTTTTATTTTGTTTTTTTTTTGCAGTTTTAACATTTATGTATATGATACGTTTTTGTTTTAATTGATATATAATATGCATGTATATATAATTTACTGTTGTGTATACTTTTTCTTTACTCATTTATTGAATACATATACATGTATATATAAGTATGTATGCATGTATAGGGTTTTGATCGTTATATACCTTTTTCCGTATAAATTAGTGTAAGACAATTTCCTGTTCTAAATAAATATGTAAGTTTTCCAAGGGAAAATAAGCATAAGTTTCCTTTCAAAAAATTATTGAATATTTTCATAAAATAAAATTATTGTCTTCCAGTTGTTGAGGTGAAGGAGTGGTGCGCCCGATCCTTTGCTCCTTTTAGAGTGTGAATTTGTTTTTAGGAAAAATTTTGGGTGTGCTGTATTTTAACAAGTGCTTTTTGTTTAAATATTCATGTATTTGTTGTGAGGAGAGGTTGTTGTTCTGATTTCATTTAAAAATAATTCAGCGTTTGTCTTTAGAGTTTATTAGTAGGATCATTATTTGTTTTATTTTCGGTTATATATGTAAATTGTTTTATTTTTTATTTTTATTGTAAACATTAATTTTCTAGTTTTGTTGTATAAGTGTAGTCGTTACTGTTTTTTATTTTCAACATTCGCTACAATTGTTTATTTTTTTATTTTTATTTTATAACAAATTAATTCAGTTTTTGTTTTTTTTTTTTTGACAAATTATAGTGTTTTATTATAAAAATGTGTGAAGGATATTTGATATATAAAATATAATTTCTAAAATCTGTGTATGACAATGGCTTTCTATAAAATAAAATCCCAATAATTTATTGTTCACATTAAAGTGGAATTGAATATTTTTCACTGAAAATTTGCCAGTTTAAAATCAATGTGACAGGTAGCAAATCACTCTCTTTTATAAATAAATAAAAAATAAATGGTTTCCCATTACATCCCATGAAGGGACTGGGGAGAACTTCTCACAATCACTGAGCTGTGCGCTTTCCAGTTTTCACTCACTGATTGGGACCTACAGTTTTAAACCGATTCCGAACGGTAATTTGAGAAGCTTTTTCATGGCTAGATACTCGATAGTGTCGCCGTCACTATGCGAGGTGACCGCCGCCGAAAGAAATTTTGAAGGTGGTCAGAGCCGGGTTCGAACCCGCGCACACTAACCATTGCACCACCGACGGCCACACTCTCTTTTATACATAAATTAAATTTAAATAAATCCGGAAGAGGGAAATTATGTACATAAAAAAAAATAAATGGTTTCCCATTACATCCCGTGAAGGAATTTGGGAGAGCTTCTCACAACCAGTGAGCTGTGCGCTTTATAGTTTTATACTATACGTCGAAAGGAATTTTAAGGTGGTCGGAGCAGGGATCGAACCCAGGATCTACATATTGTTAACTGAAATACAAACGGCATTAACTGAGCAAAAATATCAAAATCGATTTTATGGCTGATTATGATCACAGGTTGTGAGAAGCTCTCCTGTCCTGTGATCGAAGTTAGTGGTTTTGTTAACGATATTTAATAGCACCTTCCTTACAAGAGTGGTTGTTCCTGTGATGACAATATTTTTTTACCTTTTCTGTAATGTAATGCAAATTTTAGTTAGGACCTTTTGCATTTCAGCTAACGATATGTATGTGATTGCTTTAAAGATAAAATACAGTGCGAAAAATATTTCTAAATTAATCTGAGCACAAGAAAATTTTGTTTTATGGCGAAATGTTTTTTTTTACCTGCTACCTTTGCAGCAAGTGAATCGTGGGATATTTAAAATTAATATCGACAAAATAAAAACCACAACTGTGGAATAACTAATTTTTTTGTATAATCACTAATCCTTCTGCCAAAATTATGTTCGTCATGTCAAACAATAGTAAAATCGCTGACATCAATGTGTATGTCACCGTCAAAATTTAAAGGCCTCAAACCAGTGATCGGAGCGTCGCCCAAACTCTCGACTCAACATTTTTTGTATGCCGATCAGGTGTCGCAACCAACAGAGAACACAAGAGTTAGATAATCGAAGGGTTAGATAAATCGTTGATCAAAGATGATTTTCAACTCAAAAATTAGGCCTTAGAGACGATTCTTTGAGTATTTTCTTATCAGAGTTATAACACATAAATTTAGGCCCTGTTCTGATTAAACACTGCGAGATTCAGATATCGAAACAACACCGTTTTCGCATACTCGACACAAAGAGTTTACATGCATAGACACTGCATCATATAGAGTGCGTGTAGTATTTGTAGCTCGAGCACAACGATGAACGGAGTTCGTTTATACCTTTTTCTGCACATTTTCGAGTTTCGTCCAAACGCTGCCTGAAACCGACATTTGTAGAAAATAATAATGAAGACTCTACAGTGAATACGTTACGAACTCTACAAGACTTAAGTGCCAAAAAGTGTTCAGTGAGAAGGGTTTGTAGGTAAACGAATACTGCCAGAAACTCGCGTGTAAATAATAGTGCTAGTTTAAAACTATTTTCAAACTAAAGGCTCGTACTAAGATCAATATTTCAAATGCAATTTTACAAAAGTCTATCCAAAAAAATTTCTGTGAAATATCGACGAAAAAATTCTGTCAGTGTAGTACTAAGTTGTTTCGGTGACAAATCAGCAACATGTATGTATATAACAACATTTTAATGTTTCTGAGAAAATGGTAACGACCAATCACATTGAAGGAAGAAACGATCAGTGTTGTCAACTCTCATTCAATTCCTCAACAGTGAAATCAGAGAAAAATATAGTCGTCACCACTGATATGTTGCTGGCTCATTTGACAGCGTAACAATTTGATGTTGATCAAACTTGTAACCCGAACGATATTATTACCACGGTTGCCACGCTTGGTAATATCCAACCAAAATTGGTAACATTTAAACGGCTTGGTAACATGGTAACATTTTACTCATTTTGGTAACCTTTTGAAAAGAAATAATTAGTACAAGAAAAAACAGTTGATTTCAAACTTCTGTTACAAAATTTGTCGAAATGTGATCTAAAATGTTACTTACAAACAGAAAAGAAAACATGAAGCAGTGGCAACACTGTTTGGGAAAATTGAATTATTATGGGCCTAACCAAAATTCGCACTTGGCGTCGTTCGCACTAAATAACCAAATATATTCGTCTCTTTCGCACTAACGAACTCTGTGCTGTTTAAATTAATTTTTTGCAATCAGTAAACTTCCCAATGGAGACAAGTTCCCGTTCCCCAGAAAAAATATGGTGGAAAAATATTTCAAATGAAATTTTATTTATGATTAAGGCATAAATTGTCTTGCCTTCGACCGGTTTTGTTCTGAATTTATTTCCCTATTAACTTAGATTTTTCTCTTAATTTTTTCTTTGAGCAAAATGTTCGCGCGGAGTTTGATTCGTGATTGATTATAAAAGCGTTATAACGAATTTACATCGCCGTTTATCGCGGCCAGGTTAGCGATAACCTTGTTCTCTAATATTTGCCGTTTACACAACCCAATTTGAGATTAAATTCACATTTCAGTTGACAACTCCGTGCTTAGACAAACTGCGCGTCGACAAAAAATTATCGAAGACGGCGGCACAATAGACAAATTAAGTTGTCGGCTATTGGTTTTTCCATTTTGTACAAATTTGGGATTTTTGTGAAATAACTGAACCTTTTTTGTGAAATAACTGAACCTTTAGAATTGGATACTGATCTGGCCAGTAGATAACATCTGCTCACAGTTGAGCAGATGTTATATGATTATCTATAATTATTTTAAATAAACATTTAATGTTCTAAATGTTGGTAACTTTTGGTAACCTTATTGGAAAATTATGGTAATTAAAATATTATACCTGTGGCAACCGTGATTATTACTCGGCGTAAGCCTACCATATTTTTCTGTTTTTAAGTTTCTTTACACTAAAAATCTCGTTTCCAGAAATTGAGCGACAGTTGACAACATTGATTATATCTTCCTACAATTTGGTTGGTGTTTGAATTTTTGTTAGCAATATTATGTTACTGCTATTTCGGATGAACAACATAGTACTGCACGTGTGGAAAAATTTCGTCGATAAGTCACAGACATCTTTTTGTAACATTTCGCGTAAAATATTGATGTTAGTATGGGCGTTAATGGAGGAAAATCATAAAAGTGGTAGTAAAAAAGGCAGATTCAATGTCGTAGTCTTGGAATCGGAGTCTGGAATATAGGGCTGGAGACAGAGTCCTAAATAGTTCGCGAACTACGACACCAAGTTTAGGATTTTTCTTGAAATCTAAAGTAATCGACAAAAATAATTTCTTTAAACCGTTTTTAATTTTTCGCTTACTTTTTTTTAAATAATATAAATATAAAACACACTATGGAAAATAAATGGTAAAGCCCGGTATTCAGTTTTTCTGAAATTTTCGTTGCCATAAGAAGTACGTTTATAAAAAATAACGAAAATTTCATGAACCGAAAATTTCGCTCACATTTCATTTGCTTGTTACTCTCTGCGAAAATGTCGTAGGTAAAATCTATTACAGGGTTGTTACGCCAATGTTATTTCGTACGGAAACAATTGTTTGTGACCGGAATTTTGACATTCCGATAATTTTAGCAATCAGAAGTAACACCATATGCGTTAAAAATAAAATGGAGCGCATAGAGGAATTATAAATTAAATATTTTCGAGGTAAATCAAAGATAGGTGGTAACTCTCCGCATATGGCAAGGAAAATTTCATAAAAACTGAATACCGGGCATAAGCGAACAACAAGTTCGTTGTTACGCGGCCTCAATTTTATGCGAAAGTGAGTGCATGACTGTCGTTCGTTTATATCTTCTTGTGAGTTACGCGGTCAGTCTATAAATTAAAATCCAAATTTTATATGGCCCACCCTTTATATCAGTATTGACATTTTGAAAATTTGTGGATGTTTGCTACGTCATTTGAAAAAAGTGGTATGTTAATTACCGGTTTCAACTTAAGATCATCGATATCCGTTTCTTAAATAATTATTTAATTTTTGATGTCGGAGTCGTAATGTCGTTCTGTCGCTCTATTCGGAGTAGAGTCGAGCCTCTCCAAATGCTTGAGTCGTGCATGTTCAAAATGCTGTGGTTGGAGAGGAGTCGTGACTTTTCAAAGTGCTGCAATGGAGTGGTGCATTTTCAAACTGCTGGAGTTAGAGTCGTCAAATTTTGGTCAGATTTTAACGCCCATGTACCACCCGTGACGAAATTGTTAAGTGGAAAATTAGAAGATGAAAATTAATAAAATTTTCGGAAAATTATTCATAGTGATCTATAGACCTGGTCACGAAAATTTTTTTCCAAATTCGACGGCAAATATTAAAACATTTTGTCGATAGCGCTAACAAGTATCCAATAATTTGTATTTTCCCCAAAGTTTTCCAAATCAAGCTCAAGGCCAAGGGTTTCCCCAAAAAGTTAATTAATAAGTTCAATTTTAATTTTATTCGATATTTCGCCTTTCATCGAAAGGCATCATCAGGAATATAAATTGGCAAATAACAACAACTTATTGCTCTCTACCACTTCAACTGTCACCGAACTCTTCACACATCAGTGCAATGTATGAAGAGTTAGGAGACAGTCGAAGCGGATTTTGAATAAAACTGTATACTTCCAAAGCAAAATGTTCCTGGTTTTTAAGGGGCTTCAATCGTAGAAAAAAATATTTTTAAATTTTAGGGGTAGAAACTGCATTAAATGAGGCCTTCGTTACAAAATGATGTCGACGTCAGCGACATCTGTAGGACAAATGTAGTACTCGTCGAGACATATACAACGATGTATTGTATGTTACGATCGGGTACAAACAAAAAACTACAATAAAAAAAAGATTTTGGCTATTTTTCACGGGCTCGGAAAGAACAATTTTTTTTTAATATTAGCCCTCGACTTTGGATTTTTTTATATGGAGGCCGACCCGGTCTAGTGACACTAAACAACACATGTGTTGGCATTCAAATTTAATATTTTGCATAAAAATACGACACTTGATTGGAACTTGTATAAAATTCCTTAGTTTGGAGACATGTACCAGCTGTTTGTTTGGCCTTTAAATTTTAATTGAATTGTTTCGTTTTTAGATATTATTTTCCCCCGCTTTATCAAAACCTACCACAATTCTAAAACTATTCCCTTTGCTTGGATTCCTTGTGGTGTTGTGGTAAATAATATGGATTGTTTTGTTTAAAAATAACTTAAATTATTGAGTTTTTCTTTCTTATATATCTCTCATAAACCTTTGGTTTTAAAACAAAACGTTTTAGAAAAATATTCGTGACATTGGATATGTAGGGGGTTGGGCGGAAAGTGGAAGTTGGGGGAGTGTATAAATTATTTTGCTAAAAAATAATTCAGTTTTTTATTGTTTTTCTTTTCACATATAAAACAGCGACTATTCTAAATACATTTAAGTTACTTACTTCCTCATTACGAGATTATGAATATCTTGTTGTTGTTTTTTTTTGTGTTGTGTTAATTATTTAGTTCCTTAGGATATTCTATGTATAATAGTACGAATAGCAGAACCATGTGCGTTTTCAGTTACCATTTATTTGTTTTTTTTTTAGACGATTACACGATTGGAGCAGGGCTATCATTACGGCCTTTTATGGAACAAAATTGACTTGGGTGTGAGTGTAGGTTAGTAGTAGTAGGGTGCAAGACCACTTCAAAAGATCCTGTATACATTTTCTTTGGAAACTAAAGTCACTTTTTGTTGTTTTGGTTTTTGTGTTTTTTTTTTTGTTTCGGTCGGCAAAATATAAAATAATTTGTAAGCAATCTTTGTTGTTATTAATTTGTTTTTCTCTTTTTTTGCATCACATAATTTTGTAGGATTCTTTTTCTTTATTTTTCTTTTCAAAAGCGTTTTTTTCTTTAAACTAAACAGTAGCAGTACAATTGAAATTTTCGGTTTTCAATTTTCTTCTAAAACAACTTATACTAACGTCTCTAAGCATTTCGTACTTATTTGCTTTTGTATTTTAATTTCACTCTACTTTTATATATTCACACATAAACATAATAGTATATGATTGTACATAACACATTGTTTAAAGTATTTTTTATCTTTTTTTTTTCCAAATTTCGTATTTATTATCATTAATTTTTGGGTTACACAGGTTTGCATCCATTGGCCCACTGAGTGTCACAATTATTTACTTATGTACTATTTGTTGTGCTAATTTGAAAAACTCAGTACCTTTTTTGCAAGTGTATTTGTTGAAGCTCATCAGGAAGAATGTATGGAGGGTTAGGAAGCAAAGACTCGAACCTTCTTCAAACAAAGTTTTGAAAAAAAATTTCAAAGTAGTTAACTTGGTTTTTAAAAAGAAGTAATTTAAAACGAAATTTAATAGACGTCAATTGAAATCTGTAATCTGTAACACGCCAATTGAAATTTAAACCACATTAATTTAAATGCAAATTACATCAACGGAAATTTAGAAAACATCAATTGCAATTTGAAAACCTAAAATTTATATGAAATCGAAAAATGGCTGTTAAATTTCAACTGATATTTTAAGTTTTAATTGATGTCTTTAAAAATGCAATTGATGTCTTCTAAATTTCCATTGATATCTTTAAAAATTTTATTGGATGTCTCTTACGTTTTAATTGATGTCTTTAAAAATGCAATAGATGTCTTCAATATTTTAATTGTTGTCTTCCAAAATTTTAATTGATGGAATTAATATTTAAATTGATGTCTTTTAAATTTTAATTGATGTCTTTTTAATTTCTATTGATGTCTTTTAGATTTCAATTAATGTATTTTACAATTCTAGTGATGTCTTTGAAATTTCAATGGTGTCTTTTAGATTTCAATTGATGTCTTTTAAAATGCAGTTGATGTCTTCTAAATTTCAATTGATGCCTTCGAAATGTCAATTGATATTTCTTCAAATTTTAGCTGACGTTTTTTAAATTTCACATAAATTTTTTTATTTAAATTGAAGTACAGTTGAAGAATTTTCAAATTTCATTGATATTTTTCAAAATTAAATTGATATTTTTTCATAATTATATTCGTATAGTTTTAAATTTCAATTGGAAGTGGTGTAGTTTCTCAAATAAACTGTCGTTAGAGTAACTTTCTGACGAAATACAAAAATTAGTTCCATCATCACGTTCGCGGATAACTTTCTAACGAAATAAAAAAATTAGTTCCCCATTACATTCCATGAGAGTATTAGTGGTATTAGTGGGAGCTTCTCACCTTCTAAGCCTTCTAAATGTCAATTGATGTTCTTTTAAAATTTTAATTGATGTTTCTTAAGTTTCAAGTAGAATTTTTTATTTAAATTGAAGTACAATTGAAGAATTTTCAAATTTCATTGATAGTTTTCAAAATTAAATTCATGTTTTTTCAAAATTATATTCGTAAAGTTTTGGATTTCAATTGGAAGTGATGTAGTTTCGCGGATAAACTGTCGTTAGAGTAACTTTCTGACGAAACACAAAAATTAGTTCCCCATTATATTCCATGAGAGTATTTTCACCTTCTAAATGTCAATTGCTGTTCATTTAAAATTTTAATTGATGTTTCTTAAGTTAAGAATTTTCAAATTTCATTGATATTGTTCAAAATTAAATTGATACTAAAAAACCTGATCTGTTAGCTCGTAGAAAAAACTAAAATCTTCTAATAAATTGATACGTTTAAAAATTATATTCATTATATTCTCGGATAACGCGTCGTTAGAATGAATATCTTTCTGCCGAAATAGAAAATTCCATACGTAACCTGACCAACTGGCTGTGACCAAAAAGCGGGGCACAATGGTAACGAATTTGAATATTTTGGTTTTAAATAAAAAAAATTAAATTAAATACATGTAAGAAAATTTAGTTAATATAAGACTAAATGTATAAAATAAACCCTTTTATTTTGTATAATCATCATGTTATTTTAGATTCAAGTTGAGATGAGACACGAAAAAGCCCCCCAAAAAGCGGGAGGGATGAATTCAAATATTGCGTGAATTTTCAGGCAGCCTTTACAATTGTTTTCCGTCCAAAAATATTATATTTGCAACTTGAATTTTACAATAATTATAATTGGGTCTGCAATTAACTAAATCTTTGTGTGTATTGCCAACTTCTCATGTTCTTTACAATAATAACACACACAAACTATGGCATACGAAGTTGTCTTCCGATTGTTCCGTGTGCCTGTTTAACCCTAAAGTGCAATTCGGTTTCGGCATCCTGAAACATATTGTAAACGATTCGGAACAAAATTTTCTTGGAATACATTGTCGGTTCAAATTTCTGTTGTTCAATTAAAAGTTGTGAGCAAGCCACAATCAAAAAGGCGCCCACGCATGAGGGTTAACAAATGTGCATGAGGGTTAACAAATGCATGTTGTTAAAATCGTTCGTTAGTTATGTGTATTAGTTTTACAAAGGAAAATGAATGAAGCCGTAGACATAGTTCTTCTGTTGTTGCGCAAACATTTCGAACCCTGGCGAAACAGATTCAAAATTATTTTCCCAGGAAAAGGGCTTGTTCCGCTAACTCGACGCAGGGCGATGCAATGTTAGGGCCATGTTTGATTATCAGCGGAAATATGACTATTCGCGAAGAGAGAAATGGAATGAAACTTTCTTCCATTCAGAGACACAGCTGATTGAGCTCCTAGCTGCAAATTTGATACAGGATAGAATATCAAGAAGAATGCGAGATAGGCGAATTGAAAAAATTGATTTTAGCTTTGTTTTATTGACACTAGAACTTTATATGCAATAAATTAAGTTTGATTCGTAGAACACAATAATTTTCTTCAATATTTATTTTTATTTCGCCCAAATTCTGAAAGAAAAAACTGGCATAAAAAAACCGTATCGAAGCTGTAGTTAGCCGAGTGACTTTCGACGAGAATTTTGTAAATCCACTCTCTCTATATTTTACATAGAGGAAATTAGAATACAGTATTTTATTCTCTCATCTGACGTTTCATTTCACACTCTTTATCGTAGCTTTGTACAAATGGGCGAAATTCGACGAAAATTAACTTACATCAGGTGGAGTTAGAATAATTGTTGACTTAACTTTTCCATGAGTTTTTGGTATAGAACTGTGAAATGTAGTTTGCTTTTTTTTGTTGACTTGATATACAATTGTGTTGTATTTAATACAACTGTTTTACCATACTACCATGAAATACCGTTGGTGTTGTCGTGTTGGATGTTTTGGGCTAGTGCATCTATCTGGTATTATTGAACTCATCCACCAGCCAACGTTTACATGCAACCATTATTGAGGGAATAAAGTTCTCTATTCTATTATAACACTATTTCTGTTAACAGAGATATAGAGCTTGACTAATAAAATTAAAAAGTATCAATGAAAAGGAGGATTAAATAACAATCATTCCTGTTGAAAATCATCCCTGTTGAAAAATCATCCCTGTTGAGTTCATCGATTAAAGTATACAAAAATTCAAATATATTTTTGATGCGGTGTTTATTTTGTAAAGTTGTGTTTATTTTACAAAAAAAGGACTAATCCATTTTTATGTGTTTGCAACGAATTGATTTTTTGTCCTTTCATTCATACAGCTGCTTAAATTAGTTTTCTATAAATGTAGCCCTATAGTACTCCTCATGAGCTAGATTAATACTTATAGTAGATCTACTAGTTCTCCCACCAAATTTTTGTCATTTGGCCTGGTGTGATATTTACGTTTGATGTTGAAAATAATTGCTTTACTAATACGAGATAGAGGCAATAGTTCAAAACAACTAACAAAATAACAACAACGGCATTTCGTTTTGTGTGTTAAAATTATTGTGTTAAATACAACACAAATGTATGCTAACAATAACAGTCAATAAAAAAGTTTAAAACACATTTAAATTCCACAGTTTTTCACCAAAATGGCATGAAAAATTAAAGCAAAAAGTTATTGCAATTCCACCTGGTGTATGTCACTTTTCGTCAACCATCTCTCTATCACACCGACCGCATAACGAAGAGTGTGAAAGGAAACGTCAGATGAGCCAAATATTCTCTCTAGTCTGAGATTACTCTATGATCAAGAAGGTCTTCCAACATTTTTAATAGTTTTAATAGTAGTATTTTTAAAATCGGTTAATAAAAAACATATAGTACTGCGATTGTCAAATTAAGCGGGTCAAAGTTAATACGAAAAATATTGTGGCACCCAGGAGCACAGGGTGTTCCTTTTATACTATGTAAAGCAGTGTTTTTGTGTGTGCATTTTTCATATGTATGTGTATATAAATTTCCTAAACTAATTGTATTTCCTTTTTTTTTAATTAATTGTATACATTTTTTTTCTTGTTGAATGTGTAAAGCGAACACCTACTAGTTGTTTAAGTTATATTTTAATTGTTATTAGCATTTTTTTAGTTTTCTTTGTTGTTTTGTTTCATAAATATATAATACCTATAAATATGTATAGTTTTGGTATAATATGTATATGTATAATTTTTATATATATATATGAGTTATGTGTATATAGTTTCATTTTCCAATTGGTTTCTTATTATATTTTTTTTTTATTACATATACATATATGTATATATATATATATAGTATAATATGTAAATATAAATTCATGTATACAACACTTCATTTTCGAAATTATAAAGCTACAATAGTTTTGAGTTGAATATGTACTAGGTATGTATGTATGTATGTTGTATGTGCATGGCTTCTTATAAGAGTGTGATGATATTGAAAGGAGCATGTCGACCGGGTTTATATTTTAATGTTAATACTTTTTACTGGGAACTAACAATTTTGCGAACTAAAGCCCCGTTTTCAGATGTTTCGAAATTTTCTTACAAAATGTTGTCACTTAGTTTTTATTCAGTATTCAGTTTTTATGAAATTTTTCGTTGCCATAAGAAGGATGTGTATAAAATATATCCGAAAATTTCGTGTACCGAAAATTTCGTTCACTTTCCTTTTCCCTAGTACTCAGTTCTTTGCGAAAATGTCGTAAGTAAAATCAATTACAGGGTTGTTACGCCAATGCTATTTCGTACGAGAACAATTATTTGATAATTGTTTGTGACCGGATTTTTAACATTTCGATTATTTTAACAAACAAAAGTGAGTTAAAGACAAAATTGAGCGCGATAAGGAATTATTAATGAAATATTTGGATGGTAAATCAAAGTTAGGTGGTAACACTCCGCAACAAAAAGTTCTGTTTAGAGATAAATGCCAAAATTCTTTTTCTCTAAACGGACATTTTTGTTGCAGAGAGTTACCACCTATCTCTGATTTGCCTAGCAAATGTTTCATGTATATTTTATTTACTTTTATAGGGCGTTTACATACACTTGATCTTTTAGAACGACTCGATAATCGACAAATCACACTATTATCATGTGATTTCTCATACATTTTTTGTACACAAGGTCGATTAAATTTAATGGTATTACTCAACCTCAGAGTTGTATACGCACTTTCATTATGATACTGGAAATGTACTTCACTGAACATGTACTTATACATTAATGACAACAAATACCAACATGATTGATATAAGAGGTAGTGTTATAAGAGCAGCTGGTATTAATTTCTTTCTTGATTTTGTAAATACTTAGAAAATTTAAAGAAATTCTAAATAAATTCCACATAAAAATTTCATTAATTAAATAAAAAGTTGTTCTACAAATACAGAAATGAAAAAATAGGAAAAATTACAGACTTTGACAGAATTGTATTAAACTAATGCATGCAAATCCTCCTTCTATCACCTGGTATTATCATGTAATCCAAAAATGTCAAAACTTAATCCAGTAAAAAAGCATGTGAACACCATTTTGCTGTAAAATGATAATCACGACATTATCATGATAAGAGAGTACATGTAAACGCGCTATTACTTTTATTCTTTAAAATAAACGAAATGTCAAAATTTCACTTCCAAACAATTATTTTCGTACGAAATATCTTTGGCATAACAACTGTGTATTTGATTTTGCTTGCGAAACTTTCGCAAAGACAAAACCAAGCAAGCAAATGAATAGTGAGCGAAATTTTCTTTATTTTTTGCACTTACTTCGTATTGGAGTAATAATGGCACGAGAACTGAATAAGTGGCTGAAGTAAAAGTTTATGGTTTTTAAAGAGATTTAAATATTATTGTTTTAAATTAATTTATGCCAAATTTCACCACAAAAGTTTTAGCTAACTGACAGTTAAAAGTTGTAAATTCCATAGAACGATTCGTTAGCTCCAACTGTACGATATCTAAACATATTTCATATTTTTGTTTTATAAATTGTATTAATCTAAATTAATTCAATAATTTATGATGAATCCTTTTGAACAATAAACAATAGTTAATAAATGAATTTGAAATTTTGAAAATTGCATAAATATAATACATTTTAAGAAAATAATGTAAATATTTTTTAAATGCAATTATTTATTTATTCTATATTATCAATATAATAAAAATATTGAAAAATTTTCAACATTTTTGTAATCTTTTGAACCCAACAAATTTGGTAAATGTTACCCGACTAAAACACCAACTGGAAGACCTTTCTCCATCATTCTTTTTTGAAATTTTATAAAGCTGTCGACAGTAGCATGTTAAAATGCGTAAGGTAAACTCGTTAGAACAGCTGATTTCAACATATTTCTTGCTTAGATGTTTCTCTTATGTCAAATTCACATGCATTTTGTTTGTGTACTTTTTTGTTTACTTTTATAGTAGATACACACATGAAGACAATTTGACAGATTAAGGACACCAAACAATAACAAAATGCCTGTGTTTGTTGTAACAATTCCTAGTGCTTTTACCTTACTTATTTTACCATGGACAGTAGATGTAACAGAGCCGAGAGTTTTGCTAAGATCTATTTTTAGACTTAAGCCACCGCATTCAGTTTTGTCATTTATCTCTCTACGGGAATTTTTGTTGCAGAGAGTTGCCACCAATCTCTGATTTGACTCGCAAACATTTCATAAATATTTCCTCTTCGCAAAGCATTTTGTTTTTGACGCAAGTGGTGATACTTTTGTATCAGCATTTCGCTTGCAGAAAACTATCATACAATTGTTTTATACGAAATTATTTTGGCGTACCAACCCTGTAATTGATGTACCTAAGAAAATTTAGCAAAGAGTTGAACGCTGAACTGAATCAAATGAAAAGTGGACGAAACTTTCGTTATTTTGTATACATACGCTTCTTGTGGGAATGAATGCAATTTTCCTAAAAACTAAATACGGGGCTTTACCTGTGCTGGTGACAGGGTTGCCATTAATAAGACCAAACATTTAGTATCTTCCGGGATGCATCATGAATTTTCTCGACAACTTCGAATTTAACGTTTTAGAAATTTTCAAATTAATTTGAATGCTCTTGACACTGAATCCAACAGGAACTTCGTCAATTTTCTTAAACTCAAACCACTAAACTTCAGCTCCGCCTCCACAGACATAGTTGTACCTATAACTCAACCCAATGTTGGTCCTTAACTATTACAAAACAATGTTCGCCCTGTTTCAGTAAAATTAAATACAAGTATCTGGTATTCGAATCATCACATACAGACGTTTCAAAATGGAATTATTTTTCTGGAAGTTCAATAAAATGGAAATTTTCTTAAGATATAACTAGTTGTATGGTTAAACTAAAGTGAGCAGGAATACGATTTCTTCAACATTAGTTTCTTTTGGAAGTTTTGAAAAATGCAATGATTTGACGCGAGCTTTGCGTCTGTCCAATTGAGAGCCAATCTAATATTAACACTGAAATATAATCTCTGCCTAGTCACATATACTGTATAATCTAAGATTAAGGATAGTTTTTTTTTGTGGGGTTTTGTATAAGCTCAGCTCACGTAGTTATAATAGCAATCTAAACACTGGGGGTTAGTTATCCTAGAGCTAAATAGGCGTGATGTGTGTAAATGGCAACATAAAACCATGAAATTAAATCATATTTTGTATCATATATTATTTAATTGTGTCTTTTGACAAAGCAAAATTTCTTGTTAAAGAAAATTCCAACGACAATCTAAATTGTAGTTTTATTCCAGGGGAAAAATCAAAAAAATCGATTAAAGCTTGGAATCGAGGCATTTGATATTAACGTCAAAATGCAGCACATATTTTTATTTTTTTCCTTATAATAAAATACCGAACACACAAGTTCAAAAATCAGTATTCAGTTCAAACGTTTTTTAGAATTCAAAAAGATGTTTTTGTGCGATCAACAAGAATTTTCCGAAAACTAACAGCCGAGTACTACATCGTTCACATGACAAGGGTTGAGCAACATCAATTTGTTTTACTGCGAAATTGGCCAGCAACATATCAGTGATGGCGACTATATTTTTCTCTGTTTGAAGATTTTTTTACACTGCAAATCTATTTTTGTTCACAAATTGAGCGGCAGTAGACAACGTTGATCATATATCCCTTCAATTTGATTAGTCGTTCAATTTTTCATAGCAACATTAAAATGTTGATCGATACATGCTGCTGATATATCGCGTGAACAACTTGGTATTACACGTGGGGAAATATTTGGTCGATATTGCGCAAATTTAATCAAAAAATGGGTTTTGTGTACAGTAAATGTAGAAAGCAATTGTCTGACGGATTCAAGGCTATGGGCCACTTTCTCAATGTCCGGTTATCTTTTATCGTAACGATAAATTGCCGTTTGGCAGAATTTAATTTTCTCGATGTATATTTACGGCCTTATTCAGAAAAAGTTAAAAGAGGTTTTAGAGGCGGTTTATCATACAAAAAACGTCCCTCAAACCCCTCACAACTTTTTATGAATAAGGCAGTTAAAATTTATCCAAACGATAACGTTGACAGCAGGTTAGTAGTTTATCGGAACGATACATGCAAACAGCTGACAACAGCTGTTTTATGAATGTTTTATTTTATGTTATGAATTAAGAATTTGGTTTCCTAAAATTGACTTGGGTTTTTCCTCCAACTGAGAAGATCTTCCGACGTTGTCTTTTTTGACTGTTTCGGCCATAATTTGAATAAATTACACTTTGCATAAAAACAATAAAATAAACAGCTGATATCTTAAAGTGCTGACAAATATAGTCATACTTTTAGTCAGAGTTGCCAGCGTAAAATGTGTAACATCCTGATAAATTAACCGCAGTATGAGAAAATGAAAAATCTTAATCTGAGAGTTTCTCATTGCCTTAAGCGCCACTTGAAATTGCAGGTGTAAAGTTGCCAGTCTGAAAAATTCAGCAAAACGGCGTTAGACACTTATGTATGTAGGTATCGTGAATTCAAAGACACGAAGAAGAAAATAAACAATTCCTAGACTGACTGAAACCATGCTTTAGAGCAAGACGATTATATTTTTTTAGATACGAGATCCATGTCAAGTGCAGGGCTGGTGGAATACGCTATGTATATGTATTCATAAACCAGGGCTGTTTAAAATGGCAGAAACACTATTGGGTTGTTATCGACAATGTGTCGTGGTTACACAATTTTAGTACAAACGTAGTATTGTAGTAGTATTTGTTGTTGTTCTTGTTTTCATGAATTGGTTATGAATGGAATGGGGTTTAGACCTCAATTGTACATCTATTCATAAAACTCATTAGTTCATCAAAATGATGAAAATTTTTCGTTAGTAGTAATGCAGGTAAGTTCGTAAATTTGTTAAATATGCTATAATTTAATCTTTCCGTGTTATATTTCGGGCAGTGAAAATGCAGGTAATGGCGACTATATATGTATATATATTTCTGTTTTAAACAGCCATAAACTTGCCAGTATGAACAAAATAAGAAAAACAGTGTTGGATATCGTTATTGTGAATTCAAGGAAAAGGAGAAGAAAAACAGTGTTGTTTCAGATTTTTTTTACCAGACTAGCAACTTTATGCCTGCTTAAGACTTGTATGGAAGCAGGCATTCAAGTGCCGCCTAATATCGCTTAGCGTTTGATACAAAATAAGCGATACTGACAGCAAGTGGTGTAACCAAAACACGCCCATTGTTGGGAAAGCTATTTATTAGGGATGTGCGATTAATCGATTAAAGAAAATTTTGATTAATTCATATCATGATTATTCAGCTAATGAAAAAAATAAAAAATTATGATTAATCAAAACTATAATTAATCAATTAACTTGAATATTGATAAATCATTTTCAAATAATTTTATTAACAATTTGAGTAAGGTAGATTATTGAAAAATTTCAAACTGTTTAAACCTACATAAAAACATTAATTGCTCAGTTATTAACATTTTGGATTAATCAGTTTTTAGATTAATCGATTAATCACTAATATTGGTTAACTAAAATGATGACTAATCGATTAATCCTTAATATGATTAATCAAAATGTACTATTAATCAATTATTCGATTATAACGCATTTAGATCGCCGTTTATCGCGTCCAGGTTAGCGATAAACTTGTTCTCTAATCTCTGCCGTTTACACCACCCAATTTGAGGTTAAACTGACATTTTAGTTTTCAACTCCGTGCTTATGCAAAATCCGCGCCGAAACAAAATTGTTGAAGACGACGGCAAAACAGAAAAATTAAGTTGGCGGCTATGGGGCCAACTTAATTTTTCTGTTTTGCCAGTTTTGTAAAAGTTTATGATGTTTTTGAACTAACTGAACCTTAAAAATTGGATCATTGAGTCAAATCGGCCCAATAGATAAAATCTGCTCACAGTTTAAGCCAATAAGAGCCATTTATATAGGTGGTGGCATGGGCTTCAAAAAAGTTTCGGTGGCGGCGACGCTTCGGAGAATTTTCGATCAGCTTCCATCTGTCAAACAGTTGATTTTTTGTGTATGTTTTTAATTATGGTTGCATATTTTTAGTAACTAACAGTGTTGCATCAAAATGCACACAATTTTATAATGAGGTTAAAAATTAAACTTCAGTTTCTACAGATTAAAATTGTATGAGCGTGGGTTAACGGAGATAACCTTCAAAATGCGTTAATCTTGTGTGGTGTAAATGCGGTATTAATCAAGGTGAAGATTAATCGCGTTGCCTGATTAAACAATTAATCGCACATACCTCCCATTTATCGTTTGAGAAGAGAATTTAATTTGAACTTGTGTGATATATATCTTTGTTGAAAACAAAAAAAAACATCTTTTTCCGATCCTTGCTTAGAGCACATAAGTACTGGTTTGATAAAATAGCATAATTACATAATTGAAACATTTCGTGTTCGTTTTGAAGCACGTGATCTAACTGAAACTGATAGTGTAAAATAAATGATACGAATAACATGTGCCGCTACGCATTACATTTAGGGAATTCACATGGTCTCCTAAAGTCATAAGTCGTAAAGTCATATTTAACAAATTAGTACATATGACTTATGCATGTGAGCAGCATGTTGTATGTGCTAAATCATAAGTCATAAAAACGTCAAACAAACGTCAAGCAACAAAAGAAAATTATTTAAAAAAATTAAAAAATGCCAACAAGAAGCGAAAAAGATAAAATTTTTACGGTTTTGTGTGAAAAGTTTGTACACAAAAACTTACCGAAGTAGTTTCTTCTCCTTCCATTTGTCCAATTTCCTTTTTTTTTTTATTAATTTACCAATTAAGCTTAATTCTTGAGTTAATGTAGAAAAATGCAAAATTTCTTCAAAACACAACAATATATCTGATTAGATAGTAAACAAAAAACAGCTGACACTGAACATACAACATAGTACACTGGAAAAACAGACATGCTCAGGTTGTATAGTCGTAAAATATATTTAAATGAAGAATACCAACAACATATTTACAACTGTTGTATTATTTTAGCATATACGATAAATACAACACAATAGTACACCATGTGAACTCCCTAAGTATGACCAAAGATATTATAGTAAAAAAAATTTTTAAAATCAAAACAAATTTAGAAAATGTTGTGTGTTTCGAAGAATTTTCATGTGAGGTGAATAAGAAAATGGCCAATGAAAGTTTGAAATGAGTGAAATGAGTTGTACCTAAAAAATTATACCATTTCAATTTTAGATTTAAGTTATTTCGTTTTGTTTTGGTTGTCGTTAGTTTTCTATTAAACATAAAATAGTTTCACTACATTTTGTTATCAACACAATATATGTATGCATGTATTGTTGTTTCTTAATCTGCAATTAATAACTTCTGCCGCACTGTAAATCATGTATTATCGTACATTATTTCATTGCAGATGTAAGATGGTTTTCTGAAGTGGTTTTTCCACTATTTGTTCGCAGTAGTTGTCGTCATTTTAAGTGTTAATTGTTTATTTAAAGCTGAAACCCGCGCATTTTCATTTTCAATATTATATTCATAATTGTATATGTATAACATATTAAATTTAATTTCTTTTAAGCTAAATTAATTTCTTTTCGTTACTTTTTAAAATTACTAAACTCAAGTAAACAAACAAGTTTGTTTTTTTTTGTTTTTGTTTAAATATTTTGTTCTTTTAATGTCAAGTGTCAAGTATTTATCATTAAAGTGAAGCAGTATATAGTATATTGACATCGGTATTTTATTGTTTTGTGTGTTACGTTTATCTTTTCTATATAAAATTTATTCCATATACAAATATACACGCAATTTCGCATGGATAGTTCGAAGCAGTAATCAGCATTTTACAACCTAAATCTTTGACATCCATTGGGATGGGACAGTAACAGCAAGAAACACCGAAACAGCGTTAGCAACAATTAACTGAAAATGTAAAGTTTTATTTCACATTTTGCTTTAAACATCTGTAAATAAAAAAATGTTTGATCCTTCGAATCGGGATTTCGCTTGGAACTATCGACGTGCAATGCAGTGTATATTCCAAACACCATGCAAAATATTTCATATTTTAGGTTATACATTAATACATAGCTTTGTTCTTTATACTTTTTAATTGATATTTTTTTTGTTTTCTTTGTTTGTATATGTTTTTATTCTAAATATTTATTTTTGGTATTTATTGTCCTTAGTTATCGTTAGATTTTTTATTTTATACTCATAATCTTCTTCATCATTTCAGAATCTGTATTGTCTTAGGTTACCATTATTATATAAATATGTATTTATATTTGTGTATATAGAATATATAGCATAGGTATTGTCTGTCATTACACTTTTAATTTATTTATTTTTTTTTTAAATTATTGTATTTCACTTCTCGCTACACAAATTTTAAAAACATCATTTGAATTTGGTTTTTGTGTTTTTTATTTTAAATTTAGTTTTCATTTAGCTTGCTGTCTTATAAAAATATTTCATTATATGTAGGTATGTATATATGTATATATTTCCTAGTTATATGTGTGTGTATATAATAGTACTTGTAGTATCTTCATGTATTTAGTATAAGAGTTTAATTGCCAACTCTCAGTGTGTTAGTTACTAATTCTTTATAAGCATTTTCAATTTTTGTTTTTTGTTTCAATATTTGTATAGCATATTGGTTTACATTCAAACCATTTATTTATAACATTCATAGTAATTCATAATTGGCCAGTCAATTAACATTTACATACATATATTTCGGAATATAATAATCACCATCATCACCATTATCATCGTCATTATCGTACCATCAGCGTCCAGCTAACTTATATTTAAAATTTTCTCTAAAACAATTAGGGGTTTATTTGGAATTCTCATTAATCTTACAAAATAATTCTATCTTTTATATTTTTTTTTTATTAATAATTAATTATTGTTGTATATAATACATTTATTGTCTTTAAAAGATTTCCGTCTTTCTACACTCAAATATTTAACTTTTGTTATCTTGATCTCTTATAAAATTCTAGTTATTGTTTGTTTATACGAGTATGTATGTAACTGCAAAAAGGATATGACTTTTATTTCGAGATATGATTTGGATTTCAATAGTTTGTATATCTTCACATTTGTAAATCCAAATTGTTTGTATTGTTTTCTAGGTTAGGAATTTCTTTAGAAAAAAATTGACCCAAAAACTTTAGTTTTGTAAAAAAATTGACAATATATATATGTATGTATGTATCATGTTGTAGGTATTGTATGTATATTTCTCAGCAGTAGTGTAATTTGTTTTACGAGTAGCAAAAATATATGTTGAGTTTCAATATCTCTTTTTCTCTCTCTCTCTCTCTCACGCTCTTTTTTCTTCTTGTATATTACTCGTTCCGTTTAAGTATTTATGTCCCCTTGTGCTAACTGACTTCTGGCATCCTCTACCATCAGTTGTTTCGCTCACCACTTTCGTAATAGTCAATGTCCATTGGGCTGCGATGAACCTTATGGGGTTGTTTACTTTTCAACGATACTGTAGCTAAATTGGAGAGTATATCGGGACCACCCGGATGAGAGTCATATTTGGAATATGACTCCTCTCGGGAGTATTTCAGTATTTGCTCATTAATCCAGGGTCCATATTTGATGACGTTCGCATAGACTCCCGGTAGCTTGGGATGCGCGCACATGATGCCCCAGGACACAATGCCGCCAACAAACCAACGATCCTTTTCACCGGGATAGGGACAGAGTAAGGGTCCGCCAGAATCACCCTGAAAAACAATGAGAATATAAATAATTTACCATTGCATCCCCAAAAGGGACAGAGGAACGCTTCTCACAATTAGGGATGTGAGAGCTCTCTAGTTTTGAAGTCACTGATTGGAACCCATAGTTTTACACCGATTGCGAACGGGTTATTGAAAAGTGTTTTTGTGGCTAATTAATCGATGGTGTCGCGGGACAGTAAGCGATATAACCGTAGCAGAAAGAACTACAGGGTGGCGCGCGAATCGTGCTACAAAAACAAAGCCTAATAACTTTGTTTCTGTGTTTCTCTGTTCTATTTTAAATTATTAAAATGAATGCTTGGGATACCGAAAAAGGACTTCGGATAGTGCAGCGGTAGCATGCTTTGCAGTCCTGCATCTCCGTCCAAAGGGAATTTAGGCGTGAGTTTGGCGGCACTCCCCCGAGCAGATGGACCATTATGAAGTTGCCGATTCAGGGAGCATCGCAAGTAGACCGTACTATCGAAATCGCTACACTGAAAGAAAAGGCTTCATCAAATTTTTGAATTTCTTCATCAATTTGATGAAACATTTCCTAATATTCCAACTTCCGACACATTTCATTGAATTGATGAAGAACATTTCATCATTCTTTCACACATGTTTCATCAATAGTTTATGTTGATTCAACGACAACGATACATCAAAAAAAACCGTTTCCCATTACATCCCATGAAGGGATTGGGGAGAGCTTCTCACAACCAGTGAGCTGTGCGCTTCTAATTTTTCACTCACTGATCAAGTTAATGTAAAATTTTCATCAATTTGATGTAAGTTTCACATCAAGTTGAAGCAAATTTTTCACCATTTTGATGTAAATTATTCATCAATTTGCTGTACATTTGTCGTCAATTAGATGTAAGGTTGTCATCAATTTAACGTAACTTTGTCATCCATTTGATGTAAATTGATCAACATTTTGATATAAATTATTTGTTAATGTGTAGCCAAACTCTGGTTTATTTTTCATTGTAAATAATTCACAAGATCAGGGTGTAAGAGAACACAGAAAATTCTCATAGCGTGGATATTGTCTTCTGGCCAGTGCATTATTTTCTATTATGTATTTATTTTCAATTTTCTACTAGCTTTTTTCTTTTCCTCTACAATACTACGTCCATATTTGGAATCGATCCCACTAAATATTTCTAAATTCCAATTATGAAGATTGATGTAAAAAAGATCATCAATTCAATGAAGCTGAAAAAGGTGAAGAAACGAAGAACCTTTTCATTAATTTGATGAAATTTGTCATAATTTCAATGAAGAGCAATGGATGAGCGTTTATTAATGTAAAGATTTTCTTTCAGTGTATGTTCGGGTTCAAGACACAATCACGGTTGTAGTAGCGTCTATTCAGTCAAATCAAAGCGATTCTACTCGAAACTTATCGGCGCAAATTGGAGTTCGCAGACGATCATTACAACGGATAACTCATGATGACTTCAACTTGTTTCCGTACAAAGTCCAAATTTCAAATAAGTTAAACCCTCTGGAATTGCCTATTCGCCTGGAATTTTGCCAAAAAAGTACTGAAATGACCGAAAAAGACAACAACTTGATAAATTGCTTGTTTATGCCTGATGAGGCCCATTGTGATATAAACGGCAACAAGCAAAATTGCTTAAAGAGTGAATCTAATCCAGAGATTTTCCATAAGACGGAACTGCAACCAGAACGCGTCACCGTGTGGTGCGCAGTTTCATCAAGGTGAATTGTGGGGCATACTTCTTTGAAGTAAACGGCGTAACAGTAATTGTCAATGGGGATCGTTATTTAAAGATGTTGAAGTAATTTTTTTTTATTACGAACTGTGCCTAAGACGTATCCATTTCAACAGCATTTCGTTCCAGCAAGATGGAGCAACTGCACACATAGCCAGACCGGTTATGAAGGAGCTCCAACGAAAATTCCCAAACAAATAAATATCCAGAAACTTTACTTTTCGCAGGCCCCCAAGGTCACCTGACCTGACTGCACCATACTTTTTTTATGGGGTCATGTCAAGTAAGATATGTACAAAACGAAACCAAGGAATGTTCCGGAATTGAAGCAGTCCATTAAAAGAATAATTGAGGCGATCCCGACTTCAACCCTTCAGGCCGCAATGAATAATTATCGGATCAGGTGTCGCATTTGCGTGGATGATCAAGGAGGTAATTTGCGGTCTATCATCTTCAAAACCAATTAGTTTTATATAATAAAATAGAATTTTCTATACAATAAAATAAATAAATGAAATACATTGATTAAAAAAAAGCTATTTAAATTTGTTATTGTAGCACAATTGGTGCGACACCAGGTATAAGACTAATGATCCAAGAGCCACGTACACTAACCAATGCACCACCAATGTTTATGAACTTATTGTCTAATCGTAAATTCATTGACTTACCTGACAGGCATCTTTGCCTCCCTCTTCATATCCAGCACATATCATACCATCTGACACCGTTAAATTGTCCAACCATTCATCACATTGTTGTCGTCGTATTATCGGAACTTGTACCTCGTTAACGATGGGCTCATAAGTGGCCGTAGCTAAAATAAATAACAACTAAGGGACTGCTCAGGATTGGGTAAACCTCCTTAAAACTTACGATCCTTGTCACGTCGTTTGCCCCAGCCTATAACAGTACACATAGCGTCAGGTTTTAATTGTTTCATATTGGGCGGAGGTAAACAAACTGGCAGTAAATGCTCATGAAATGCTACACGTTTAGCAAGCTAAAAAAGAAGAGGACCTGGTCATTAATTATGTCCCGACTCTAGACTCTATCCCACGTATTCATAACGAAAAGTTAGTCACTGGATGTCGCTCCGTACACTGAATCGAAAGTAGAGCTAATGTGTCCCGCTACGACAATGTGTTTATCAACTGCAAATTGTTCGTCACTGCGATGAAAGCATGGTTGTTGTTGCAATTTATTTGATTCATTATTCCAACGAATGTTTTTTCGTTGCTGCAAATAATTTTGCTTCATTATTGCAATGTATAAGTATTGTTCTTTATTTCATTGCTGCAATGAATTTGTTTGTAAAGTTGTTTCAGATAAACCAAATATCAGTAGCACTTACTTTTTTTCATGTTTAACCCAGTTTTCTACATAATTTAAATTAAATAAAATGTTTGCAGGAACGAGAAGCGTTGCGACGAAGCGTTATTTTTTCAGTGTACAATGAGTATGGAACTAGAATATTTTTAAGATTAGTCAGTCGTTAGTATAGACTTGATGCATAACAGTTTCGTAACTACTGTCTAACTCTAATACGGACATGTCTGTTGTAGCCAAATGCAACCCTGTTATTCGCGATAATTGGTAGTAAAATGACAGCTAGTCGTTAAAAGTTACCGTGTATTGGTTCACTTCGTAACCACTCGTTGTACACAATTTAGTTAAAGTTTTATGAATTGAAAATTGTTAGACCGATTACAGCAGGTGGTTAAGTTTTCATTATGAATACATGAGTACGAGTATTGTGATTAATCTTACTTGAAACAGTGCTATATCGTTGTCATGTGTAATTGCGGTATTATACAAAGGATGGGGTATAACAGTTTTCACTTTGACTTCTTGACTAGAGTATGTATAGGAATTACGTCTAGTTACTCCCAGTTGTATAGTCCAGTCCTCTAGATCGATGACAGTGTGACTTAAGGATAACAGTTAGAGTTAAATCGTTTATATAATATTTCAGTAAATTTCCTTTAGCCAACATACTTGCCGATACAATGTGACGCTGTGAGAACCCATTGGTCGGATATTAGAACGCCAGCACAATAGAATATCTTTTCCGGCCCTCCCAAAATAGCAGCCAAGAAAGGCCATGAACCTGGATGAGCCTTAGAACCACCTATGATGCGACTCGAAAGTCTACGTCTATTTCTTTTGACTTTACCACATTCTGAAATGGAATAACTCATACATTCTACTCTACAATTGTTGTATTAAGGCTGCTTTATTACCATAATTCGAACAAGTCAATTCAGCAATGGGATAATCTTCATCCGGCGTACAATTGGAGAACTCCCTCATTAAATTCGATTTCTTTTTGGCGTACATTTTCCAGATATCAGTTGAAACATTGACGGACGTCAGTAAAGGTCGATGAGTTTTCTGCGTTATAACACTGGTGGCATTGACAGCACTATAACCCAACATGGAACACACTGCTGAAGGCGAAACGGCACGGTCCCAGTTCTTAACACAGGCCGGAGTCCATTCTCGGTTATTAATGCGATAAACTTCGAGGACGCCCTTGCCCAAATCTCCATTACGTTCACTCAAACGAACTAGTGTATGAAAATATTATTAGATTTTTTGCAAACCGAGTAAATGGAGGCTGAAACACTCACTGCAATTCTTTTCATCCTGCCCATAGGGACAATCCATAACACCGTTACATATATGCTCTGATGTTACGCACTTCCCATTTCCACAAAATAGCTCATCTTTGGCACATACTTCACAGTTATGCTCATCGGCCTGGTCCATACAATCCAAATTTCCATCGCACACATACTCCTGGGGTATGCAACGATTATTATCACACTTGAAGCCATCACATTTGGGATTTGCCGATGCAATCATAACATTCTGAACTTGCTCGAAGCCCACACAATCTTCGGGACTTTCAAAATCTTTGAACAATTTACAATTCAGGTACTCCGGTAAACTTAAGCCAAAAACGTCAAAGAAAAAGCCACAACGTCTCATGGTCTCTGTGCACAAGGACTTGCAGGGCGGCACTGTCGCTCCCGTTGCGCCACATTTGGGAACAAATAGTGTACACAAAAACAATGAGACCAACTCGTAACACCGCACATCGACTAAAGCTTCATACGCGTCCATATCCTGCAAAAGACAAGAGATCATAAAACTAAAAGTTTTCGGGAAATTCAAGCAATTACCACTTGTGTCTCCAGCTGGCCAAAATGACCGATATAATTCGGGAATACTGTGAAGTTATAGGGTATCTGAGGTCCTTGGCAAAATTTCACAATTATGGGCAAACAGGTTCCGGGAGCCGGATTTTTCCCATAGCTGGTTGAATCCTCCACATGTACTGTATTGATAATGGTTTTGTTCACAAACTTAATGGTCGGATAGGCATTGAAGTAGGCCGCCAAACCTCCGGCTATGGCCAATAGAGCCAAAGCATTGATAAGAATTTGAAATAGTCGGAATTTCAAACGTCCATTGGTAATATAGGGATTCGAACTTTTGCGCCGGTTAATGATCTGCGTGGATTATAGAAGGCGTGAGAAGACTAACAAAAATGGGATCTGAGTGGGTGTGATCAATTACATTACCTGATGGGGCAAGGACATGGTATTGGGTGCTCCGTTTTGGAACCTTACTATGGTTTGTAGACTGGCAGGCGTGGAAACACATTTCGTTAAAGGTGACATGGGCACATTATTATCCATTTCATCTATAGTTTCGTTTTGGAATTTTTGCTTAACATTAATGGGTGTAGGAACTGAAAATGCAACAAAACGAGAGAAGATTCGTACAATTCATCATAAAAAATATGTATGTGTTTATTAATGTAAATTATATATTTAAATATTAAATATTTGTGCATTAGAGGGACCAAAAAAATAGTCAACTGTTTCATTTTATGATGGTCTAAAATAATCTTAATGAAAACTCAATGCACAGAAATGATCTTGACAAATCTAAATTTCAATGACATATCAAAGAAAAAAAAAACTAATGGTGTTGAATCGAATTGAGGACGAAAACTGTTGACATTTCGCCAACACGTTTTTCGAAATATGACCTGATCCTTCTTTTTTTTTTAGAGAATTTCGAAGAATTGCATGTCTTCTGAGAAATTTTGTCAAAATTATTGGTACTTCTAATTTGCGCAGTACTGTATCCTAGTACAAGTTTTAAACGAATAATAATATAGTAATATATGGATTTGAAAATCTCCGGAAAAAAGCTAAAACTAAAAAGCAAAAACCAGTGAGTAAAAATTAAAGAAAGTTCACACCTGACTGATTGTAACAAGATGTTTTTAATGTAATAGACAACTGTGTAACTAAACTTCGGGTTATAAACTGCAATAATTTATCTATGTTCGAATTAATTGATACTATTGCAATGAAAATCGAAACTATATCGCCTCTGGAATTTAATATGGAGTATTTTTGTTTTATTATTAGTCATGTATCGGAATCTTTGTTGTTTTACAATTGACGAAAACGGCACTTTATAAAGAAATTTTCAATTTCAAGTCAATACACATTCCACTCAAACACTCTACTTACCGCTACATAATCTCTTTATTGACATCGATGGCAATAGCGGAGCTTCCATGTTCTTGGTATTATAACCTGGACTTGAAGTTTGACTAAAGCTATCACTTGATATGGTAGAATCTTGGCGAAAGTTAAACTTATGCCTAGGAGGGACAACAGGACCATTGTTGCAAAATCGCGATGCTCCAAAGCTGTCATTAGAATCCTGATGACGCATTGCTGCCATGCCGTGGCCACTCTTGTTTATTCTTGATGCATTTTGTAGCAGAGGTGCATCCATTAGATTCTTGGAGTTGTAACCAGGACTTGAGGTCACAGAAAAGCTATCACTCGACAAATTGGAGTCCTGTCTCTGATGTAATTTCGGATATTGTATGGGTGGTGGACGTTTGCTACGATTCAATTGGTTACGTATGGTGAGAGGTGGGTGTTGCTGTTGCGGCTGGATAAAACCTTTCGGTGATGAATCGTGCATTTCGAAATTTTGTACTCTTGCTGGTGGCATGGGTGGACGTTTCTGTGGTGCTCCTACATGGATGGGCTGCTGTGATGTGGGGGGAGCTAGTGGGGAGTTCCCTGAGCCTGAAGCTGAAATTGACATGGACGATCCGGTTGAGATACTCGAACCAGCGGAGGCCGTCGAGGAGGTGGAAGTGGAGTTGGGCACCGTCGATCCACCTTTGGAATCAATGCTGTTATTCAGCGAATGCTGTGAGTGACTTTGGGTGCCCAACTGTTGCGGCTGTGGCGAGGTCGTTGATTGGCCAACTTTACGCTGGACACGTACCGGTACCGTGGGTAGTTTATTACTGGTAATTTGCTGCATATTATTATTGTTCGCCATCAGATTGATGGGGTGGACATCACCGATTGTAGTCATTTCATTGTTGTTTAAATTAAGCATAACATCATTTAAATTCAATGAACATTCCATTTTGAATGTGTCCTTCGCCAGAGGTGAGTCAACGGAGGTTTTCTCTGTGAGACAACTGTCCAATGAGGACTGAGTGTCGACACTGGAGAAGCGACTGCGAAAATCCGCGGTGGTTGAGGTGGAAGCCAAACGCTCGCTATGCGACCCGTAGCCAGAGGAGTCAATGGTGCTGCTGGATGAACGGTTCGATCTCTTTAGAGCTGCACTGACATCTCCGGTAAGGGCGGCCAGGGTTTTTGCAGCCAACGTGCCGTTGAAAAGTTTGCCCGCGTTATGGGGTAGCTTAACGGGTGTCGAGTTCAGTGACTCCTCGAATACAGAATTTTCCAGACTCATGCGGTCATCATCGGATATGCCACCCGTGTCGTAACCACTGCCACAACCCGTCACACTGCCATCAGAAAACACTGAACGTGATTGCAAATCAACAAATAGGTGGCCAGACGTGTTTACTATTCCCGGCGCTGCTGTTGTTGTAACCGTTGAATTGCTGCCCTCAATGTTTGTATTGGCGTAATAGGAACCACCACCCGATTGTGGCAAATGGTGTAATGGATTCTGTGGATAGATAAAAGCAGTGCCTCCAGTCGTTTGTTGTTTACCTTTAGTTGGCGTTTGTATTAGCGAGCCAGCCGACGAGGGTGGTGTGGGAGTGGATCCTCCCAGACCTGTTGTCGATGTTGTGCTACTACCGCTATTTGCAGCAGAGTTCCACGAGAACTTATTGCGAAATGTTCGCTTCGGAATGGGTGGCGGTGTGACTAGAGACGATGGAGCTGAAATCAGCTGCTGTGGAGTCTGGCGCTGTTTTCTATTGCTCGAGTTGCTGTTGTTGCTGCCTCCCAGCAGATCCGTGGTTAAGCTGCTCTTGGCCGTAGAGCCCTTAGACAACGATGTAGTTGTTATATTTACCTAAACGTGCAAATATACAGAAAGTTTTTGCATAAATATTATTATTTACAAATGTGAAGCGCACAGCTTCCCTTCTCTAGTGTCCTCTGCTCTTATCCTTACATTCACTTAAAATGCTGACTAAGATTTCAGATATTATAAATGTTTGCAAGGCAACGGCAGAGACAGAGGAAGAGGAAGAGTGAGAGAAGGATTGGATAAGACGACGAGGCAAGGCAGACGTCAACCACGACTCCTTTTATAGTATAGTATGTCTATGTGTGTGTGTATTAGTGGAAGTGAATTTGTGTGCGATTATGTGATTAATGAGTTTTCCGTTTATTTCTTCGATTCATCCGTCTCGTCCCGACGCCACCTCCTAAATTTAGAGGTATTCCATTCCATTCCTTTCCATTGAATTCGATTTGTTGTAGTGATTTTTCGTTTCTTTTGTTATTTCTTCTTTAATTCCTTGAGACAGCTTTCAGAGGAGATTATGTGGGAGCGCGAAGGAACATGACTTTATTCAACCTGTGCCAGATGGAAATATGAATAATTGCTAATAATCCTTTACCAAGCAACATTTGACGATGTGGATGACACGGCGTTGATGCTATGTCATTTTAGATACCGGGAAAGAGACACAGAGAAAAGCAAACAAATACCGCAATAGCTTCTGCACAATTTTGTGGAAAGGGCAAATACTTTAACAAGGAGCAATAGAAGCGGAAGCTAATATATTCTACGTGTAATAATGCTGTCTTGCGTTAAAATTTTTGCAGGGAAATTCAAAGGAAGGCTGGCAATATTTGCATGTAAAGATGCATCACAGCCACTACCTAAGGAACTTTTAATACGGAAAAATTATATGCAGTTTATTGTTGCAGTTTATTGTTCATGTCTTGCAGATTATAAGTAGGCTTTGAGGGCATAAGGAGCCCGTGAAGGTATCTGGTGGCAGGTTGACGATAGATCGATCTTAAATGAGAGAAAACTTGCACATCGAAATTTTTGAATTAACGGTAACACACTGACATCCAAATTGTTAAAGCACAGTTTTGAGTAGTGGTGTCCAGGTAACTTTCGGAAAGTTTAATGAATCCTAAAGATATTTCTCCCTGATGCCCTAGACCTAGAAAATGTATGAATTCGTAATAGAAAATTCCTGGGTATTTTATACTCAAAAAGAAAAACATCAAGCCACAAGTTTTCGTGTGACTGATTTTCAAATGATCCGTAGTTGATGGAATATCCTGAATACCGTTTACTCCGAAAAATGTCTGTGTGTGTGCAACAAGGATGTTATACGTATATATATGTGAAATTGTCGTGTTTATGGCGCAAGAGATTATTTTCCATAATTTTCTTTCATTGTAGGGAATTAAAGTGGAAAACTTAAATCGCAACCATAATAATAAAACAAGATTTAAATAGAATTTTTAGTTCCACCATGGAATGCAAATATATGTGTGTATCCTGGCGATTCATATGCATCAAGATGGACTTGCCTTTTTCAAATGGTGCTGTTGCAGATGAGATAAAGGCGAGGATGATGACAGTGCCATTGATGCGGATGAAGGTGGTGGTGGCAATTGTGGTATACTCTGCACTTTATTGCAGCTGTATGGGGCGGCGGATGCAGCATTTAGGCCAACATTCATGGATGACATTAAACTCTTTACATGTTCAATGTCTGCCATCGTTGGCTGCTGCTGTTGCGACAGCTGTTGTTGATGATGCTGTTGCTGTTGTTGTTGATGTTGCTGTTGCTGTTGCTGTTGCTGTTGATGTTGTTGTTGCTGATGCTGTTGCTTTTCATTTTCCAGCATTGGATAATAATGGGAGGAATGCCGTCTCACCACCACATTTGCATTAATGGGCAACAATGCCACCGAATTACATTGTTCCTGTTGTTTGTCATAGAAATCCAGTAGTGAACTATGGGGCAATGCTAAACTCGAAGCGCGTTCCGAACTTGTTTTGCGTTCCGTTTAGGTTTTGGTTTTGGTTTGGATTTTGATTTTCGTTTTGATTTCCATCGTTTTTTGTTATTAACAAACATATCAAAAGGTGAGGTTAGGCAGGATTAGAGACACAGTAAAAAAAGAACAAAGGAGTAATAAAGTCACATAATATTAAGGTTGGTATGATAGAAATTACTTTAGAAAATATGTATGTGCTGATTACTACATCATCTATGAAAGGATTTCGCATTCCAACTATAACAGGGATGAATGGATGTACATATAAGTACAGACGGCACTTACCGTTGCTTCTGTTTGTCGCCCAAAAATTGATGATGTTGGTCGTTGACACTTAAACGATGTTTATCCATGGTTAACGTAGCCATATTTGCGAAAATCGTCATTGAAGTTGCAATTTAGCTAGAAAGAGAAACAACAGAAATATTACAAAATTAGAATGAAATCAAATTGATTGTGTATTGGAAATCTTAAGAAAATAGTCTGAGAAGACAAATTAATAAAAGAAGACATTAAGACATTGTAGCATCAACTCAATGATGAATATCAGCTCTTCAAATACCATTTGTTCCAGCGCACAGTGGTACATTATCGATTTCCAAAGGCCAAAATTCAATAAATATAAATATTGGAGAAATACAAAATTGTCTATTGAGAAATGTTTAAAATACAATCAACATCCTTAAAAATTTCCAGTTTGATTTCCAGCTGACATTACTGCTTCTGTTCATGGCAAATAAATTCGTCCACCACCTCGAAATTATAACGGTTACCAACGTTCACCCTTTCATCCAACCCGTTGGATGTTCTGATAGTCGAAAACATTAATTCCTGCCCTCGCTTACTGCCAAACCCACTTTTGTTGATTCCTTCTCAATTCTCGAAAATACTGCAGCAACTTGTCGCAGATTTTGCCCAATGATGTCTAAATCATCAGCATATGCGAGCAGCATGTGACTTTTGCTGTTGACATATTTATTAGTGTTGACTGCAGTTTTTCTCACGATGATCTCAATTAATATGTTGAAGAGAACGCATGACATAGTTTGCTAAGACTCCAATCGTGTATCCAGATTTTGCATATGAGCTGATGCATTCACCGTTCCAACTCAGTAGTCCATCAGCACCAGCGGCTTTGTTGTTCTTAAGTCGGGAAATTGCAGTTCTAACTTCGCTTTGGCTAGGAGGGAGCAGTCACCGCCATCGTCCTGTATGTGCTCAACACCACCATCTATATTGAAGTCTCCTAGGACATGTAAAGCAGAGAAGTGATCTCTCCATACTCCCAACATACTCTGCACATCTGTGACACAATTACTATAAGCGAATATGACTCTTCCATTGTATACTTTACTATTTAAAATCTTATATTTCTTGTGTGAAATTCTGATTCAAATTTTTTCAAAAAACAATAATTTCATGGTAATAACGGTACGTTCTCCGAAAGCAAAGAGCACAATAACACATTCTACTTCCCTTCTTTTAAGAAGGCCTGCAGAATATGAGAAGTCAGCGTGATGTTCGTTTGAAATCGTGGTAAAATAAAACAGTGCAAAGGACAGTTAGGAACTTCCGACTTAAAGAGGTGAGTGTGTATAGAGAAATTTTTCTAATGCAAATGAAAACCAAATGAGAGATGTATTCTACGCTATCAGCTGGTATCGTAGCTTTTTGACTGATTGGTCTAAAGACTTTTGGACTAATATGCGATGATTTCTCCTTCTCTAATGGTTACTTAAGAAAGGTCTTTTATAAGGTGTTCTGCCTTGCAGCCCAGACTCTCGCAATATTAATTGGACAGGAGTGGGCAATGGATCGGGAAGACCTGCCGGATGCAACAGCAGGCCTCAAATAAGGTCATTCAGCTCATGATTTCCGCCACTGGGAATATAGTCATCGTCTGAACCATATGCCCATGCATGTGGACTTATCTGTAGATCATGCACTGTACATCCAAACCAATTGTCCCGTCAGTCTCTCGAATACTTTCAGGGCTATAGGTCTGATTGTTTGACTCTTGTTATGCGGTATCGTATTCATGTGACATACAAGTCTATACATACATATGTATGTGTATGTGTTTAAAGGACAATACACAATTTGATTGTGAATACGCATACAAAAATACATCACATATGTAAGTGTATATGTATGTATGTAAATCTATATACTTTAACATGTACAAACACGAATGATTATCATTTTCATGGTCTTTAATGCCGTCACATTAAAATGTCTTTCTCTGCGTTTAGATGCGTTGCGTCGGTAAGGGCCATACTTGGAATGAGGATAGGCATTGTCTAAAAGTTAACATATATCAAAACATTTGTTTCTCCATTGTATTAGTTTCTGGAATGCGTTCATTGTTGTACGGACACACATGGCCCAGTGAAATTATTTCCATCCATGGCAAACAAAAGATAATCAATTATACTGAACACATGTAGATAAGCATATGTATGTATGTACGTATGTATAGCCAGGAGTATAGTCTGTTTACATTATGACCAAGTTAGGAGGTTTTTAAGTTTTGTGGGTGTGGACATTTAAATCTGGCGAAGAAGAAACATTAGACATGACACCACAATTGCGGAGTAAATAATTGAAATAGAATAATCAACCTTTTGCCATGTAATTACCAAGTTTATTGTCAATAAAATACTGTAACAAAAAAAAACAATTTCAATTATTGCCAACACTGTGCTACAACACTAAACTGATCGAAAAATGAAATCGTATACAAATATTTTTTAATTGTGTGTAATCAAAGATCAAAATTGATAGAATTTCCATAGATGGCGGATTTGGAAGTCAAGGGAAATTTTTTAGATGGCGCAGCAATGCACTATGGGTAATTTGACCCATTTTTGTGACAACACTTAATAACAATTAAACTGAACAGATTTTTGAAAATTCGTTTTTTGTGTTTATGTAGAGATAAGCTATGAGAAAAGTTTAAATTAAAAAGATTTTGAAATTTATAAATTTATAACCCACTTTTGCGATTTTTTTTTGGTTTTGAATATACATATCGCACCACCCTAAATACAAAAGTGTCATAACTCAAAATTTCTCGATTTTAATTTTTTGCTCAAAAACAAACACCGAGGACCATTTCTATCTTCTATAAAAACCTGGCGTCAGTTTCTCTGCCGTTTCGTCAAAAAAAATCCTGTATCAATACGTCTACTTTTGAAATTATTCATACATTTTTTAACTTTGCAACCAAGTTTTTTGCCTCTGCTGAAAATTCGTAAATTTTTAGTTGTGACACTTTTGTATTTAGGGTGCGATATGTATTTTGTTTTCAGTTTTATTTTACATTTCGCTATATAAATTAATCGAATTTAATTCAGCTTCAAAACTATCGCCTAATCGTGTCTCCAAACTATTTTCGCATTTGCCAATACTGTCATTAAACTCCACAGATACTTCTGAAACACACAGCATATCTAGAACCTCTTGTGGCAGTTGCGCGCGTCTTCTCTGTTGCATTCGTCTATCTAAGCATATTGACGAAATAACTGGATCAGACATGTCCATAGCCCTGTTAAAAACATCAGAGAAATTGTTTTTGCGGCTGTTCTTGCGGGCATGATGTAGCCTATCTGACTTGTATAATTTGTTCCGCGACTCAGCAGCATCTTCGCCGAAACAACCTACCGGCAATAAGGTATTTTCAACAATTTCTCGTGAATGAATCAATACCTTGTGAACGGTCGCCGTCATTGGGAGCCAAGGGTATTTGATTTGTATCATTTGGGCGGTATTGTAGCAAAAAGCTTGAAATTTCTGGGTATTCAATGGGAATTGACAGCAAATAGTAATGAGTATTATTTTAAGGGAATATATCAGCCCAACATCAATATCAACTATTTCCGAAAAGATGGCATGGTCAGCAAAGGCACTACGGGCTGTATTGCCATCATTGGTGTTTCCAAATCCACCCGTTTTTGGTTGGTCAACTTTAAGGCTCATTTTCGACCAAAATAATTGTTGTACAAACTTTTTTTTTTCAGAAAGAGTTTTGCGATCATCATCAGTTCGAATTTGCCATTTTATAATACTGCTCTTGTATCTGTCATTAATGAGACTATGACTTCCTTCTGCATTGCAACAATTCTATTTGCAGTATGCGTTAACAATGATTGAAGGGAAACATTTGCCTGCCTCTCATTGACTTTAATACCAAATGGTCTGCAACTTTTCTTACAATTGGCGACCTCGTTATAAAGTGGATATATGTCAGGATTTCGAATTTTACTTTCCCTTCTTGTATTCAAGTACTGTTCTTTTGTCAAATTGTTTTCTAACAAAAATGCGAGTGCTTCATTTGCAGTGAAGCGAATTGGGCGATTATCAACAGTGTGCGCTTTTTTTTTCTCATCTTGCAAGCTCTTGTTGGACTAGCAATTGTCTGTCTGAGAACCACTGCCATATCTGCTTTACGTTGAAGTCTAGCCGATATCGAAGCTGCACGAAGTAGCAATTCCATTTCATTGTCTACTTTCTTTGATAGGTTCTTTGTTTCTCTATTCTTTGCGCGTTCGGATTTATCCACAAACTTTATTTTTGGACGCCCTACTAAGTATTTCGAAGGGGTAATAAAATCAATTCTAAGCCAGTGAGCGTTTGGAAGACCTCTATCTTTCTGTGGAACTTGTTTCATCTCTCAGAAAAATTTTTACAAAAAGTTAGGACTCTCTCTTTCAGAGATGATTCTTCCTCATGCAAAATATTTATATTTCCAACTTGGGCAATAACAAAACTGAATACAGCATCGTTCTTCTCCTCTTTGCATTTTACGACAATCCAAACTTTCGCAAGGTTGTTATACTGCAAACGAAGGTCGCCTACGTAAAAACGACATAACTCAAAAAACTCAAAAAACCGCAACGTGAAATTAATGAAATAAACTCAAAATGGTCCAGTTAACATGTCTCTGATAGTCAAAACACGGCCAAATACGGCCAGCATTTATAAAGCTTATCCAAACCGCATGTTTACGAAAAAAAACATCTTATTTGAGGTTAAGTCACAATAATGAGTTTTTCGCACTAAATTAAAAATTAAACTCAAATCTGTCGACTAACCTGTAATGTGCATACCATCACTTTTATTTTCCATATTTAAATTGTATTATTATATTTTGTTTATCGTTTTTAGAACAGATTAAAAATTCACATTAAATACCACTGCATAGGCTGCCTGTAACGCGTTGCTCGTAAACAATAACTTTGACGAAGTCGTAATCACGTGTTACTCGATTGTTAGAAAAAGATAGTACACAGTAATTTACTTTAAGGTTATTTTTTTTTATCAAATTGTAACAAAAAATTGTTTTGCTTAAAAGTGCAACAAATGACTTTCCGTCACAAAAATGGATCAAATTACCTATAGTGCAATGGTGTAAATGGGCAAGTAAAAACTATTAAAAAAACGATTTAATACGGCATTTACACCGCCAGAGATTAACACATTTCGAAGGTTAACTCCGTTAACCCACACTAACCCAGAAGATTGCTCATACAATTTTAATGTGTAAAAACTGAAGTTTAATTTGTAACCTCATTTTAAGCTGGTATACAATTTGATGCAACGCTGCTTATTTCTAAAAAATACAACCATAATAGAAGCATACACAAAAAATCAACTGTTTGAGAGACGGAAGCTGAACGACAATTTTCCGACGCGTTGCTGACAACAACATTTTTTTGAAGCTCTCGCCGCCGCCGACGTAATTGGCTCTCATCGGCTTAAAATGTGTGCCGATTTGACCGACTGATCCCATTTTATTGAATTTAATTTCGTCTAATGGAAATATACATTCGTTACAGGTTCACTTATTTCAAAAACATCCCAAATTTGTACAAAACTTGTAAAACCAAGAGCCACCAATTTCATTTTTCAATTGTGCCGCCGACTTCGATAATTTGGTCTCGGCACGGAGTTGCTCTAAATTGGTCTAAGCACAAAGTTGCTACCTGTAATGCCAATTTAATCTCAAAGAGGGTGGTGTAAATGGAAAATATTAGAGAACAAGGTTATCGCTAACCTGATCGCAATAAACTGCGGTATAAATGCGGCATAACCATGATATTTTGTGTTGTAAAAAAAAAACAAACAAAACCAAATACCTATTTGATTTTCAAATTCAAACAAAACAATCGAAATTAAAATAATTTTTGAGTGTATTTTCGTCGTAGCCGGGTGAATAATAGCCATCTGATGAAAATTGTGATTAATCGAATACACCATCTATGGTATTTCTATCCTCTTTGGTGCAACTTAAACAACAAGTTTTCGGAAAATTTTCGAAAAAATTTGAATAAAACATAAATCGAACTAAAACCTAAAGCTTTATGTTGAAAATGTAAGAAGACGAAAATCGTTATTACTGATTATGAGTAGTTATAACTACTTTCCTGGAGCCTCCACAGCCTTCATCTGTGTAATCATTCGCGGTTTTGAAACGACATAGAATTCTTTATATTTTACCACATTGCCTTCATCAAATCCTACCACAACATAGTTTTGTTGTTCAGTGTAGTAATGATATACGTACATATTGTCTGTATGTTATATTTAATTTGTTTGGACAAACATCATATATTTAGCTAATTTATATTTTCCCCATAAATAAAACAAAATATTAACAAAACTCATTAAAAATTTAAATACCCATACATATATAAATAATTATATATGTGATTTAGTAATTTAGTTTCTATAAATTATATATTTATCCTTTCAAATGTTTAAGATTTTAAATTTTACAATAAAAATATGTAATGAATATTATATATTTAGATATTAAATTAATAGTTCCAAGATTACATTTTTCATTACTCTCATTAATATTAAGTAAATACAAGCAAATTTTATAAAATTCACTTGAATTTGCACTATTATTGTTATTTAACAATTCCATGGAGGTAAATATCCCCAGAGCGATAAGCATTTTCCGGTAATTTAAGTGTTGGAATGGAAATGGAATACATTCTATGCAGGAGTAGATACGAGCTGCACTGCGTAGATACGAGTTGCACGTAGATACGAGTTGCACTAGTTGTGCGAATAAAGTAAAATTAATATTAATATGTTTGCAAACTGTTTTAAATTCAGATTTAATTCTTGCATTAAATTATTCATCGTACTTGACATTGGATATTGACTATTTATTGATTATCACTGAAGACAAGATATTTAATGTAATAAAGGAAACAATGAAACTGAACAGTAGACACCCACAAAAAATTTCCGTTGAGACAATTGAGTTTAAAGGTTGTCACAACACAATATAGACATTTAGACGCCGTCTAATTTGATGCTAAATTAAATGGTTGCAACCGAAATGATTCGGGTGTTGGAACTGGAAATGTAACCAATTCGCTTGTTTCATTGGAAATGAAATACAATTCAGTTAATGCAATTCGATTTGTGAATGAACATATGTATGTAGTTTATATTTCGTCGGCACTCATATGCATTTTTAATTTATCCCTTCATGTTGCAGAACGATCTCAAACTAAACCTATGGGTGTCTTAGGCTTTTGGGTATTTGTCATTTCTAGTTTTCCCCGAAAATCAACTACAACTAATCTAACTATAAGTACGAGTATATATTTGATTTTAAAATTCAAACTATTTTAAATACACCACTTTATTGTAATTCTCACCAACAATACTTGAAGATCATGTCTTTCGAAAGCAAATGAAATATTGAAAAATAAAAGAATATCATATTGAAACACACTGACCTCGAACCTAGTTATTCAAAACATGGGATATTAACTTTACGAATAACTAATTGCATTAAGACTTTGCGTACGATTCGATTACCTAAAACTATTGAACAATAAGCTCAGGTCTGAAACACACATGCACTCTCTTTATATCTTATACAGCATTTACACCCACCAAAATTACCTCATTTCGATGGTTAACTCCTTTAACCCGCGATAACCCAGACAATTACTCAAACAATTTTAATCTGTAGAAACCGAAGTTTAATTTTTAACCTCATTTTAAACTGGTGTACATTTTGATGCAACACTGTTAGCTATTAAAATATTGCAACCATAATAAAAACATACACAAAAAATCAACTGTTTGACAGATGGAAGCCGATCGAAAATTTTCCGACACGTCGCCGCCACCAAAACTTTTTTGAAGCTCACGCCGCCGCCAATATAAATGGCTCTTATTGGTTTGAACTCAAGATTTTAGTGACTGGCCCAATTTGAGTCACTGATCCAATTATAAAGGTTCAGTTATTTCAAAAACATTCCAAATTTGTACAAGACTGGCAAAACCAATAGCCGCCAATTTAATTTTTCTGTTGTTCTGCCGTCTTTAATAATCTTTCCTCGGCGCAGAGTTATGTTAAGCACGGAGTTGCCAAATTGGGTGGTGTAAACGGCAAAGATTAGAGAACAAGGTTATCGCTAACCTGGCCGCGATAAACAACAGTGTAAATGTGTTACAAAGACGATCTAGAATTAGAAGACCAGAAGATGTGCGCAATTTGGCAACCCTGGTAAAAGAGAAGTGCTAGAAATTCACTCAAAGGCATTTCTCTCACGCGTCATATCTTGATTATTTCATACTTTTTGCATAGTTTATGTAATTTTTCTTCAACATGGTTGGAATTTTTATGGTTATATACAATAACACTATCAAAAAGCTGATCGTGTATTGAAATATTCAATGAAGAGAGTAAGAGAGAGAACAGAGAATGGCTAGGGTTTCAGTCGTTGTGTTTGTTGGCATTTGAGTGAAGAGATATTTTGACTGTCTAATTGTACATCGTTTTTGTGTGTTAGTACTCTTTGAGGTTAGGTTAGGTAGAAGTGGCTGTTACTATTGTCACACTTAGAGCAATAAGGACCGTGGTGATGCCATGTTCAAAATATTTCAATCCTGTTACCTGTAAATTGACCTGGTGTGGTTAACCGTTTGACGGCCATATATTTTAGGCCGAGGATGTTTCACGTATTTGATTCTATTCGTGATGTATGACCTAATGATAGCTATGCCGCATAAAAAAATGGGACAAACAAAATGTATTTTGGTACGTTCTATTCCATTTTAGCTAAAAAGTATACACCACTGCCAAACATGTTGAAATTCGACCTTAGATTTTTTAACAGGTAAGGTATGGACTTGAAACTTATCTAACGTTTCCACCACGTGCGACCGTTGCATTCCTTTGTAGTAAGAGTACTTTTTGGTCACTTGTTTTGGAGTTGCTGACCCTACCATCTCCTATAAATTACCCATTGGCTCTTTCTCCGATCTGAACAATTCTAGGTGCCAAAATCACTAGAGAAAACTTATTTGCCAGTGGTCGTCAAAGGGTTAAATGGCGTTTAAAAAATTACCCATGGTCATTCAGTTTAACTCCATGAATATACATTCGATCCAGAAAGAAGTAAGACCCTTGACATTGCCTGCTACTCACAAAAACTGCGGGACAGGAGCATATCAGCTTCCTCACAGCTTCTGCAATAATCATGAGCTTAGATTCTAAGTCTCGTCGCGTATTGAGATATCTTGTCTTATAGTAAATATAAATTATTTCGTACGATTCTGCTCATAACTTGGTTGTTCATCGTGAAATATTTCCCCCCAGACTCATTCACATGTGAGCATTGGATTTAAGAATGAGGTTGCAGGGGTAAAGGCGCTAGCCGCAGGCTCTATATCCAGTGTACTAAGTAAGGTACTCCCTAATGTCGCCAGATCATCCTCTCTATAGGTTGATATCAAACTGGTTGACCACTTCATTTAGAGATGTGCGACAGTCATGAGCAATTTTTGAAGTCAGTAATACAGATTGTAGAGCTTCTTTTAGCAGCTTGACTGTCAGAGCAGATATTAATACCCCTGGCGGTGATGACTTTATGCCCCATCCAGAGGGCAACTTCTCTAATTACCATGACTTCTGAATGATAAACTGTACAATGGTATGGTACCCTTCGTAAAAGGTATACATCCACCTCTTTGGAATCGACTCCACAACCTACTTTACTATCTATGTAATTTGGAGCCATCAGAGTAGAAGCATAACTACCTTCTACTGTCTGGTATACGTGCCTTCTAGATCTGTGTGACTGGCATATGAGTAGATAAGTTTTTTTTAAAGGCAGGCATTCACATTTAACGTGGATTGTCGCAATTCCCTGATAATCGTAATGTGGGACTGTTGATCCATAGTGAAGAAAGTGCAAGTCCGATTGCTGTCGTTGTCGACATTTGTCTGCCCAAAAAATCTAATGGTATTAGGTGAAGGATAACCACCAAACCCTCAGCAGGGGTTGAGCGAAGGGCACGTGTTATACATACCATTGCCATTCTTTAGACCTTTGTACGAGGTACGAGGATTTCTCCTGCACCGGACACCAAACGACAGGCTGAAAAAACATCCCCAGCAACTTATTGCAGGAATCATGTATATGTTTGCAAACATTTTTCATTAATTGAAGATCTGCTGATTTTTTGTTTCTTTGTTGTCTGTCACGTGTTTGTTTTCAGCAGCTTTCAACAACTAAAGCCACATTTGGATCACAACATATATTATAACCTATTAATTATTGTGTCTCCAACATGTAATATTCAATAGCAAACACAATGTGTTTGGACACAAGTATACTATATATGCGACAAGCTACAAACACGTGATATTTGCATCCAAACAAAAAATATACAGATTTTTCAGTGGGAATAAACTATTTTCGGATATAGGCCCCATCAACATCTAATGACATTTTTGAAAGAATTAAGGGCTAGTAGGGCTTTCCTGATCTTAAATAAATAAATAAATAGTTTCCCATTACATCCCATAAAGGGACTGGGGAGAACTTCTCACAATCACTGAGCTGTGCGCTTTCCAGTTTTCACTCACTGATTGGGACCTACAGTTTTACACCGATTCCGAACGGTATTTTGAGAAGCTTTTTGATGGCTAGATACTCGATAGTGTCGCCGTCACTATGCGAGGTGACCGCCGCCGAAAGAAAATTTGAAGGTGGTCAGAGCCGGGTTCGAACCCAGGATCTCCTGTACAAGAGCCGCGCACACTAACCATTGCACCACCGACGGCCTGATCTTATTCATAGTAAAACTGAGTTTGCTGTCCAGAATCAAACCTAAGTATTTTGCATTATCTTTTAGGCAAATTTCCATACCACTTATAGATAATGGCACAATAAACGAAACCTTCTGGTCCCTGATAAAGAGAACGAGCTCGATTTTATTTGGATTTACTCCCATCCTATTATTCTTTGTTCACTTAGAGAATCTCCTGATAAAGCCCTAGATCATATCGGTGCATATGGAAGAGTATGTATTAGGGCGGGTCGATTTATTTTTCGACAATTTCCCTATGATTTCTGTATTCTATGAGTTATTCCATGAAACTTTGCCAAAGGAACCATACCTCTATCGTTAAAATCGAGTCCCCTACTTTTTGTTGGTAGATTTTTTCCCAAATTGACGTTCGTATGAAATATTACCTACACGTTCGCATCCATAACTCAAAAACTATCAATCGGGTTTAATCGCCAGTAGGCTCGTTGGAAAGGTTAGCTCAATTTACAAAAAAAATCTCCAACATTGGTCCAACGGTTCAAAAGTTACGGGCATTTTTGTCCAAATTTTGGACCATTTTTCCATTTTTTTCATGATTTTGTCCAAGAATATTACTTTCATGACCATTTTTTACCAACAAAAAGTACTCGATTTTAACGATAGAGGTATGGTTCCTTCGGCAAATTTTCATGGAATAACCCATAGAATACGGAAATCATAGGGAAATTGGTGAATTTTTTCACTCCCTACAAATCGACCCACCCTAGTATGTATATATTACGACTTTGCAACTTGATCCCTCTAGCTCCAGCAAACGACTATTCAGTGATAGTTTCCAGAAAAGTGGTGATAAGACTACCCCTTGTGAGATTCCTCTATTCACATTTCTAGTCCAGTTGATGTGGCCCAATGATGAAGTTATGCGTGTACCCTTAAGTGCTGCTTAGATCAAATTAATGATCCACTGGTCAAAAGATAGTGTCGACCAGTCAGATTTTGTGTATCCCGGTAAAAGGGTGTTAAAAACAGCTTCTATATCAATGAATACGACAAGAGTGTCCTCCCTCAGATATATAGATTTCACTATGAAGCTCACAAGAGCGTGGAGTGCGGTTTTCGTGGATTTTCCATTGATGTATGCATGCTGGGATATATACAGCTGAGTAGAAGTAGGACTCAGTTCTATGCAGATAGGAGTCAATCATCCTTTCGCATGTTTTCAGAAGGAAAGATGGAGATTATTTGGTCTAAAGTCTATTGGACCTACATGTAGTTCTCCGCTTTCGGAATGAATAATACTTTGGATTCCATTCAACGAACTGGAATATAAAATAAATAAATAAATGGTTTCCCGTTACATCCCATGAAGGGATTAGGGAGAGCTTCTCACAACCAGTGAGCTGTGCGCGTTGTAGTTTTAAACCAACTGATTGGGACCTACAGTTTTACATCGGTTCCGAACGGTTTTTGAGAAGCTTTTTCATGGCTAAATACTCGATAGCGTCACCATCACTAAGCGAGGTGGCTGCCGTCGAAAGAAATGTAAGGTGGTCAGAGTAGGGATCGAACCCACGTCCTCATGCACAACAGCCGTGCACACTACCATTGCACTACCGACTGGAATATAGGACGGCTTAATGCAGCTTGTATAAAAGTTTAGGAGCCTGGGAGCCGAAATATGTAGTTCACTGGTGATATACCGTCAGCGCCAGTTGATTTATAGGGTTTAAAGAATTGTATTGTCCAGTGTTGTGGTACCTTAAGATATGTTCAGGGACAGCGTGATTGCGCAGTTTTCGGGATTTAATTTCAATGAACAGCAAAGTTTTGTACTGCAAAACATGTGTCTGTATAGTTGATATCTCGAAAACTTTGATACATCGTTGTCAGTCACTATATTTCCTGTAACATGCGCGATGACGTGGTTGGTCGGTGGGTCAGACCGTATGCCTTCGGACCAGTTGGCTGTTAAGGTCGTATTAAGCAGGAGGTCTAACTATTCAGCACTCAATGCCGTCTACCAGCTGCTATATTCTCTAAGATACCTCAGACAAGTGGGAGTTATCGAGAGACTTTAGCGAAATCTGGATGTCTCTGATGCGCTCTCGATTCCTTCACAAATGATTCCAAGACCCGTAGAGTCATCGGTCCCTTCACAGAAAAGTTTCCAAGACTTCCTCTTAGAGTCATCGAGAAATTAGCGCAATCAGGATGTCTCTGATCCGTCTTAGATTCCTTCGCAGAAATGTGTCCAAGACTTCCTCTTGGAAATTCTTAGCAATTAATTGCATTATTTAAGTTTGAATTTGTTAAAATTCCTGTCGCGCCCCGGTTTTAAGGATTTAGCCTAATTAAAATGGTTTTTGCAGCATTTTGTCAGTATGTGCAGGTCCTTATTACACCATGGATGTTTCTTTTTACCTCGATAGGAACAGTGAGAGACAGAACAGTGGCAGTCGATGGTGGAATGGTAGTGTGCGCGGCTCTTGTGCATGAGAATGTGGGTTCGATTCCTGCTCTGACCACCTTAAATATCTTTCGACATCAGTCGCCTCACTTAGTGACGGCGACACTATCGAGTATTTAGCCATGAAAAAGGGTCTCAAAAATACCGTTCGGAGTCGGTGTAAAATTGTAGGTCAAAATCAGTGAGTGTAAAACTAGAACTCGCACACTCCCTGGTTGTGAGAAACTCTCTCTAATCCCTTCTTGAAATGTAACGAGAAACCATTTTTTTAGGAAGTTTGGAGATCAAGATTCAAGTAATCTGTTAATGGCTGAGGTGAGAGCATCTGTAAGCTCATCATTCTCAGCAGTATTAACTGGTTCAGAGAGAGGAATAGTTTGTTGTTCTTGGTCCAGTTTGTTTTAGGAACATTTCTGGGAACCGATAGAGTGGCCACGATCAGCGAGAGTGAAAACTCAATGCATCGATTATTGGAAAACGAAATTAATGTTGACACCTTCCATACTTTCATCAAAAATGTCCTCAAAATGTCCTGTAATGCAAAGGTAACATCAAGGACCTCTTGTTTATCTTTAGTAATAAAAGTATGTTTATTTCCCTGTAGTGCACGTTGACGTACGCACAAAGAACGAGACCCAGTTTATAGGTCACCACGTTATCAATTAGCTCCCTTAGCAAATGCGACGGCCGGTCTCCAGCACCATCATAGGGCATATAGGTTGAGGATAACCAGATATGTATGTTGTCAGTCTCCCAACTGGTAGTGGTAACGTCTCTTTAGCTATGAGACGTCAAAATCTATTCAAATTATTCTTAGCAAGTATGTATTTAAGTTCCAGGCGTGCGTACATATGTCTTTAAACCCGAGAACCTTTTCTTCAGGGTTCTTCAATCCATAAATCCGGCCGTGATTTGCCCAGGGTTCTTGGATGAAGGTGACATCGGTTCTATATGTTTGTATGAATAGAAATCCAACCCTGATCGCCTAATTTTTTTTGAGAAAAATTGAAATATTAAAGAAATCTAACAGAGAGATCTGTCAAACTTTTTCCTGCAAATCGCTTTCCTCGAGATTACACTATGCCATTCGTTCTCCGCAAATGAAAATTTTGACATATCCAGCGATACGTATAATAGTCGAACAACGGTTTAATGCCTACAAATTATTATAAAAATCGGTTATTCTGTTATTTTTGACCTGGGCAGTTCCTGAATTTCTCCGCATATTCATGTGTTAATTAATGTCTGTATTGCACGTGCTGATGTAGACTTTTATTGCCATAATTAAAATATGATAATGATCCAACACGTACATAAAAGCATTCATTTCATATCATCCACCCAGAATGTCACTGTTCAAAATGGGTACAATTTGTGGTCACATATTTCAAATTTCCCAAAGTCGAACAGTTTCAGAGAATTAATGTTACACTGTAAAACCAGAATATTTCATGAGATATTGTATAGAAAATGCATAGAAATTAATTGTAGCATCATTAGATTGAAATAAGTTCGAAATACATGGATGGTTTAACGAGGGCAGTTCACTAAGGTTAGGCGAATTCTAAACGATTGAAATATATGCATTAACCAAAAAATTAAAAAATTAAATTCAAAACAAATTAATATAATTTTTATTATTATGAATCGATCTGAAATTATTTCTTAACAGATATAAATAAATATCTTCGGCTAGTGACTGGTGTAAATACACACCGCAGTGGCTTAACGGGCTAGACGCTGCTGAAGATGATGCTTCACAAATATCGAAACGATCGCCCAGGGAATGTGAGTTCGAATCCCACACGCGGCATTTACATTTTTTTCACTAACCGGAGAAAACATGATCTGTTAGCCTTAAAGGAAATTACAACTTTAAATATGACGAGGATCTAAGACAAATAAAAATTTGAATATTTTTCTATTTTATACACAGATCTTTGCTTTATTGGTCATTTTGGCCACGTTGGCGGACGATCAATTCGAAGTTTGTGACTCTTCTCATCAGCGCCTTAGCGTTCTAGGCCAGTGACCGTCTTGTTAACATTGTAACTAATTGCATTATTTTCAAATAGAAAAATATTCTTCGAAAAAAAAATATTTTTTATCGTATAGTTTAGTAAATACAGTTTGTTTCTAACACTTTATCCGTTGAATTGTTGTTGACGTTGTTTTGATAATTGTGAGAAACATATTAAGAATTTTTGAAACCATTTTACTTGTTTCGTCAAATTTATTATTTGTATTTGCTGGCACTTTTCACAGAAACTGTGTAAACAAACAGATGAATTTTCCGAAAGACTTATTTCGTTAGAAACATTTTATAACAACCATTTTTCACTTAATTTATATGTTGCCTGCCCATCACTCCCGCACTCCCGAACCCGGCACGCGCGGTCTCTCTCTCTTCCTCTCTCTGTGTATGGCTTCCCTTGTATCTAACGCTCCATTTAGAAAACTTTTTCTTGTTGAATTTCAACAGAAATACAAATTCAAAATTAAACTCAAACACATATGAACATATGAATGTCCTTTGTAACTCGTCGCACTCACTTGTACTTGGAAACATTTGTCGTACTTTGCATACTTTTGGGAAACTGGAAACTACTTAATGTCACATTTTGGAACATTTTGAAGTGAACGAATACCTCAGTGTCTGTGTTGTTAAATGCTCGTATGTGTGCTTGTATGTGGATATGTGTGCGGTTGTGTGAACTGATATATGAGCACACACACACATACATTCATTCGAGTACATGCCAGGAAGTGGAACATGAACTGTAGCAAGGATTTGAGGAGTTTAAAGAATGGGGAATTTGGAAAAGAGGATAACATGATTTACATTCAAGTGGTATTAAAAAGAAAAAAGCAAACAAACTAAGAACTGGAATGAAAAATGTTGGTTCTGTTTTGTTTGTCACTTGGTGATGTATGTAGAGTTTCCTGGAAATGGTGTTACTTAAAAACGCTTAATTATCTAATTTTAAAAATTCATATTGTTATTGTATATTATGTGAAACAAGTAAGCATCTGAGTTCTTCGGATGTTACTCATAGCGCTGTTTGCAGGCCCAGCTATAATTTATCTATATCGACTCAAATGGCTAAAATTCTGAAAGCTTTCAAAGCTTGTGAAGATTTTGATGTGATCGACTCACAATCGTGGTCCACTTTTGAATGCTTTCTAAATTGTTGCGGATTTTGATTCGATTGACTGAAAATCATGGTTCGCTTCTGAATATTTTGAAAATTTATTTAGATTTCGAATTTTTACTCGGAGAATAGATGGCAAATAACCGTCGGTGGTGCAATGGTTGGTGCAGCGCGGCTCTTGCACATGAGAATGTAAGTTTGGTTCTTCACCTTACTTTTCTTTCAACGATTGTCACCTCGCTTTCTGATGGCAACACTTTCCAGTACTTAGCCATGAAAGGTACTTAGCCATGTTGCACCTGGTAACAGTAAAAAATCCCCAAAGACGATCAAGAAGCACACATAAAAGAGAATCAAAAGCGCATTTATATCTTGCGTCATATCTTGATTATTTCATACTTTTTGCATAGTTTATGTAATTTTACTTCAGCATGGTTGGAATTCGTATAGTTATATGCAATAACACTATCGGAAAGCTGCTCGTGTATTGAAATATTCAATGAAGAGAGAAGAGACAGAGAGTAGAGAATGATTAAGGTTTCACTAATTTTGTTTTTTGGCATTCGATTGAAGAGACAATTTGACTAACTACTTTAGTACATCGTTTTTGCCGTTAATCTAAAATCTGTAACAATTTCCAATAGTGTTGCCAGATTGTACCTGGAAACACCAAAAGAATTGCCTAGACCAGAAATATAAATGACATCCCTAGTATCTATAAATATGTGTGACGGTAACAGATTTAGCGCCTTATTCATAAGAAGTTGTGAGGGATTTGAGCGACGATTTCTGTATGATAAATCGTATCCCAAATCTCTCATAACTTTTTATGAATAAGGCCGGTTAGACTTTACTCAATGAGTAGTACTACTACTAAAAACGATGTACAAGTAGACAGTCAAAATTTCTCTTCACTCAAATGGCAAAAAACAAAACGAGTGAAATCCTAGCCATTCTCTGCTCTCTCCCTCTCTCTCTCTTACTCACTTCATTGAATAGTTTAATACACGAGCAGCTTTTTGATAGTGTTTTTGTAACTACTACTACTTTCTTCAGCAACATAAAAAATAGCTAAATTTTGTGTAGAGTTCAACATTTGCAACAAATCATCTTCGTAACGAACACCCTATTGTACAAACGTATAAAGCCACTTGATTAGTGTATTTCTTGGAAAGTGGCTGATGTTCCCCCTTGCACTGCCGTTCTTTCCCTTTCCCTTTCCTCCTCCTTTCCCATTTCAATCAGAGATTTTTGTATTCTCTTCAATCAAGTACTTGAGATCATTGAAAAGGAAACGAATTGCTAAAAGAACGAACATATGTCTGCATGAGTATGTGTAAGTAGTTGATTATTTTCCCAAGAAGTTCTATTAATTTCCGCTTGAAAATATTATTATGTTGTCCACTTGGTTGGTGTGATTTCCTTTTTTGTAGGACAACAAATTTCCATCGCAGCGAACAAATGAATTGACCCCTGGGGGCAACAGAACTTGAATATTCAATGAGTGGCGTAAATGTGTAAAAGAGTAGGTAGCTCTGCAGCACGTATCTCCTTTAAGACATGCCAATTTCCATAGATATGTATGTTGTCATGTTCCGAGTGTGTAATAAAGCAATTTGCTGTTTATACTGTAAGCGATGAACAACAGTATTTCACTATCATGATATTTGGAAAAATTATACAGCTAAAGGCTAAGGAAGTTGTAACCTATGGCTGGCACAGGAAACAGAACTTGTCTATGGTCATTTGTAAATTTTCAATTATGGCAATTGATTTTCTGATTTCTTTTACTTAAATTTAGAGATAAAAAAAATCAGTAACTGCGTCAAATCCTGAAAAAATCTGTTTTCATGTCACGTAAAATATTTCAGATTTAAATTTAAATTTAAAGCATTTCAACGAAACTGGGTTCCTCCGGAATGATCTGTCTTAACAGTTAAATAAAAAAAACAAAAAATATTAAAACATGTCTAACAAAGTTAAAAGCCAATGTTATTCAAATCCCATCCAATGACAATTTTCCACAAAAATTACTTGTTAAACAACGCAGACTGCGTACAATGAGGAATCAGGTTCCAATGAAAAACATCATCTATTTCAATTTAAAAATTCTGGAAACTTTCCTTTTCCATATCTATATATTAGTGTTTGTATGAAAACCAAGTTCCCAGTCATGTAATGCATTTGAAATTGTGGACATTTTCTCAGAAACTATTTGTAGTTGTCACTAGCATTTCAACATTCTTTAACTCCTTTACAAGTAATGCAGAAGAGGATCAGCATCTGTAAATCTCCCCGGGGAAGGGATGGGGGTAACTCGCATTACCCACACAATGGCCAACGAGTTGTATCAAGTAGTTCGCATCAGTCAGTCCACTGCCTCGTTCTAGAAACTGTATCGAAATGAAATCTCAGTTATAGCACAGCCAGTCTTAGTTAAGTTTATTCAAATGCCATGAATTCTTGCGATACAATTCCTTTTGGTCCCATCAGATACAGTCAGTCAGTAAATATTTTTTGTACTTCTGCCTGAATCTTATGTTTTCCTTGGCTCTGGTCTACTCGTTTGTTTGTCGGTTTATTTGTTGGTTTATTTGCGTTAAGGTTAAATAACCAAATAACACATTTTTCTCCACTCACTCTTCATCGCAAAAAAAAAACCTGGAATTGGTACTGAAACAGTAATAGAATCTGGGGCATACGAAGTTGGATGGATGCCGGCGTTGGCGTTGGCGTTAGCGTTGACTGTGGATGTCATTATTGGATGGTGGTCGTCTAAGTAGCAGCAGAAATAAATCTAATGAAAATTCTTTGTAAATCAAATAGAAATGAAAAAAAAAACGAAACCTAAACTTGATTTAAGATTTGTGTGTGTATTCTCTTGATGCTTTCTGATGTTAACATAGGAGGACTAACGTGAACAAGAACAAGATATTGTGTTGGCTAAAACAAATATTTACTTCGAAATTACTGTAAAAAATCCAAAGACCTAAACGAATTTTGTGAAGATTTTGTGGTTGATAAATTGTTTCCTTTAAACGAATTGCCCTGAGGTCATAAGGTCATTTGATTTTCATTGAAATGTTATTAGAACAAACTGTTATCATAGTTAATCAAATCATTTAGAGGACAAATAAATATTTGAAACTGCAAATTTAATTTCAAAAAAATAAATTCAAACACGATACAAATTCAAAATAAACCAAAAGGTTTTATAGAGAATTAATGCAAACATTTACAACAGTTTCACGTTACATTGCTTAGAGCGATATGGTCATAAGCTTACTCTAAGGTTGGCAAAAATTTCTAGACCGGGCTCTAACCTGGCTTTCATCTGCGCATCCACCGTATTATATCTCTTGGGACCGTCGGCGGAGCAATGGTTAGTGTGCGCGCCTCTTGTACATGAGAACCTGGGTTCGATCCCTGCCCTGACCACCTTTAATTTTCTTTCGGTGTCAGTCACCTCGCATAGTGACGGCGACACCATCGAGTATTTAGCCATGAAAAAGTAAAAACTGTAGGTCCCAATCAGTGAGTATAAAACTAGAAAGCGCACAGCTCACTGGTTGTGATAAGCTCTCCCCAATTCCTTCATGGGATGTAATGGGAAACCATTTGTTTTTTGTTTGTTTGGGACGAGAAACACTTCAAACTCACCTAGCATCTACAATTGAAGGCCTGTGTTCGTGCGAAATTGCATTGGGGAGTTGATGGGGCCTATCCCAGAAAATAGTTTATTGGATATATACAGTTGTTGTCCGCCCGGTATTGCTGTTCGACATTGTTGTTTGGTGGCCGGTGCTGAAGAAATCCACTTACCTAAGTCTGTTGACAAAGGTCCAAGGAATGGCAATGGTGTGTATATCGGGTGGAGCTTCGCATATCACCTACCGAGGGTTTGGTGGTTATTTCCTTAGATTTGATGGGCAGGCAAATGGCGACAATGTCAGCAATGTTAAGGGATCTGAGTCAATCCACGTTAGTATTGCATGACACCCACTTCAACCTTTAAGAGGAACTTCTCCACACAGATGATAGAAATACCATAGATGTTTCATTTGCTTATACACCATTTTCGCCAGAGGGCACATGCTGTTTCTCTACACCCACTTTTCATTCGGATGCGACGAAAACGCATTCAAACATCATTTTTTTCCCGATTCTGTTGTGTGAATTTAAAAATAAAATATAGATAATAGCTTTTGATATTTTTTGACAATACCAATGGCAAAAAAGCGCGGTTAAATTTTTTGTTTTAAGTTTTAAGTTTTTGTTTCCAGAGAAATTTGCCTATTTCCACCATAGATAAAGGAAATAACAGATATAGCGCGACCATTGCCAACTTTGTTTACTAGTTGCTGTCCTGTACTTTCACTGAAGTTTCCCATAATTCTCATTGACGTTTATTCAAAATTGTGGGATATTTTTGTGAAAGTAATTTAAACAATTGAAAATGTGACAAAATTTTAATGATTATACATATTAGCATTTGTTTTTTTTATAAAAAACTATTTCTAAGCAATCAGGCCGGTGTTGGGCATCAATAGGAGAACACCTGTAAGACCGCCCAAAGATGAACACGCCGGAACGCCGTTTTAATCTAAAAACATCCCCGCGCAAAAACTATATCAACTTCTGTGGTCGCAGATGCCAAAACCGTTAGAGTGTCTGAGGAGGAACAAAAAAATCCCATTTATTGCTTTCAACGACATCTAGAAAATTACCCATTACACTAAAACTTTCTCAACACTTGTGTTTCATCTATTTGTTTACTTTATCTATGATTTCCACTACTGCTGCGCCATCTAGAAAATTCCCCTTGACTTTCAAATCCACCACATAGATTTCACTATCTAGGTTTTTTCTATCATCTACGTATTATCATAAATTGAGGTGAAGTGAGACTTTTAAACACAATCGTTGAATCTGACGCTTTCACAAATATGCAACAAATTGTGGACACTTGTTTGGAGGAACTATTATTGTGGATGATACAAGGTAATTTAAACTCAGGGTAATAGGTAGCTACCCAATATCCATTGCAGATGGGGAATGGGTAAGCGGCCTTTACCCATTACCCACGGCGATGGGTAATAAGTTACCCAGGGAAACACATCCCCATTTTTGATAGAAAATGTGAAAAATGTAGAAAAAATGTCTATATCTTGAAAACGGAGCATCCAAAAATCGTTAAAACGCCCTTATCTCAATATCTCTGAAACGGAGCGCCCTATCGGAAAAATATCTAATTTTTAAAGGTCTCTAAGGGTTTTTCATAAAGATGTCCGTCCAATCGTATGGAAGAATTTTTTTTTAAAAAATCTACCAAAATAAGAAAATCCCTAAAATAAAAAATGGTTATAACTCGGAAACGATGCAACCAATCGCAAAAATAATAACTTTGTTACGTCCATAGGAAGCTTTACCTAATGGATTATCTTTAATAAGATTTTTATTTGAAAAATCTTAGTTTAACGGATTTTTTTATGAAAGACATCCATTGGTTAAAATCTCATATGGAGGTATACAATTTATTATTTTTGAGTTTTGATGCACCGTTTTCGAGGTATAGCTATTTTTTTTATTGTAGCGATTTAAAAAAATCAGTCGTTAATACGAATTGGACCACTTTATGAAAACCTGTTAGAAACCCGGGAAATGTAATCGTTAGAAATACTTGTTATCCACTCCTGGACATGATATCTTTACACAAATACACCCATCTAGCCTTGTAATCTGAGCTCATGACAACTGCAGAAACTATGGGAATGAGGAGCACGAGAACGTCGGACATCTTATATGTTCATATCTCATTTCTTGTGGATACAATACAATACAATACTTACATCTCTTGGATCTGACTGGTTTGTCAGAGCAGATATTGACACCTCTGGCGGTGATTTAGTTTCGCCCCAGCTAGAGTGCAACGTCTCCGATTACCGTGACTTCTGCCTGAAAAACAATACCATGGTGTGGTAGCTTTTTTGCAAGGTCTAGACCCACATCTTTCAAATAAACTGCAATACCTACTTTGCCATCTAGTTTGGAGCCGTCACACACAAAGAAGATATTCGCTGTCACCACTATATTAACAGCCAACTAAAATTTGGCGGTTCCTTGAACTATCACATTATTCAGTTTTGATTACCAATAATTGTGTTCCGTATCACCAAATGTTGTGATCAGTTTTGGTTGCAGGAACTGACATATTTAGCTGAAGCCACAGCACAAGAAATAAATGTGATCTGTCAATCCAGTTTTAGTAATAGCAATCAAACTATCCTGGACTTCATAAAATACTGAAATGTTTTTTTTTATTATAAGAGTGCTGAAACCGACATGTTTGGTGATTCAATTGAGTTAATGATTTTAGTTTGGTGATTCAATTGATTTATTCAACATTGCCGACGACAATTGTCAGTGACAATTGTCATGAAACGCAAGTGTTGAGAATTAAAAATACAAAATCTACAGCGTTGAAGTTAAGAGTTGTAACTAGAGTATTCAACAAACCGGGTTTTGGGTTGCATCGAAAATGGGGTTTTTGAAAACCGGCTCAAGTCTTAATAACCTTATCCACTCAGCGTGATTAACATGTTTTGGGAGCGAAATCAGCTGATTTTTGTATGAAAAGTGTTGGCCTCAAATCATGTTAAATATGCTCAATGTAAATGAAGCTTTAGGAATTAAATTTTTTTCATTTAAAAAAGTAAAACCGTTGTTAATAAAATATGACTAAAAACAAACATGATAATTGATGTATAGAAATTGGGTAAATCTCAAAATTTGGTGGGAAAACCTTTAAAAACTCGCAACAATGAGAAACGTTTATAACTGTTACTTTTCAAAATATTGAATTTTAAGCTTTATGTAAAAATTGTTAACAAAATTTTTTTTTTATTTTAATTTTCGTTTGGAAATTAAATTTAAATTATGTGTGGAAAAATTTGGTTTGGTTTCACCATTTTATTTAATTTTTTTTTTCATTTGAATTTTTCTGTGAAAAAAGTTCATAAGTTTTTAATTTTTCGATTAAAAATTTAGTGAAGAATTAATTCATTTCTTTGAAAGCTAAGTTTTTGCAATATCTTGTTCTCTCAGAAATATAAAATACCCGCATTTGAACTGCCGTCAGTTAATGGGGTTCAATTACAGTTGACGGAAAAGGTCAAGTACCTGGGAATAATTCTCGACAGAAAACTGCCTTGGAAACGGAATGTGGAGGAGAGGGTGAAAAAAGCGCCTGTTGCTCTCTATTGCAGTAAAGGGGCGATAGTAAAGCGCTGGGGACACCAGTAGTAACTTACTTCAACTTGCAAACAAACCAGGGTCCTCTGGTCACAGGTGGACAGGAAGAGGACTAGGCAACTGCTTAACATGCCGAGAGGCAGGTTATCTACAATGATAGGAACACTTACGGGACATTGTCTTGTAGGAAATTACGCCCTAAGATTGGCACATAGAAACTCCACTCTCTGTAGATGCCGCATGGAAGAGGTCGAGGAAATGACGAAACTCCTTTTCTTGGATTGCCCTGCTCTGGCAGGACTGAGAAGTAGGATATTCGGAACACAATTTAGTTAGCACCGTAGCACTATAGGATATTTCTGTAGGTCATATAGACAAATTCATTGAAAGGGCAAATTGGCTAGGTGACTAGGCAATAGTTGCTATAGAGGAAACTGCAGGTATCACAATGGGCTTCTTTAGCCTAAGTGTGCTAGACAGCGTGCTGTCTTGAAGCCTTTTCAACCAACCAAGCTTTTGCAACAAAATAAATTCAAAATGCGAATTTTCAGAAAACCGGGGGTGAGTGGTCGTCCAAAAAACCGGTGGACCGGGGTTTTGGTTTCAGTTTTTGAATACTCTAGTTGTGACATAGAAAATATATGTAAAAGGGCTATAGCGTCACATTAGCGTAAAGTCATTTGCGTTATATATAAAATGACTATTTGGTCTATATGTAACTATGAAATCTATATTTATTGATGCGGAATTTTGGAAATGATGATGATATGATACTCCTTTTATATTCCTTACATTAAGTCTTAAATTTCCTCTTTTGACCCTAAATTTGAGGTGACTTTAAAGTATTTATGTCATTTGAACCTCATACTGACCACATAAAACCAAATTAGTCTTTGATTAAAACACACTAAAATAGGATCTTTTTAAAGACCGTAAGTCCCTTTGCAAAAACAATAATGTTTAGAAATCCAAAAGGTGTTCTTAGTATCACTACTATACGTGCACATTTTTATAACCCTAAGTAAAAATATGCGAAGCTTTCTGGGAAATTCATAAAACAGCATTCGCATTGGAAACAATCTGCTTGATTTCATATCAAAAGTACTACGAGTAACAAAATCTAATAGTTCACATTGATTTTGTTAGAATTTGATGGAAATTCAAGACGCATTGAAGAGGTGTTGTTACTACGACAACAAACACAATAATCCAAGAGCAAAATCCCTTTTTATTTGTATTTGGTATGCATTCACTATTACATTCAACATAAATGTATGCCAACAGGACATGGGACTGTCCGTGGAGGTGGAAAGTTTCTGATAGCCATTCACTTGGGAGTGGCCAGAAATGTTTCCTTTATTGGGCCACGCAGTATGTCCTGTGGAATAAATGGCTTTATCGGAAACCTCCGTTAGCTAGCTAAAGTGGGAAGGTGAAACGAATGAGCAGCCTGATTGCTTATGCGATCACTGATACGCCTCAGGCTAATTAGGAGACCTATTCACTGAAGCTCTTCGAACTAGTGGACATATTCCTCTATCTTTTGAAGGCGGATGAGTCAACATCCCCGGCCAACGGCGGATCAAAATTCAGTTTCGACTCACTGCATTCTGGTCAGCGTCTGGTCCATAATGGGCGGCTGAAACATAATCATCCTGGCAGTAGGTAAAATGCAAACCACGGTGGGCTGGGTTTCCCCGCCACCGTTATATTGGCAATGAAAATACACAACAATTACAATAAACAAAGAAACCGCTAACTGTGGACAATCCTCGCAAAAGTTACAAGGACCACGATTTAAGGATATGTACCTGGAACGGCAGAACGCTATTCCGGACGGGTACCACTTTCCAACTGACGGACGTCATCGAAAAATATGAAGCTGACATCACAGCTATCCAGGAAATGCGATGGACCAGAACCTGCGATATTTACTATAGTTGCCATGAGCGAAAGCACGAATTCGGGTGCGGATTTATAGTAGGCAAGAGATTGTGACACCTAGTTTCAAGGTTCTATCCAGTGAGTGAACGCATAGCCACAATTCGTATCAAAGCGATCTTAATATTTCAACATGTTGACAGGTCAAATAATCATTTTATGAGCATCTGGAGCAAGTATACGAACGCTTCCCTGACAACGACATTAAGATTATTCTAGGCCATTTTAATGGCAAATTGGGAAAGGAAAGTGTCTTTCGACCAACCATTCGCAATCACAGTCTACATGATACCATCTCCGATAATAGAATAAGACTGATAGACTTCGCCGCTGCAAAGAACATGGTAGTTAGTAGCACACGATTCCAGCATAAGGACATACATAAGGCGATCTGGATATCTCCTGATCAGAGAACGAAGAACCACATTGATCACTTGGTAATAGATGACAGGCACTCTTGTAGTGCAATGGATGTACGTGTGATTCGAGGTGCCAATATCGACTCGGATCATTACCTTGTGGCTGCGAAAGATCACACAAGACTGAGCAGGGCTAAAAATGTACGAAGCCGAATACGGAAATAGCTAGATATCGACAAGCTGGAAATACAGGAGATATCAAAGACGTACCAACAAAAGCTCACTCTCCTACTGGAGCAGACTACTCCCCCTCCCGAGGACCCAGAATCGCAATGGAAGCACATCTCCCATTCTTTGGAAACCACTGCAAGGACTGAACTTGGCTATCAAAAACCGCATAACGATAAGCCATGGTGCGACGAAGAAGTATGGCCAGTATGGCCAAGTTAGGACTAAATCGTACCGTAAACTTTATATACATTCCTAGACAATATATCGCTTTGCTAGTAGCTGTGATCACTGGTCACTGTCTTATAGGCAGATATCCGTCTACTTTAGACTTTGGAATTCCACTTCGTGATTAGTGCAGCAGCTGTGGGGATGAAAATGAGAATCAGTGGGTCGAACATCTCATATGGTACTGCCTGACTTTTTGTATGAGTAGGATAAAATATCTAGGATCTTACTTCATATTAGATCTAACAGACATTCAGGAAGTTAAGCTGAATAGTTTTAGGACCCTTCTGCAGGGTACTCATTGTTTTGCCAGCGATCAATGCACGTCTCTTCTTCAGACACATCCTAGAATATCGGGATGAGGTATCATATGGCTTGAACGCGCCATAATCATACCGACGTCCCGTGGTATCATAACGGTCCTCATTGAACTAAGTGTGTCAATAGTGACAGCTAATTCTACCTAACTTAACCTATTTTTTTTGCTCAAGTATTTTTGAGAATTTTTTTAGATTTTTCGGAAGTGGTATAATCGGGTATTCCGGACGTTTTTTGAATTTTACTTAAAACTCAGTCAATAACCACGATTTTCTTAGTTTGTAGGTTAACATTTTTGAAGCTAAACGTCCAAACTTTTATTGTATATGCATAAACCATCAGTTTTGGCAATGATTTTGTATCAATAAGGTACCATGTATTACATTTTTTCGTAAATTTTGGGTAAATTTTGTAAATAACGCTTTATATCTTTTAAAATTTCTATGAAAATTTAAAAAAGAAACTAATGATGCGTTCTAAAAGACGGATAAATTCCAAGCAATTTTGTAGAAAACAATTTTGAATTTTCAGTTACTGTTCCAGAGTTATGCCACTTTAAAACTGTTTACCCATTGTATGAACCTAATAATATTACACACTGTTTTTCTTTTTTCATCGGATTTGCTTTAAACATTGTATTATAGAAAAAATCACCATCCGCAAAATAACAACAAAGAAATACACGTAGCTAAAGCTTACCCCGGCAACATATTGCAGGAACCATATGTATGATTGCTTGCAAACATATATATATTTCCTGCAATATCTTGCTGGGGCTGTTTTTTTCTGCGTGTCACTCTTTGTCGTTACTTAGCGCATGTAGATTTTTTCATGAATACAATGATTAAAGCAAATCCGATGAAAAATTGGCAAACAGTTTATAGTATTATTAGTTTCATACAATGGGTAAAGAGTTTTAAAATGGCATAACTCTGGAACAGTAACTGAAAATTCAAAGTTTTTTCTACAAAATTGCTTGGCATATTTATCCTTATTTTAAAGTGCATCATTAGGGTTTTAAATTTTCATAGAATTTTAAAGCAAAGCCGATGAAAAAATGTCGAACAGTTTATAATATTTTTTAGGTTCATACAATGGGTAAAAGGCTTTAAAATGGTATAACTCTGGAACAGTAACCGCAAATTCAAAATTTGTTTTCAACAAAATTGCTTGGAATTTGTCCGTCTTTTAGAAGGCATCATTAGCTTTTTTAAATTTGTATGGAAATTTTAAAAGTTAAAAAGCGTTATTTACAAAATTTCTCCAAAATTTACAAAAAAAATTTAATACATGTTACCTTATTGATCAAAATCGGGTGGTTTATGCATATAAAATAAAAGTTTGGACGTTTTGCTTTAAAAGTGTTGACTTACAGACAAGAAAATCATGATCATTTTTGGGGTTAATTCGACTTGCGCGATCCCTAAATCGCTAGCGAAAAATCTGGGGAAAATCTCAAAAATACTTCACCCTATAAGCTTTCCAATTAAGCTTGAGCAACCATGGAAATCGAATAACAACAATTTTTTGAGACACCCTAAACTACATGTATCGGGACTGTATGAGTACATTACACCAGAAACAAAGAACAAAACGAATATAGTTTGACTCGTACATACGAACCAATGAATGCACTCGTATTCGTTCACTTTCGATCAAAGGGTACATGTTCATGGATTGTGGGTTGTTATGTGTGGTTTGTAATGTTCTTGACGAAAAAGCTACAAAACGTTTTGAAAGAGAGTAGCTTTTTGCTACTGTCTAGTATGTATGTATATTGAAAACGTGATGATTTTTTATCCGACCTTTCGTATTATATTCAAAATTAAAATGTTCGAGCGTTAGCTGTAGTTTCAAATTAGCAGCGAAATATTGGAGAATAAAATAAAACTAACATTAGAACATTTTAATTTTGAATATGCATTGAATATCGTACTCCTTAAATGTATTAAGGTGAATTTAAATCAAGGTTTTAAAATATTACACCACCCTCTTAGGGGTTCTGATAATTTAATTGGCGCAATTATATACTTATAATCAAAATCACTTCATTTGCAATACTTATACGTCACAGTTGAAATAATTCCGTGACTCTGTTGGATTTTATATATTTTTTACTTTAAATGTAAGACTTTCCATTGTATATCAGTCATTTTTCTCATACGGTTTCCAAATGCAAAGGATTTAAAAACCCCTTTCATAAAAATACCATACCATACATATGATTAAACACATCCTCGATTGAAATATACTCGTACATATGCATGTATGTAAAGTATGTATGTTAACTTCTTTTGTACATAAAGTCCACATACATATTAAAATGGATCTGAGTAATAGCACTCATAGTCCATCCGTATTAAGTCATTATCCCAAGGCCAAGTCAGGGCTTACATATGTGTTTATACACAAACACTCGAAACAATAAAGACCAAAAAAAAAAAGCAACAAAGTAAATAAAAATTTAAATATTCCGCTCCGTTTTTGTTCATATTCTACCGAATGGTTGGATGGATACTGGTGTATCTGATGGTTAATAATTACATATAATTTTGGTATTCTCACATAGTTCCATAGGCCAATGCGGTAGAATCTTCATCTCAAAAACTGTAGCATGTCGGCGATGGCGATGGCGATGGTGGTGTTGATGACGATGGTGCTGATGATTACGATGATGATGCCCATGATTGCCATCATTATGATGAACACATTATTTATTTGTTTGTTTTTCCTTTGTCGTTTGTACCATCGTTACTTGACGCAAAGTATTTTAATTAAAATGTGGGCAAAAAAAAATTGCGTCCTTTCTAGGACAAAGGTACGATATGTATGTACGTAGGTACGTAAACCTCATAAACAATTTGCGTGTAATATCGTAGATTCGTATTTTGTTCATTGTTCATTGCACATAAGTACAAGTCCATAATTTATGACGGTGGTTATTGTTTGCCATTAATTTTGCAACAAAGAAGTTATTAAAAAATTATTACATAAATACTCGAAATTAAAATTCAAAAGAAAAGAGAAAAGTTATTGGTGTCACCGATAAAATGTCTATACAACTCCCCAACAAAATGTCACTATGGAAAGTGAAAAGGAAAAGGATAATACGAACCGGCAATAAAATATTAACTTAAATCATTCGCCTCATCTACCCAACAGACAATGGCTAATGTGAGTACGAGTGTGTCCTGCTGAAGGTACAGCAGACAATTTACAACGAAAATTGCATTCGCAACTTTAAACCAATTAATTTAAGTAACAACCGTATTACAATGTGTGTGTGTTTTGTTTTGAAATAATTTCAATTTCGACGGCAGCATGAATTCGTTGCCAATCATTGTAACAATTGGTAGAGAAATGCAATGTAGTCATTCATCAGTGATCGCTTAATGGACAAAATAATCCTTTGAAATGTGTCCATGTTTCAATGAACATTACAATATTAATACTAACATATGTATGAATGTGTAGTCGTTCGTATGTGGGGTTTCTTCTATTTTTTCCATCCATCAGAATGTCAGCAACCAACAACACAACACAAATGAATTGTAGCTCTAAAAGCATTTGATTGGAAATGTTGATTTTTGTGCGGTTGGACTAATTATATTGGAATCTCACCATTGCCAATAGATAACAGGTCATACGAGTGTACATTGTACATACCTATGTACTCGTATATGTGTGTGCACACCCACATACATCATACCAATGTATAATAACTTAATGACATTATAATGATGAAAGGGATGGATGTTTTGTATTTAGGTTTTTAAATCATAGTACCATTTAAATACAGGGTGGAGCAAAACCATCCGTTATAACTTTTGTCTAAAGTGAAAACTCAGTTTTTTTTTAACTGATAGAGTTGTTGAAAAGTACGTCCGAAAATAGCCGACGTCGGCGTTGATGCAAATTTGGGTTATTTTGACAGCGAACTCCATACAAGAGTACATGACTACAGTATTTACCAAACATCTGTTTTTCAATGCAATAATCATTTGTTCATTTAATCACCAAATTAGCGTTCAACCAACGGTGGAACCGAAAACGTTTAAATCATTCTCTTATGTGACAGGATTTTCTGAGAGATTGGAAAAATCAAAAATATATGATACTAATAATTCAGTCAATTGCAACGCGAGCTGCGACTGAGCGGTATAGGGAGAAAAGAAAGGAGGTAAACCGTCTCTTTAGGCGTAAGAAACGGCAGTGGAGAAAGCACGAGAGTGAAGTAATTGAGTCATACAGAAGGAAGAACAAAGCCCGAAAATTCTACCAAAAAGTCAAAAACGGAACTAATAGACATGGTTCAGGGCCCCCCTTCTGTAAAGACAAGGACGGAAATCTCATCGCAGATGTGCAGAGTATGTTGGGAATATGGAGAGATCATTTCTCCGCGCTACTGGTACCTGAGATAACCAATGACGAGACAATCGATCTAAATTTGAACGACGACGTCGATTGCCCCCTCCTAACCAAGACGAGGTCAGAACAGCTATTGCCCGGTTTAAGAACAATAAAGCCGCAGGAGCCGATGGATTACCGGCGGAGCTGTTTAAGGCTGGCGGCGATGAGTTGATAAGTTGCATGCATCAGCTCGTTAGCAAAATTTGGTTAGATGAATGCATGCCCGGCGATTGGAGTCTCAGTGTACTATGTCCCATATTTAAAAAAAGGTGACCCGAGTCTCTGTGCCAAATACCGTGGAATAAGCCTTTTATCCATAGCATATAAGGTTCTATCAAGTATAATGTGCGAAAGACTAAAACCAATTATCGCTGACCTGATTGGACCATACCAGTGTGGCTTTAGGCCTGGAAAATCGACAACCGACCAGATTTTCACGCTACGCCCAATCCTGGAGAAGACCCACGATAAACAAATCGACACCTATCATCCATTTGTCGATTATAAGGCGGCCTTCGATAGCCCGATACGGGGGAAACTCTACGAGGCAATGTTTGGTATGCTTGGTATTCCTGCAAAACTCATACGCCTTTGCAGGATGACCCTGACGAACACCAAATCCGCAGTGAAAGTTGGTAAGGATCTTACCGAACCTTTTGATACTAAGCGAGACCTCAGACAAGGTGACACCCTATCGTGCGATCTCTTTAACATCTTAATAGAGATTATTCTGCGAAAAGCTGCTGTCAACATGAATAAAACCATCAGCAGCAAAAGTCACATGCTGCTCGCGTATGCTGATGATATAGATATCATTGGACGCACAGTTAGAGAAGTTACTGCGGTGTTTTCGAGAAATGAGAAGGAGTCAGGAAAAGTGGGTCTGACGGTAAATGAGGACAAGACAAAATTAATGGTTTCAACGAACAGGGCCTCCACGCGATTAGACCAAAGCGTGAACATTGATAACCGTTATAACTTCGAGGTAGTGCACAGTGGTCGCTCCCATAGGACAAAAACAAAAAATTCAAAGTCAAAAATTTGTCAGCAAATGTGGCAACACTCTCTCAAATTAGAACAAAGTTTTACATCGTATAGTTGTTTTTGTTTTATTCATGCTGTACTCTTTCAGAATTGGTTCAAAAGAGAGATCAAGTTCATAGTTGGTTGCTTGGAGTAACAACAGGTGAAAATAAAGTGCAGGTTTAAAAATATTAAAATCATTAAAAACAATTCTGTGTTGAAATAAATCAATATGAATATTGTTATAGAAGGTATTAACTTTATTTTAACGCAATTTTAAGGTCATTAGGACGTTGTGTTTTTTTGTTTTAAATAATATTTGTCCAGTGCCATTATTTGTGTTTACTCGTCTTAATAGTTAAATTTTAGGTAAAGTTTTAGTTGTGTTCCCCCCCGCGCCCTTCATTCGGGTTTCTTTCATACTAATTGTTAACAAATAAAGTTTCTCAACTGTTAATATCAGCCGCCACCAAGTGCCGCTCTTTGTGTTATCTCCCAAAGATCAAATCGGTCTCGTTGCTTTTGCGACAGCTTTCTAATGTGTAATTGTAATTTTTTTTTGTGGTGTTGTTGTTTTGTTTATTTTTTTTTGTGTTTCAGTGTTGTTGTTATGCATGTAATGAAATGTGTTTGCTGTTTTCTTTTTCGTGGCTTTTTAATATTTTTACTTTCCAAATTTCATTCAAGGCAAATCATATGTATGCGAATTTTCGCATTCGTTTCTGATATTTGGTGCTTAGAAGTCGGTTCAAATGTTTATAAAGCTGGAAAAGTTTTTGATGTCTTGAAAAACCATATTGAAAATGAAGGCTACACATTTGATGCAAGCCAATTAGAAAAATGCCTGAATTACAATTGCAAAAAAATTTCGGAGTTATGGCAAAAATGCAAACGTACAAAATTAAAAGTTCTACAAAAATATTCCGATTGGCTTGCACAAAAAGAAACGATTTTACTAAACCCACAAGCATCTACGTCGAATCAAGATCGAGGACGTCCTAGAGTACGTTTCACAGAGTGTTCCAGCAGAACCAAGCGAAGACGAATAGCAGAACTAGCAGAAATTGATGTGTCTGCCGCTGATGATTTGCGTTTTGCTACACTACAAACGAAACCCTCGATTTTGCCGGTAAATGTTAATGAAGTAATATCGATTATAACGGAAGCAAGTTTAACAAAACATCAATATTTGTTAATTAGAAACTTTATAAACAGTAAAATTGATGTTAATCTTTTGCCAAGCTACGATAGCATTTTGAAAGCAAAAAAGAAAAGCTACCCAGACCAAATAACTATAAGTGAATCTCACGCTGAAGTTGAATTGCAGAGTCTATTGAATCATACCGCTGCGCGAATACTAGAGCTACAGAGTGATGTAATAAATGAAGTTTTGGATGACTCTGTAAACGGCCTTACTTTAATAGGAAAATGGGGTTTTGATGACAGTTCGGGACAAAGCGAGTACAAACAGACAGTTCAAAATAATGATTTGGATGATAGCCACTTATTTGTCACGTCATATGTTCCACTTCAACTTGTTACGAAACCGGATGAAGCTCATAATACCAAAATAATTTGGAAAAATCCTCGCCCATCTTCCACCCGCTACTGCCGCCCAATTAGGTTTCAATTTAAAAAAGAGTCCGTTCAAGTGTCCATCGATGAAGAAAAGTATTTCAAGGAGAAAATTGCTAATTTAATTCCAACCAAGTTCACTACAGATCAGAAAACGATATATATTGAACATATTCTGCAACTGACAATGGTGGATGGTAAAGTTTGTAATGCTTTAACTCAGACTTCATCCGCAAAATGTTACATATGTAATGCGAAACCTACAGAAATGAACAATATTGAACAATGTTTACAAAAAGAAGTTAAAAAAGATCACTATGAATTTGGATTGTCGCCTTTACACGCATACATTAGATTTTTTGAATATTTTCTTCATGTATCGTATAGACTTGAACTCAAACAATGGCAAATTAGGTCGTCAGAAGGAAAAGCTCAACTTCTCAAAACAAAACAGAATAATCAGTTACAATTTCGAGAAAAAATGGGACTAATAGTCGACAAACCAAAAACTGGTGGGAGTGGGTCTTCTAATGATGGAAATACGGCAAGAGATTTTTTCAATAACGCTAGCTTGTCCGCTCAAATAACTGGTCTTGATAAAGATGTAATTGAGAAATGTGCCACATTATTGCAAGCTCTGTCTTCAGGGTATAAAATTAATGTAGAAAAATTTAGAGAATATGCGCTGGATACCGCTAAGGACCTAACACAGAAGTATTCATGGTACTACCTTCCACCTTCAGTCCACAAAATTTTAATTCACGCTCCTGATGTTATTGAACATGCACTGGTATCGATTGGAGAGCTCTCTGAAGAAGCAGCTGAGTCTAGGAACAAAGATATTAAAAAATTTCGACTCCACCACACGCGTAAAACTTCACGCGTTTCAACAAATACGGATTTGTTTAATCGACTACTTCTTACTTCGGATCCTTTTATAACGGGGCAGCGAAAATTACCATCCAAACACCAATCAATTTTATTAAAATCTGTTTTTGATCTGCTAGATTAATTTTTAAAACGGATTTCATTCAACATTTTTATATTTTTTTCATTATTGTTTATCATTAATATTTTATGAATGGTTAATTTTAATTTTTTTTTATAAATGTTATAAAAAAAGTTTTTATGAATTAAAAACAAAAACAAAATGCGTAATTTTTTTTCTCAATACTGGGGTATTAAATGGGTGGGGGTGGGTGGGGGAGTGTAATTTGGCGTCAACCACGCCCATATTGTCATAAAACCATTCTTACATCTTTATTAAGCCGTGAACAAAGTTTCACGCTGATATCTCTACTGGAAGTATTTTTGGCCGCCCACTTCATACAAGTCCGACCACTGTGTAGTGGACGAATTTATGTATATACCTCGGATCTGCCGTAAACAAAAACAACAACGTCAGCCTTGAGATCAAGCAGAGAATTGTGCTTGCGAATAGATGTTATTTTGGGCTAAGCAAGCACTTTAGAGATAAAGCCCTCTCTCGAGTAACAAATGTCCAGCTGTACCAGACTCTCATTCAACCTGTCTTGCTTTATGGAGCAGAATCCTGGGTCCTATCGCAAGCAGACGAAACATCTGTAGGAGTCTTCGAGAGAAAAATACTCCGAAAAATGTATGGCCCTATATTGGACAACGGCGAGTATCGGCGACGCATGAACCATGAGTTGTATGAGCTTTAGCCCGACATTGACATAGTTAAGCGGATCAAAATAACACGATTGCGCTGGCTAGGCGATGTCAGTAGAATGGATCAAGACGAACCAACATGAAGGGTTTTCGAAACCGAACTCGAAGGAAGAGAAAATAGACTCCGCTGGAAGGATCAGGTTGACGAATCCCTACGTACACTTGGTATTGCCAACTGGAGAGATAAGGCAAAAGATCGAACTGGTTGGCGAAATATGTTATCTTCGTTTTGTAAGATCCCTGACCCCCCGGTGTTGTTCGTGGCCGGATAAGTAAGTAAGTAAGTAATAATTACAAAATGACCCATAAAACAATGCACACACTAGGTAGATTGTTTACTAAAACCAAAGATAAAATATATAAATTTGGCAGATCTAATATAGTATACAAAATACCTTGTGGAGGAAATGATAGTAAAAGTTGCTATATGATACATAGATGTAGGTACAACTAAAAATAAATTTAAGACTAGAATTGCAGGGCACAAATCAGATCAAAAATGTAGACGCATCTCAACACAAAAAACAGCATCATCATCGCACTGGGCAAACTTAAATCTTTTTCCAAACTTTCAAGTATTTCCAGTTATGAATAGGGAAAATAATTATAAACGTCGATTTACAGATAATAAGGAAACTTTAAAGCAGATACGGAAAATACAGCACAGAATTATAGACATTTAATTAGTAAAATGTAGAACATTTCACCGAAAGTTGTTTGTTATATCATTGAATTTGTCAATATATAACTTTTTGAACTTATCAAGATGTAACTTGTTAAATTTATCATTAACCTTTTTTCAACCAATTTTTTTTCTGGCTGCAACTAAGAGTAACAATTTTTACAATATTTTTCTGGTTGTAACTTAAAACATTTTTAATATGACAAAGAACATTTTTTTAATTGTTTAATTTTTTCACTTTGCTATTGTTGTATTTTCAAATGTTTTTTTTTATTAATTTCATCATTAATTAACAATTGTTGTTCATCTTCCTGACGATGCTACCCAATAGGTAGCAAAATATTGAAGAATAACATAATTTTAAATAGACCTAACGCTCGATGATTTTATTTTCAATAGAATACGAAATATCGAATATATCATCACAATTTCAACCTTAACAACGTTTAACAGTCACAAAAAAATAATGGTGTTCCATTACATCCGTTGAAGGGATTGAGGAGACCTTCTCGCAATCAGTGACAGTCACAATACTTGTTCTATAACTCGACGATGTATAGTTTTGCGCGTTTCAATACAGACTGACTCGAATTGCGGCTATTTATGTCATTCACGACTTAACAACTATTTCTTTTCTCGATTATTCTAGAAAGCTATTTAGCAAAGCCATCAACCGTTAGTGGTGAGATCATATATGATAGCTTTCACCTTACTGCCAAGGGTATTTTATCGACATGTCATTAACATGAAGCTTCATTAATCTGACAAACTGTTAGAACAATCAACCTGCAATACCGACCACACATGTAGATGTCCGTTATGATTTCAATGGTTGTTAAGCCAGGAATATTCCAAGAATTTTTTCGTAACAATATTGTAAATCACTTAAACTAACATTTTAAAGTCAAGAGTTGATCTAATTGTTTTCTACTTTTGGTGAAATTTTAATGTTAATTTTTAAATTTTATTTTGTCCATATATTCATTTAACATTTTCTATATCTTATTCTAGAGTTCTTCTTCTCTCCCAACGTCCTAAGACTGTACTGGGAATATATGCCTTATGGTTAATTTAAGTGCCTGTAAGACCAGCCCACTTATACTCTTGCGTATATATTAATACTCTTCTTAGTTCAGCTTTCGCGGGAAAAGGACCATAAAACCCGGAATTTTAATGTTAACGCAAAGATGATAGAAATACCAAAAACGATGTACAAGTAGACAGTCAAAATTTCTCTTCACTCGAATGCCAACAAACGATTGAAACCTTAACCATTTTCTGCTCTCTCTCTCTCTCTTACTCTCTTCGTTCGATATTTTAATATTCAATAACTATACAAATTCCAACAATGTTGAAGTGAAATTACCAAGGGGTTTCGATGAGACAGCTGATCAAGTTAGTACTTGGGGAACAAATAGAGAATGTACTATCAAAGAAGACTCGGTGATAGGGACTGGGTTGCGTGGTGTGATTTTCAAACTTCTTCTGCCGAGAGTCAAGCCAAAAGTACAAAACACATCAACTGGGAGTAAATTTTGCCAACTAAATCGATTAAAAAAAGGGATATTCAGTGAAAAAAATTAAAATATAATGAAGTGTTAGAGTAAAGTTATTTGTGTAGATCCCAATTAACACGAAAATTGTTAAAATTAAAGATTGCTCTCATTCTCCATATGTTTTCCTCGTAGGTCTCGGAACTCGTTAGTACAAAATGCAACTAGTACACACTCTTAAAGTATTACTCGGTGGAAATTACATAAACTACAAAAAAGGTGTAGACAGTCAAAATTGCTCTTCACTCAAATGCCAACAAAAAAATCGAGTGAAACCCTAGTCATTATCTCTAATACTCTCTTCGTTGAATATTTCAATACACGAGCAGTTTTCTGATGATGTTATTGTGTTTAGCTATAGAAATCCCAACCATATTTAAATAAAATTACATAAAGTATGTAAAAAGTATGAAATAATCAAGTTATGACGCAGGAAAGAAATGCGTTTGAGTGAATCGCGTCGACTTTTTTGGTTCTCTTCTACTAGGGTTGCCAAATTGCGCCTGGTTTTTCATCTCTACTTGAAATAATCAAGTTATGACGCAGGAAAGAAATGCGTTTGAGTGAATCGGGTAGACTTTTATGGTTCCCTTCTACTAGAGTTGCTAAAATGCCCGGTTTTTTCATCCCTACATGTACATCCTTTTTGATGAAATTACATAAACTGCAAAAACGATGTAGACAGTCAAAATTTCTCTTCACTCAAATGTCAAAAAAAAAAATCGAGTACAATCCTAGTCATTCTCTGCTCTCTCTCTCTTACTCTCTTCATTGAATATTTCAATACACAAGCAGCTTTTTGATAGTTTTATTTTATATAACTCTACAAATTCCAACCATGTTGAAGTAAAATTACATAAAATTTGAAAAAAGTATTAAATAATCAAGATATGACGCGAGAGAGAAATGTGTTTGAATGAATTTCTGGCACTTTTTGGTTCTCTTTTGCCAGGGTTGCCAAATTGCTTTGGTTCTCTTTTACGAGGATTGCCAAATTGCGCACAACTTCTGGTCGTCTCATCTTTGAAAATTCCACACAGGGTGTATTCGATTATTCACCATTACCACCAGATGGCAAAGGCTGTTTCCGTACGATAACTTTCCACTCGGATATGACGAAAAAGCACTCAAAAATTATTTTTATTTCGATTCTATTGTTTGAATTTGAAAGAAAATAAAATATAGATTATGGAAAGGCATATTGCTTTTCTTATTTTTTTGGCAATACAAAAGGCAGAAATCATGGTTAAATAGTATTTTCAATTGTTTTTGTTTCCAGGGAAATTTGCCCATTTCCACCATTGCTGCGCCAACTAGAACATTTTCTTTGACTTCTGAATCCAGTACTTATATTTTACCATCTGTTGTTATCTATTTTCTTTCGCAAATGCAATTACAAAATATAATCATTATAATTCCGAACAATGGAAATAAAGTAAAGTAAATTGGTTAAATAGGCTTTTCAATAGTTTTTGTTTCCAGGGAAATTTGCCCATTTCCACCATTGCTGTGCCAACTAGAACATTTTCTTTGACTTTCGAATCCATTACTTATATTTTACCATCTGGGGTTTTCTATCTTCTTCGGCAAATGGAATAACAAAATATGGCAAATGGAAATACAACAAATTGCCAACAATTGAAATGAAGTAATTCAAATTAAAATCTAATGAAAATTAAAATACTATTGACGATATAAAATTATGATCCCATTTGTGCGAAAAATTTGAAATTATTTACAATTTAAGCCCCTGGCGGAAGAAGGTGTTAACTCACTTTTTTCAAAAACAATATTTTCCTTCTTTTAATGTGTCCATGGCATAGACTAATACATACCTAGATAAACTTATTCTCTCATCTGACGTTTCATTTCACACTCTCATCGTAGGTTTGTGGAAATGAGAGCAATTAAATTTAAAATTATCTTACACCAGGTGGAGTTATTTGTTGTTGGAAAAAGTGAGTTAACACCTTCTTCCACCAGGGTCTTTAATTGTTAAAGTTTCACAGAATTTTCACATAATTCAATAACACGAGCTGAACGAAATTGTACCACTTGTTCTGTAGTCAAAAGGCCAGATAATTTGTAGAAGTACTAGTAAGATGTGACTGACGGCCAATTAGTAACTACAAAGAAACTACTTTAGAATATAAACTCTTGCATCTCTAAATGATGATACGGAAGAGCCTTTAGACAAACTTATATTATCTAACATATACAGATAAAGGAATGTATTAGAGTGGACGGATTTTTTAAGAAAGAAATCGTTTTAGTTGTAAAATGTTCTTCACCCATAAGAGTTGTCAGGATATACACGTAGGTGAACTTAATTGGGGCACAAAATACTAAACAATGGGACCGGCGAAAACTTTTCATTCAGGAACAAAACTCTTGGAAAAATTTTAGTAAATAAGAAAACAGTAAAGATACTGTGTCTAAAAATACACTAACAAAAAAGTTAGCTTTATAATGTACTGATTAAAAGCCTTCTTATGATTTAAAACAAAACATAAAAATGGTTTCCCTTTACATCCCTTGAAGGGATTGGGAACAGCTTCTCACATCCAGTGAGCTGTGCGCTTTATAGTTTCTCACTCATTGAATGGGACCTACAGTTTTACACCAGTTCCGAACGGTATTTTGGGAGGTGACCGCCGTCAAAAGGGTCACAGCAGGAATCGAACCCGCGCGCACTACCATTGCACCACAGAGATGTTTGTAATTATTTTCTACATTCCCTGCTGCTCATCTGTTATCCTCATGTAGAAGCCACGTTATTCTTGATATTACGTTACAGCCAAGAAGGAAATGTTAAATTTGCGTCACTGTACAATCTATCTGTCGATAGGTGTATATTACAATACATTGTCATTAATCCTATTTAAAACATTTTTCACCATTTTTATATACAATTTAGTATATATGAATATATATCGTATATCGTTGGTGCCATTGTTATTGCTTTATTGTGATTCTTTATTGTTGATATTGTTACTGTTGTTGGCCTATTACGTAAATTGACAGTATTTAAAAAAAAGTCAATAAAAAATACCCTAAGTGAGTCAAACGTGTAAAATTAAAGTTAACAGCATTAACTTGTATGTATAATGAATTCAAATGATTATATGAATTCTACATAAATTAGCAACAAATACGAATACAATGAGAATTAATTTAATTTAAATTTAATTGTTTAAAATGTTATCTTTAAATGTTTGTGTAATATTTGAGTTTACATTGATTTGTAATGGAATATCCGAATCAACAACGTGAAATACAAATTAAATATTTCCAAGAGAAAGGGGCAAAAAATGGTTTTGCACAAAAAAAATTGGCCCAGATTGACCCGGCCAACACATTAACATTTATAGCGTCTTTATTGTTGAGATGCTACAACGAGGGCTGTGGAGTCTGGCCAAAATTGGATGACTCCAACTCCGACGCCAGCAATTTAAAAGTCCACGACTTCGCTCCGACTTCCGCAATTTGAAAATCCATTACTTCGCTCCAACTCCTACTGCAGCATTTTGAAAATACACGGTTCAACTATTAAATAACACCATTTTCCAAGGTATTATTGTCAATAGCAGCGAAATGATTTGAACTGCAATTTCAGTATCCACGACTCCGCTCCAACTCATTGTTGGCAGCAGACACACAAATATTTATTTTCGAAAAAATATTTTTTTAAATTTAAAAACAATTTAATTATATTCCAAATTTAATATTCAATTTAATAATTTTCAAAATCCTCAAAAAAATAAAACGAATTCACTTTTCAAAAAAAAGTCGCTATATTCTCGAATTAAATAAAGTTTGAAGTTCGATTTTTATTTTTAATTCTGTAAATGTCTAGCAAGGAGTCGACAGCTTAGTGACACGCCTAATTGGGAAGCTTCTGGTGGATACATCCGTCAAAGCTGAATGGGGTGGTGTTACAATTGCTAGGAACGTTAACAGGGGGACACAGCAGGGGCGAGTTCTGTCTCCACTGTTATGGTTAACTTCTGTCAATGAACTGCTTCTTGAATTGGACAGGGCCGAATGCCAGGTCTTTGCCTATGCCGATGATATTGCTACCATCTGTACGGGTAGAAATTTACTTAGCATTCGTACAACCAGCCTACTTAGTCTAAATTCGAACTGGACCGCTAACAACGGACAATCACTTAACCCACTTAAAACCGAGCTTATCTTGTTCTCTCGGAAATATCAAATACCAGCATTTGAACTGCCGTCAGTTAATGGGGTTCAATTACAGTTGACGGAAATGGTCAAGTATCTGGGGATAATTCTCGACAGAAAACTGTCTTGGAAACCCAATGTGGAGGAGAGGGTGAAAAAAGCGTCTGTTGCTCTTTACTGCAGTAAAGGGGCGATAGTAAAGCGCTGGGGACTGTCTCCTAAGATCACCATGTGGATTTATACTGCAATAGTCAGACCAATAGTTCTCTATGATATCGTAGTTTGGTGGAGATCCCTCCAAAAGCAATATATTCTGAATTCCTTGATGAAATTTCAAAGATCAGCACTGATTAGCGTTAGTGGGGCAATGGACACGACGTCAGGTACTGCACTTAGTGCTATCCTGAACATCTATACTCCTGATATCATGGCCGAATCGGCAGCCGCTACATCCCTGGTGAGAAACAGAGATTGTGCCGTTTTGATATCGGGTCATTCCAAGTAGGCTATAGGGTCCATTCACCGGACCTTAATGTAAATATCTCCTTCAAGCTGCCGGAACACTGTAGTGTATTTCAGGCGGAAATTACCGCCATACTGGAGGTTGCTGAACAAACTGAAAAGTAGTGTCACAACCCTCCCTAGAATATGTATCTTCACAGACAGCCAGGCTGCCATAAAATCGTTGGATGCCATGTTTGCTACTTCCCTGACGGTGAAAGAATGCCACTCATCACTTAGGGTGATGGCAGAGTATTTTGACATCAGGCTCATCTGGGTACCGGCACACAGCGACATTCCAGGCAATTGCGTAGCGGATGCGTTAGCTAGACAGGGCACTACGGCACAGGTTCTTCCGGCAAAATAAGGTGTTAGTATGCCAATCTCTACCTGCCGTTTGCAGATCAGGCAGTGGGTCGATAATATGTTCAAGGACAAGTGGAGACTTACTTCAACTTGCGAACAAGCCAGGGTCCTCTGGCCACATGTGGACAGGAGGGGGACTAGGCAACTACTTAAATTGCCGAGAGGCTGGTTATCCACAATAATAGGAACCCTTAACGGGACATTGTCTTGTTGGAAAACACGCCCTAAGATTGGGACATAGAACTCTCCACTCTCTGTAGATGCTGCATGGAAGAGGACGAGGAAACGACGAAATACCTTCTCTTGGATTGCCCTGCTCTGGCAGGACTGAAAAGTAGGATATTCGGAACACATCTAGTTAGCACCGTAGCCCTACAGGATATTCCTGTAGGTCTTATAGACAAATTTATTGAAAGGGCAAATTGGCTTGACGACTAGTCATTTGTTGCTATGGAGGAAACTGCTGGTATCACAATGGGCTTATTTCAGCGTGCTGTCTTGCAGCCTTTTCAACCAACCAACCAACCAACCAAATGTCTAGCACCTCCTCTGTCTAATTGCAAGAATAATTAAGATGTGAGTTGGAACATTTATAAATTTAAATATACCAAGAATTTGGGAGATATGACCGACACGACAAATCGATTTAGACCTAAAGCATACTGATTTTATCTAATACGGTGTAAAAATGTATATTATGCGAAAAAAAATCGGTCAACACATTATTCTTTTCGATAATTTTAATTTTTGATGGAAATGCAAATATCCCAGAGTACGACTCCGGCTCCAACTACTACTTCACAGCACTGACTACAGCAGTATAACTCTTTCACACTCTTCGTTATGCGGTCGGTGTGATAGAGAGATGTTTGACGAAAAGTGACATACACCAGGTGGAATTACAATAACTTTTTGCTTTAATTTTTCATGTCATTTTGGTGAAAAACTGTGAAATTTAAATGTGTTTTAAACTTTTTGACGTAGAATACGTCTTACCTTACGGTATGAGGAGTCATGTCAGGTTTTTATTGTTGTGATCTTTATTTCATTGAATTTGAGGAAACGGCTAGATGAATTTTTTTAAAATTTTTTTTGTAGGTAAATGAAGATGTTATCTTTCGTTTGATATACATTTCATATTGGTTGATATATTTCTAGTATTTTAATTTCTCAAATGAAAATTGTTTAAACACATACACTGAAACATATGTGTGGTGTTTGGTTGAGTGTTTTTGGTTGCTCAACATTGCTTAGGAACATGTATCTAGTAAAAAGTGAAACGAACAGCAAGCTAATGTTGCTTGGCAACATGTATCTAGTAAAAAGTGAAACAAACAGTAAGCTAACGTAATAAAGCTTTTTTGCGAAAGCTTCAATAAAGCTGTTGTAACATTAATTTTGAATTGTAAAGCGTAAAGCTTTCACACAACGCTCGAATGCTAATGCGAAGACTCGATAAGGTAAACCTTTTTTAATATTAGGGCGGCCCTCTCAACATTCGCAGAACTTATTTCAATCAAAATGTTAATTAAAATACATAAATTAAATGAAGTTTAAAAAAATTGAACATAATATTTTTTTTTTAAACGGACTTGAATCAAATGCCGTTGGTAAATATAAAAATTACAGCAGACAGATGTCCGAGGCCTTCGGCCACGGACTGTCCCTGCAGGCTGTGTCAGAGACACGGCCATTAAGTTTAACGTAGAATACGCCATCCGATAACGCCATCCGAAGGCCTCGGACAACTGTCTGCTGTAATTTTTTTATTGACTGTTATTGTTATCATACATTTGTGTTGTATTTAACACAATAATTTTAACACACAAAACGAAATGCCGTTGTTGTTATTTTGTTCGTTGCTTTGAATCATTGCCTCTATCTGGTATTAGTAAAGCAATTCTTTTCAACATCAAACGTAAATATCACACCAGGCCAAATGTCATAAATTTGGTGGGTAAAGACCTGGCGACCGGTCATAACGCCCAAAGGTCATAACGCCCAAATTTTTTTTGGGCCTTATTACCGCTCTGAGGGCGATCATAACGCCCAATTTTGGTTTTAGGCCTTATAACCGCCATCAGAGCGGTGGAAGGACACAAGGCCCAAAATTTTTGGGCGTTATGACCTCCCCTAGCGCGGTCATAATGCCCAAATATTATTTTGATATTTTTTCTCCACTTATGAGCAAATTTAAATGTTTTTGGAAAAAACAGTGTTGTTACCGTGCGAAAGGAAACTGTACAAAAGTTTCTTAAGGCTGAAAAGTAGAGTTGTTTGATGATAGATGTAATTGTAAGATTCATTCAGTTGTTTATGAACCAGTGAGAAGAATGGATGACAATGTTGAATTTCAATTTGTTGGAGGTGCTCGTAGAAATTGTGCATTGGTGTATACTCCAAACAACAAAGAACTTCATAAAGTGAAATCTAAAAAATATTGTATACAGAGATACATTTGTTACCAAGGAAATGGTAAAGCATCTATACAAATTATTAACAAACTGCAGATCATTAGAGTGTGTGAAATTCTAAGACGAATCACACGCTCTATTTTGCGATTCCTTTCATCAGTTCACTTATTGTTGTACTACTTAATACTAACACTTAAAAAGTGAATGGGAAATGCAATTTGGAAATGGAAGAAATTATGGAGCTGGTGATGATTAGAATTTCCAAAGTGAATGGGGAATGCAATTTGGAAAAGGAAGAAATTATGGAGCTGGTAATGAGGAGAATCGCTCGATTTTTTTCAAATTCTCCTCATCACCAGCTCCATAATTTCTTCCTTTTCCAAATTGCATTCCCCCATGCACTTTGGAAATTCTAATCGTCACCAGCTTCCATTTCCAAATTGCATTCCCCATTCACTTTGGAATAGTAATGACAATTTTTGTGTATTTAGGGTTTCCCTTTCGCATTTGTCTTGATATCCAATAAATCTCAAAAGGCATAGGAACACATTCTGCAGTTTATTAATGTCAACTTTTTTCAGCTTAAGCCTACGACTTTTACTAGCGACTTCGAAAAAGCGCTTCGAAATTCTATTTTAAAAGTTTTTCCAAAACTGCACCTGAAGGGATGCTGGTTTCATTACTGCCAGGCACTGAGACGGAAATTGGCAAAGATGAGTAAAATCAACCGCGGAGCCGTAAAATCAACCGCGGACGTAAGGCGAATACTTAAAATGATATTAGATTTACTAATTCTTCCGGCGGACAAAATAATTAACGGGTTTGACATACATATGTAAGCAGGATGCTTATAGGTCTTGTACCATATTTTCAAAATATCAATAATAAATATTGAATTACTAACCATTGCTTATATTTAATTACTACTCCTTATAATTTAAAAAGAAACAAAAAATGGTCATAAGGCCCAACATTTTTTTTTGGGCCTCTGAGGGCGGTCATAAGGCCTAAAACCAAATTGGGCGTTATGACCGCTCAACAAAAAAATTTTGGGTTTTGTTACCGTTGGGCGATATGACCGGTCGCCATTAGATCTGCTATAAGTATTAATCTATGGTCTGACACAATCGAGAGAACGGCACACCTTTAATCACTTAGTCGTTATCATTAAGGATAATAGAAACCCAGAAATGGTGATATGTAAGTGCTGGGTGAGAAAGTCAGTAGAAATTTTCTACATGGCGCAGAAATGGTGGAAATGAGAAAATTTCCCTAAAACAAAAACTATTGGAAAATCTTTTTAACCATCAAATTAACAAAAACAGTATTCGTTTATATTATCCGAATTTTATTTCCAAATTCAACCAACAGAATCCAAATAGTGGTATCCATGTAAAGGAGCAAGTGCCTCAAAAACCTCGATAACTTGTACAGCAAAATTCAACACAAAAATTTTTCTCATTCAAAACGACTTGCACAAATATAAAAAAGTTTCGAATCAATTTTGCTTCGCAAACATCGTGCATTTGTGCAAGTCGTTTTGAATGGGAACATGTTTGTTTTGTTTTGACGTTTGCTGTGCAAGTTTTTGAGGTTTCAAGTCTTCACGTGTACATGAATATCAATAATGAAAATGATTTGTGGATTTTCTTTCGTCGTATCAGAGCGAAAAAGCCTATGCCATCTGGTAAAAATTGTGAATCATCAAATGTACCATCATGTTTTGTTTAAGTATTAATGTTGTTATCGAACTGTTGAGAACAACAGAGAATGGACAACTTTACCAGCATATGGATCTGGAAACGGCTGAAGTGCTAAGGCGGGTTGGTGACAAAACTGCGATAGGTTTCAAATTAGACGGGTAACGGTAAAACTCGTCGGCAATAATGTAATTAAGAAAAGACTTATTGTAATGTTTTGTGATTTAGTGTGCGAGTAAAATAAAGAAAACTGTTATATTCAAAAATTAAATTGTTCGAGCGTTGGCCGTATTTTAAATTAATTTTATTCTTATTAGATTACAAAAAAACTCACCTCAAAGCACTGCAACAATGCGAGAATGCATGAGGAAAAGAGGAACATGGTGGAAAAATTCTGTCTGTTCTTGTTGTTCGAATTATAGGCCTTTCATTTCAGTGATGTTGATACTTAGGAATCTTCGATCGATACTAATTCGCACATGTGAATTGCAGAATTGAGTTTGTATAAATACGATTGATGATCAACAGATTGTATCAATTCAGGTACAGTAGTTAGGCATCTGATGATGAACTTGTCACGGAGTTCGAAACTAGTCATGCCAGTGAGTGTGTGTGGAACTGAATTATCTATTATTTCCAACAAAAACTAACCATTTGTCAATTAGAAAAATGTTCATGACTTGTAAGATTGTAGTATGAATTTCTCATACATTAACCAAAAACTAAAAAAAAATCGGTCAATAAAATTCAAATTCAAATAAATTTTATTCTTCGACATTTCGCTACCCTTTGGGTAGCATCGTCAGAAAGATACACACAATTATTAATTAGAAACGAAAACAATTGATAAACCATGTACGTTTTCGTTTCTAATTAATAATTGTGTTTATCGTCCTGACGATGCTAACGAAAGGGTAGCGAAATATCGAAGAATAAAATTAATTAAAAATATGACAATTTAATTTTGACGTAGAATACGTCTTACCTTACGGTATGAGGAGTCATGTCAGGTTTTTATTGTTGTAATCTTTATTTCATTGAATTTGAGGAAACGGCTAGATGAATTTTTTTAAAATTTTTTTTGTAGGTAAATGAAGATGTTATCTTTCGTTTGATATACATTTCATATTGGTTGATATATTTCTAGTATTTTAATTTCTCAAATGAAAATTGTTTAAACACATACACTCAAACATATGTGTGGTGTTTGGTTGAGTGTTTTTGGTTGCTCAACATTGCTTAGGAACATGTATCTAGTAAAAAGTGAAACGAACAGCAAGCTAATGTTGCTTGGCAACATGTATCTAGTAAAAAGTGAAACAAACAGTAAGCTAACGTAATAAAGCTTTTTTGCGAAAGCTTCAATAAAGCTGTTGTAACATTAATTTTGAATTGTAACGCGAAAAGCTTTCACACAACGCTCGAATGCTAATGCGAAGACTCGATAAGGTAAACCTTTTTTAATATTAGGGCGGCCCTCTCAATCGTCGCAGAACTTATTTCAATAAAAATATTAATTAAAATACATAATTTAAATTAAGTTTAAAAAAATTGAACATAATATTTTTTTTTTTTAAACGGACTTGAATCAAATGCCGTTGGTAAATATAAAAATTACAGCAGACAGTTGGCCGAGGCCTTCGGCCACGGACTGTCCCTGCAGGTTGTGTCGGAGACACGGCCATTAAGTTTAACGTAGAATACGCCATCCGATAAGACAGAAAACATATATAACAATAAATGATAAATAATATAAGCAAATGAATTTATTGTTATATATGTTTTCTGTCTTATCGGATGGCGTATTCTACGTTAAACTTAATGGCCGTGTCTCTGACACAGCCTGCAGGGACAGTCCGTGGCCGAAGGCCTCGGACAACTGTCTGCTGTAATTTTTTTTTTTTGATTACAATACGAAATGTCGGATAAATCATCACTTATGAAGACTGTTGTACTTATCGTAATTTAAAAAGAACCTGGCCTTATTAATAGGAAATAAATGAGTGCTAGAAAAGAAATTAAAAAATCTTAAAAATATATATCATCAAAATTCTACCAAAAAGTCAAAAACGGAACTAATCGACATGGTTCAGGGTCCCTTTTGTAAAGACTAGGACGGAAATCTCAGCGCAAATGTGCAGAACATTTTCAGAATATGGAGAAATCATTACTCCGCGCTACTGTTACCTGAGATATCCAATGACGAGGAGAGACAACCGACCACAATCTGGACGACGACGTCGATTAGCCCCTCCTAACCAAGACGAGATCAGAACAGCTATTCCCCGGCTTAAAAACAGCCTAGCCGCAGGAGCCGATGGTTTGCCTGATAATCTGGCGGCGATAAGCTGATAAGCTGCATGCATCAGCTCATTAGCACAATTTATTATATGAATGTATGCCCGGCAACTGGAGTCTAAATGTACTATCCCCTATATTAAAAAAATTTGACTCGAGTCTCTGTGCCTACTATCGTGGAATAAGCCCTTTATCCATCGCATATAAGTGTCTATCAAGTATAATATGCGAAGGACTGAAACCAATTATCGCTGAACTGATTGGACTTTACCAGTGTGGATTTAGGCCCGGAAAATTGACAACTGACCAAATTTTCACGCTACGCTAAATTCTGGAGAAAATCCACGATAAACAAATCGACACCTATCATCTATTTGTCGATTATAAGGCGGCCTTCGATAGCCCTATACGGAATAAACTCTACGAAGCAAAGCCTGAGCATGGTATTCCTGCAAAACTCATACAACTTTGCAAGATGACCTTGACGAACATCAAATCCGCAGTGGAGGTTGGTAAGGACCTTACCGAACCTTTTTAAACTAAGCGAGGTCTCAGGCAAGGCGACACCCTGTCTTGCGATATCTTTAACATCTTAATGGAGATCATTCTGAGAAATGCTGCAGTCAACATGAATAAAACCATTAGAAGCAAAAGTCACATGCTGCTCTCGAACAATGAGAGAAGTTACTGCGGAGTTTTCGTGAATTGAGGAGTCAGCAAAAGTGGTACTGATTATAAATGAGTAGAAGACTGAGAGGAAGACTAGTGCTAGACGCAGCTGAAGATGACGCTTCACAAACATCGAAACGATCGTCCAGCGAATGTGTATGAATGTTTTTTCACAAACCGGAGAAAACATGATCTCTTACAGCCTTAAAGGAAATCACAACTTTAAACATAACGAGGATCTAAAACAACTAAATACAAAACTAATGATAACCGTTATAATTTCAAGGTGGCGGACGAATTTATATACCTCGGATCTGCCGTAAACAAAAACAAAAACTTCAAGCGGAGAATTGTGCTTTCGAATAGATGTTATTTTGGGCTAAGCAAGCCCTTTAGAGATAAAGCCCTCTCTCGAGTAACAAAAATTCAGCTATACTTATGGCGTAGAATAGTGGGTCTTATCGCAAGCAGACGAAATATCTGTAGGAGTTTTCGAAGGAAAAATGCTCCGAAAAATGTATGTCCCTGTATTGCACTACGGTGAGTATCGGTGTCACATGAACCATGAACTATATGAGCTATTTCGCGACATTGACATATTAGAGCGCTAAGCCATGTCAGTAGAATGGATGAAGACGAACCAGCACGAAGGGTTTTCGAAACCGAACTCGAACAATAGGAAGACCAAGGCTCCGCTGGAGGAATCAGGTTGACGAATCCCTACGTGTACTGGGTTTTGCCAACTGGAGAGATAAGGCAAAATATCGAACTGGTTGGCTAAATATGTTGTCTTCATTTTGTAAGGTCCCTGACCCCTTGGGATTGTTCGAGACCGTATAACAAATTTATCGCCACCTAAAATGCCCAAAGACACCTCATAATAACAATTTTACAGGAGAGGGCAAAAAACCTTATAAAAATTAAATGTATCCCAGTTGGAAATTTTGTCTTGAAAACATTGTCAGTAGTATTTGCTTAGGACCATGTCTGTAGGTGATGACACTTTATATAAGACTTCTTCTTGACATGTCACTAGTTTTGACTTCGGTGACATAAGTTATGAAGGGACTGTCAATCTATGTAAACTTTCCCATTTATTTGCCAGCACTATGTCATGGATACCTCTTACTCTTGTCAACTGCGAGTCATGTGCGTGGATTTTAAAATTTTTCAAAAACTTCAAACTGAAAAATTTAAATTTATTTGTAGTTATGAAATATATGTCATACGTTTTCAGAATTAATTTCAAAATATTTGAAATTTGTTGAAAGAATATGGAAATTATCAGAGTATTATTATTACATACATATGTACACAGAATAATACATACGTAGTAAACTTTTTCTCTCATCTGACGTTTCATTTCACACTCTTCATCGTAGGTTTGTGGAAATGAGAGCAATTAAATTTAAAATTATCTTACACCAGGTGGAGTTACAAAATATGTTCACTTAACTCTTTCATGACGTTTTGGTGTAGAACTGAAAAATTTAAATATATTTTGCACTTTTTTGTTGACTTTTATCGTTGGTATACATTTGTATTGTATTTAACACAACTAGTTTGCCACAAAAGCACGAAATTCGGTTGTTATTCCTTTGTGGATCGCTGTATACTATTGCCACCATCTGGTATTATTGACGTTTCCTATGACGTTTAATTTATTGAGAGAATAAAAGCTTCTACGGTATGTATTATTCTATGCATATGTATGTCATAATATCTTTCAGATTTTATTTAATATCGTGCAACAGATAAATAAGTACCTATGAGATGACCACGACATCCTATTTAAAGACGTCTTGAGCAACCGACCCATTGATGAATGGTTACTCAATTACATCTTGTGTACATGTCATAAGGTGATGACCACTGATGACAAACTGCGGAAGATGCCTGCTGACTTCTGACCAAATGTATGACAATGTCAGGGTGTGTCACGACGTTTTTGGTATGGGAGCGGATCCAAAAGTCAGCAGTGCAGCTCTAACATATTACTTCTTTGGTATTGATGATGTCTATAGGAAATTTCCACCTGGGATTTTATTTTTAAAAGGGTTTTTTACAGCATACCCTAGGAACTTGAAAGTCTATGATTTTGTAGATATATAGTTCGGTACTTAAATTGATAAAATTCAGAAATTTTGTATTAGAATTTTATAAATTTTGACAAATCATCTACCAATTTTTATTGTTAAAAAGTTTCAGTATTCCGGTGCTGGTGTATTGAAATTAATCAAGAAAACAATTTTGATTTCTTGGGGGCATGTATTTTAGCTGATGATATGTATGTATATTCCGATTACGTCCAACAAAGGAAAAGTAGTCAATCTCATAATAAATCAATCAGTTTTGAACTCATTCCTTTATCTGTTATTTTCATAGTTTTGATACAAAATCGTGGATATAAATTATTTTTCCAAATAGTTTATTCTTGCAGAAATCCACCGAATACGGCAACTGCAATGGTTATATTATGGGAAGTTAAACAAGATTGGAATTCCAAGTCATTCCATGAGCTGAACGATAAAGATTAGGACGATCAAAACTCTACTGAAACCTCCTTCTAGAAAACCCCCACTTTGGTGAAGTTAAGAAACCACATAAGATCAAGGTTCCTGAAAATCTTTACTGTGGCAGCACCCAATTAAAGGCTTAAAGTCATTGTCTGATCCTTTCAGCAATATAGTTGATCGATTATCTGAACATCTTTTATTCTTTCTCGAGGAATTTTGAAAAATTCTTACTATTCACGCTTGCCAAGCATTAAACCCAATTCGTTACCTCAAAACTTTAACCATAACCTTTTGAATTGTAAAGAGAAGTTCAAGATATGTATGTCTGCCTGGCGAACAATAGTCCTTGTTACGAATACTGTAGGATGATATTATTCTCTTAAACTTTTGCCTGGATTCGGTTACATTTTGTGTATTCCACATGGTTGTGTGTGTGTGTGCGTGTGTGTTATTGTTGCTGCATTTTGCCCCAGAGTTTTTAAACCATAATACAATTTTGTATACTTTTATAAATATTTAATAAGGATTTTCGCAAAAAATGGCGAAAAATGAGAAGTGTATTCTTTTACGTTTTGGTAGCAATTGAATACCCCGTAAAACATGATATGAATTCTAAATGACAGCTTAGGAGTTAACAACCAAAACACACAAACTGTCACAGGAAGGCAGCCCAACAAACAACAAAGTCCAAATAAACAGCAGGCTAGCAATCAGGCAACCCAGAGACTACCGACTGTATCGGCGACCCACATGAAGAATAGCGTGTATAACCCTCTAACAGCAGAGTTGCGTCGAGGAGGGGCACAGTACAGTGTTGGTTAGTGGAGTGAGGGGCGAAAAAAAAGTGTCTGTGAAAAATGTTCCACAAATATTTTTGCATTCATGATGATGATACACATGCCAAAATATACCAGCAACAACGTAAGGAATGGCGGAGAAAATACTGGGTGAACACACAATGTATTTGCTCGTGTGTCAAAAAATGAATGTCCATACATCCCACCTCCATTGCGGCGATGAAACAAATGTGTATGTATGTGTGTGTGTGTTTGTTGTTCATATGTATTAATATTTGTCCCTAAAGAATAAACTTGTATGTCTGTACATACGTTTGTGTTTATTGGCTAAATTGACCACTTTTTGCTATGAACGTTTTCTTGGATATTTGCTGCCATCCTTGCCTTTTTTTTTTGGGAAACTTTATGAGTGTGTGTGTGTTTGTGTATTTTGGTATTTAAACAGTGACAGCCTCTGCCTGATACCGTATATACAACTAGCTGGGACTGTCTGCTTGTTTTTCTGCTCCATCTTAAGTTCAAATATTCATTCTTTACATTCTATCACAACAAAACTCACTCAACATGGACAAGTGGTATCTTAAATATTTTATGGAGATATATTTTGACGACGATTGAAGGTTCTAAAATGTACAGTATGCAGGCTACGAAATGTCGAGGAGTGACCAAATACTACAAACGTATGATATTTTTAATCAATCAGTAAACAGTGGGTGTTTTTGACCGGCCTCGTCTTCGAACAATTCCAGTACAATAGCTCAGCTTGTCTATTAAAAAGCAGGAATTAATTTAGTTTACTCTGATCGTGTTTGCGTTTAAAGAGTCTGGAGTTACCTTTGGAGTAGCTACTGAGTATAAGTACTATCAAAGATAGATTAAGCACAAGTGTAGGGAAAATTTTTTTGTAGAGAGTGATGTTCTAGGTCGGTTGTGCAATGGTTAGTGTGCGCGATCTTTGCAGATGATTACATGGGTTCGATCCCTGCTCTGATCACCTTACATTTCTTTCGACGACGGTTACCTCGCTTAATGACGGCGACACTTTCGACAACTTAGCCATGAAACTTAGCTTCTCAAAATACCGTTCGATACCGGTGTAAAACTGTAGTCGCAATCAGTGAGTATAAAACTATAACTATTTATGTATTTATTTTTGGAACGAAGTTCCTTGTCGCACGTTGCGGGATGGGGGCTATTTTTAATCTTTTACAACCCATTATTATCAACTATATTGGGTACTTTTGGTTTGGTTTGGTTTAAAGGAAAGTTTTCTAGGTGGAGCCTGTATAAAAAGTAAATTTCGAAAAGGCAAAGTGCAACATTGGCAAATCCATGAAATACAACCCTGACCATGGAATTACATTTGGCAGCACATTTACTCTTACACTCTTACAGCCTGTTTCTCTATCTCGAACCAAAGCTTTCGTTCGTGTTCTAGACGAAAGAAAGTTGATTTTGGTTTCACCATATTGTCGTTTCAAGTCGAATGAAAACATAAAACTTTTCAGTACAAATTTTGGTTTATCTATTTCGAACGATCTGTCACGAACGAAAATTTCGACTTGGAGAAACGCAATTTGAGTCGAATGTGAGTGACTGATTTTCTTTCGCTTAGCTTTTCATTCGAGATAGAGAAACAGGCTATTACACTCGTAATTATGATTTGGTTTGCGTCTAGACTAACATATCGGGGGATATTTTTTATTTAATGGGAAATTTTCTAGGTGGAGCCTGTATATTGTAGTGTTGAACCGAATAAAAAGTAAATTTAGAAAAGCTAAACTGAAAGAAGTTTAAAAAAATAACATTTTCTTAAGTAAGTGCGTTTTCTTAAAAAAAGTAAATTTTCTCAAAAAAATACCTATTGATATTCTTAAACAATGTACCTTTTCTTAAAAAAAATTACCTTACCTTAAAGAAGTACCTTTGCTTAAAACAGTAAATTTTCTTACAAAAAGTACCTCTTCTTAAAAAAGCAATTTTTTTAAATAAGTACCTTTTCTTAAAAAAGTACAATATCTAACAACAAATTGCCCTTTCTTAAAAAACTAAATTTTCATATTCGTTTGAGTTAATATTATTCGATCTTTTAGTTGTCATATTTTCAATAATAGTCCGGTTCAAGATCAATAACTCTGTGGTCACAAACAATAACAGCCTAACTCGAGTTAGGACAAAATTGAAAAAAAAATTTTGAGAAGTCACCGTGCTCAAATAAGCTACTCTTTTTTGTTAAGAAGTAAGTAAAAGAATTCGTTTCCTTGTTATCTGTAACAAAGTTATCACAAAAACTCCGACTCCTTATTTCCAGTAAAGATATTGAACTTCAAACTGCTCTCCCTGAGAAATTTTAGAATCAACTTAGGCTGTTATTGTTTGTGACCACAGCACTATTAAAATGTACTTTTTCATAGAAAAAGTACTTTTTAATAGAAATATTAAAAAGAAATGTGTGAAATTGATAATTATGATGGATGGTTGGGAATATAGCTACTTCAATGCCCTCCCAGGCATATCATCAGCTCCCTTCTCCACAAGTATTTAGGTATATCATAGGGATAAACAAATCTCAAGTAAGCGAGAATTGTCTAAACACCTACTTGTGCGAAAACATCCACAGCTTTAATAGTTATTGATCTTGAACCGGACAATTATTGAAAATAAACTAAATTTTCTGTAAGGGGTACCTTTTTTGTAAAACAAAATAACTTTTCTTGAGATAAGTACCTACTCGTAAAATTTTACATGTTCTTTCGTAAAAAGAAGCTTTTCTTCAAAAAAAAATATACCTTCTCTGAAAATAATACATTTTCTTACAAAAATTCCTTTTCTTAAAAGTAAATTTTCTTAAAAAAAATAATACATTTTCTTTTCATTTCTTGAGATAAGTAGCCTTTCTGAAAAGAAGTATATTTTCTAAAAAAAATAACCATTTCCTAAAAAGAGTACCACTTCTTTAAAAAGTACTTCTTTGTAAAAAAAATGCATACTCTTAGGCTTTTTCTTACAGAAAGCACTGCTTATTAAAAATGGTAGCTTTTCTTAAAAAAACATTAGCTTTTAATAAAACAAGTACCTCTCATTAAAGAAAGGACCTTTTCGGGAAAATATAATACATATTCTTACAAAAGGGACCTAAAAATATACAGTTTTTTAAAAAAATTCATTTAATAAATAAAAAATTTCTTAAAAAAGTTTATCATTTTACAAAAAGTATCTTTTCTTAAAGATCCATTTAAATTACAGTATTTTTCAACAGGCGCCTTAGGCGTGTTGGAACTAACTGGTACATAATATATAGCGAAAGGAACTTCGTTCCAACCGGGTGTCCCCTGACACCTCATGTAATTTTTTAATATTGTAGATGTCGTTCCAAGCAATAAACTGTATTTTTTTTGTTCCCAAAAAAAAACAAGTAAATTGTACAATTTCATTGTACAATTTCATATCAAAATAAATTTCAAAACAGAAGTACAGCACGTAACTTAAAGCAACAATTGCAAAGCCATGTTGCCACCGTCTAGGTCCTTACAAATTGGATCTTCCTCCTGTTCAGCAACCATTACTGGTTGAAAGTCCTCCGACACTCTAAAGGGTTTGGCAGCTGCGACCACAGAAATTGCTACAGTTTTTGGGTCGTAGGAGTTTTTAGATTAAAAGGCGTTCATGTTCAGACTTTAGGCGGGCTTACGGGTTTTCTTCTATTGATATCTCCAACATCGGCCCCGTGGTTTTGAAATAGTTTTTTATATTATTTAAAATTTTATTATGTAAATTTATTTAAAATTTATCCCATGATTAAATTATTTTCACAAATATTTCTCACAATTTTAAATAAACGCCAATGAGAGTTATGGGAAACTTCAGTGAAAGTGGGATGTAATGGGAAACCATATCGTTCGTTGTCTTGTCAGAAAACTATGTTTATTATTATGTTTATTTCAAATATTTGTTCACTTTAAATTTATATTTCCTTCCCAAAAAATGGTAACCCTATTTAGCAGCCGAACAACATCAAATATTGACTGTTTCCAATATCGAAATTCCAATTTCAAATTGTTTGTACTGAAATTTGGAAATATTTTTTTTTTTTTAGCATTTGGAGATGCTCATGTACATATTCTACATATGTGTGTATGTGTTGAATATGCATCTTAACAATTTTTAATTGAAAATATTATAATTTCTTGAAAATTCTGTAAGAATTTTATAAGTATACGTATTCTCCTAAACGATTGGTATTTTTTGATCGTCTGGTTGCGACGTTTCGCTTGGTTTGTTACGTTTGGTTTCACTGTATCTTTTGCAATTTGTAACCGATTGCAGAATTTTAAAATGGAAATGGAAGCTAGAACAAACGCTCCCTAGACAAAAAAATCATGACAATAGTGGTTTCTTAACTAAAGAACTTATTTGAGCAATTTATAAAAAAAATAGAAAAATGTGCTATTTTTTTGGTTCACGTGAATAAAGGCACTTTATTATTTTTGTATTATTTTTAAAGTAAGCGATGATTTTATGTTGGGAGCGTTTGTTTATTAAAATTTATTACATCTGAATCATTTTACGAGTCAAAATGGCAAAATGAATGATATTCTAACCGCGCAATAGCTAAAAAATTGGACGGAGCCCAACAGTTGTCGACAATTACATCAAGGACCCCGAGGGGTATGGAAAAAATTTTAAAGGAAGGGTTTCATTGTCATTATCTACGTATGAGAACAGAAAAATCATCAGAATTGCTTCTAATTTTTTAATTTTTTTTTTTTTTTTTAAGACCAGCACTCAGGGGATGCCCCCTATAAATGCAATGCATTGTGCTGGCGACGGAAATTTAGGTAGAGGAGGGTGGAAAGAGGGAGTAGTGCTTATTTACACTTGCCTTGAATCGCTGTATGTCACAATTGGCGGGAAATACACTTGCGGGAAGTTTATTCCACATACGGACCGTACGACTGAAGAACGAATTTTCTCTGTAGTGTGTTGTGCGATCGACTGGCCAATAGATAGTAAACGGATGGGAGTTCCTTGAAAGCCGCGTACTTCTGACAAATGTCCTCACATCTGGCATAAGTTGACGGATGTCCGAGGAACACGCACCGTGAAAATACCGATAGAACAGTGCCACGCAACCCACATTACGCCGATGCTCAAGGGAGGCCATAGAGCTGGACACCCTACTGTCCCCTATCAACACCTTTGCTCTCCTTTGTACACGGTCCAGCAACTCCAAAGATGACTTTGGAGCACCTGCCCATATATGGGAGTAATATTCCATTCGCGGCCTGATGTAGGTGGTGTAGATATTAAGGAGATCAGATGGAGTGAAATACTTCTTGCACCGCTTTAAAAAGCCTAGGCACTTCGATGCATCTTTCGACACTTCAAATACATGTTTTGCCCAGCGAGCATCACATTGTATTTTCATGCCCAGAACATCAAGAGCGTCTGATTCCTCAATATCCATACCATCCATAGATAATGACGATACGACTGGGTCAGCTGTCCGCTTGTGCGAAAGCAGACAGCACTGGGTCTTCCCCGCATTAAAACTTACTCTATTCAATCGACCCCACTCAACAATGGCCTCGAGATCGCGGTTGAGTGTTTCATTCATTAATTGACGTTTGTCACTAATTTCCTGAAGATTTGGCCTGTGGTCGAATGAATATGAATGACAGAGATTACTGTCATCCGCAAAAGAGTAGATTAGGTTCACAGTCCGACCCAGGAGATAGTCAATGAAAATAAGAAAAAGAGAAGGAGAGAGAACAGAGCCCTGTGGTACCCCTGCCGTTAATTTATGTTCATCGGAAGAGATGCCATCTATAACAACTCTTATAGTGCGATCTCTGAGAAAACTCGATATAAATCGAGTGAAATTATCACCAACACCAAAAGCAGCCAGCTTCGACAAGAGTGCCTCATGCCAAAGTCTGTCGAAGGCCTTGGAAATATCTAGAGCCACCACCTTACTCTCACCAAGCCGGTGGATGGATCGACTCCACTGTTCCGAAAGGAACGCCATCAGGTCTCTCCTGCCTTATCCTTGTCAAAAATAAGAGCTCAAGCTGAAGTGGAAGCGAGCAAGCCATCAGTACGCAGAGTAGTTAAGAGCTGTGAGTATCTTAAATACCAGAAATTACAAAAAAACCGCCACTTAATGCTCCTCGTAAGGAAAAGCGGCTTCAATTCGCAAGAGACTACATGGTATGGGATGTGCAGTCAAGCGGTCATGTAAATGACTGGAAAACCGTTGTATTTACGGATGAGAAGAAGTTTAATTTGGATGGGCCTGATGGCTACAACTATTATTTCCATGATCAAGTTCAGTGAACTATTTGGTCCCATATCTTGGAAATTGCAACAGGATAATGCCCCTATATACAATGCCAGTTCATTGCAAGCCAAAATGTCAATATTCTTGACTGGCCACCCTATTCGCCAGATCTAAACATCATCGAATATGTCTGGGGTTGGTTATCTCGTAAGGTCTATTAAGGAGGTAGACAATTTGATGACAAGCAGTCACTAATTCAGCCCATTAAGGATGCTTGGAATCAAATTTCATTGGATTACATAAATTCTCTTTATCTCTCAATGAAAACCCGTATATTTGAAGTAATTAAAAACAAAGGGGGTTGTACCCATTACTAATAGTTGTTAAATAAAATAAAATAAATTTAAAAAAAAACAAGAAAATCTGTTTTTCATTAAAATTAGTTAAAGTGCCTTTATTCAAGTGAACCAAAAAAATATCACATTTTTGACCTTTTTTTTATAAATTGTTCAAAAAAAGTTCTTTAGTTAAGAACCGTCGGTGGTGCAATGGTTAGTGTGCGCGGCTCTTGTACATCAGATCCTGGGTTCGAACCCGGCTCTGACCACCTTCAAATTTTCTTTCGGCGGCGGTCACCTCGCATAGTGACGGCGACACTATCGAGTATCTAGCCATGAAAAAGCTTCTCAAATTTCCGTTCGGAATCGGTGTAAAACTGTAGGCCCCAATCAGTGAGTGGAAACTGGAAAGCGCACAGCTCAGTGATTGTGAGAAGTTCTCCCCAGTCCCTTCATGGGATGTAATGGGAAACCATTTATTTATTTTATTTTAGTTAAGAAACCACTATTGTCATGATTTTTTTTTATATCTCAAGATGTCTGGCTTCCATTTCCATTTTAAAATTGTGCAATCGGTTAAGATGCAGGCTGCTGAATATGTAATTTTTAGTGCCTTTAAATAAGTGACCCGGAGTGTATGTACGAAAAATAGAAATCTTTCAAGTTTTCACTCAAATATATGATCATCGCACTCTGAAAATTTGTCATTTGTTGTTGTTTGGATGCAAATATAATGTGGGTTTTGCAGCTTGTCGCAAATATGTTATGCTTGTGCCCAAACACGTCGTACTTGGTACTCAATATTACATGTTGAGGTCACAATGATAAATATCTTATAATCTTTATGTTTGTGTCCCAAATATATCTATGTTTGGGATACAACTACAGCTGTGTTTGCTGCACTGTTTATGCGCTGTCGAGAGCAAGAGAATAAAAGAGGGACAGAGAGAGATTATTCCAAGTTAAAGTAGTAGATGTGTATCTGTATTTTTGCATTAGCCTTTCAGTCAGTGATTCATTAATTTCCTCAATGCGTATAGAAATTCGAGTTGATGAGAGTCTTTCTTATGTTGACTAATTTGTTGCATTTTAGTTTCGTACGCGCCGGAAAATTCGTCGTTTCTGTAGTTTGGATGCAAATATAACGTATGTTTGCAGCTTGTCGCAAATATATTATACTTGTGTCCAAACACGTTGTGTTTGCTACTCAATATTACATGTTGGCTAAATAATGATTAAAATGTTATAATATATGTGTTTGTAACCCAAATATATCTGTGTTTGTGATACAAATACATCTGTGTTTGTTACTCTGTTTATGCTCACTCGAGAGCAAGAGAATTCAAATTCAATGCAAAATATTTATTAATCCAAAAATACAATTTGATCTTATAGGGAAATGTTACATAATTGTGAGTTTCATCATTTGATATTTTAGCAACTGGAACTTAGTACTGGAACGTAGTACAACGAGAGATTATTCAAAGTCTTTCTTGTCTGTGTGTAACTGTATTTTTGCATTATTCTTTCAGTCAGTGACGCATACACTACCCCGAATGTGTGTGTAAATTGCACAGGAAGTGTGTTTTCTTATTTGGGATGTAATTGTGCATTCAATCGTCAATGGTTCATCGGGCAGAGAATATCAAAATCGCTTGGTCGGATAAGTTAGTATGAGGCGAAATAAGTTATATTAGTAGGAAATATTTGTGATCAGTGAAAAGTAGTATAAATAAAATCTAGGACGTTTAAATGGTCTGCAATGATGCTTTAGTTTTTCTGTATGTGTTTCGTATATATGTATGTGTGCTACCAAAGTGAGAAACCATTTTGAGGAAAGAAACTGAAAGGAGCAACAACGTGAAGCCCTTTGTCTACCTGAGCCTTTAGTGAGAAAATTTAATTGTGAAATTTAATTACAAATACAAGTAATTGAACCGCGCTTAGCTGGATGGAACTAGCTTTGTTTATAAGTATATTGTTCCTATACCAACGTATAGTCATAACCGTATTTTACAGTGTTGTAGCGTGTGACGAAGTTGAAATCCTCCGAAAACAACAACGTGAGAGACAACAAAGAAAGGAGAAACTAAAAAGCGTAGATTCAAGTAAAATCAGTCAATGCAAGTAAATGTAAAAAGGGTCGGTTTAAATCTTTAAACTTTTTTTAATTATATGTTTATAAATGTGTTTATAATTTAGTAAAATTAATTAATAATTAATATATATTGAAATCAAAAAATTATTCGTTTCTAATTATTATTACGTTTGGGAGGAAATACGCACATGTTTCCATGTAAGTATATGTATGCTTGGGAGGAAACACGCGAAAGCTTCCATGTAAATATATAGATAGTTGGTATGAAGTGCGAATATGTTTGTAACAACTTTCATGTTTGCAAATAAACATGCTAATGTTTGCATTTATATAAAAGTGAGTTTGGGACTTGCAAACATATTAATGTTTGGAGTGTGTTTCCAAACATATGCATGGTTCCTGCAAAAATATGCTTGGGAGAATATGTTACAGAGGCCGTTTTTTTCAGCGTGTAGACATACAAAAACGCAAAACACATGTCGTACGTTATTTTTACCAACGTATTGAGGGATTCGAGATATGGATACAGGCTGTAAATAGTTTTTTCAATAGTTTTTCCAATCATCTTTGGTTCCTCTAAGTTGACATTTTCGTTGGACTCACTCAATATTTGCTCGCAAATTACATCAGATTCGAAATAGATGAACCCAAATTTGACCGGAAAAGTTTTGATAAATTTTACGTTTTCATTCGAAATGGAATGACAAGTTTGTGGAACCCAAATCAACTTTCTTTCAACAAGAACACGACCGAAGCTTTCGATCGACATCGAGGAACACACTGCTAAAATTTAAAATTGTGGGTTATGACTCTTTCGAAGTTAGGGTGCGATATTTGGAATCTTGTATTATACTCAAAAAGTCTTAAATTGACAGCGCCTTAATATAAAATGGTATGGAAATGTAACCCGATTGACAGCTGCATGTCAGAAATAGCTCACGCTCAGGTCCAATTAAACCCAGTTAGAGGCTAATCCTATCCCAGATGTAGCCCACCAAAATCATAACACTAAAATTCCTAGTCAACAAATATTGTTGTCTACATAAATCCTTGGCAGGATATTGTATATTACTCCTCCACCACTTCAATACATTTTTGTTATATTTTTATTGAATTTTTTTATTTGTCCTGCGTAAAATTGTTTTTTTTCCTTCTCATCTTCATGCTATTCTATCATTATAAAAAAAAGGACAGTATGAAAGAAAAATTAGGTATTTTTTCATTGGTTTCTTATTTGTTATTTTATTTTATTCGATTCAAAGAACACGAACATTCCACAATAGCGAAACGACCGACCGGAGGCAGGGTTACTACATTGATTTGATTCCTATCCCAGTGTTTTACATGTTTTGTCACTTGTTAATGCCGTCATGATTAACTGTCCTTCGTCGATGTTGGAAGAAGTAAACAATTTGTCTGTCCCGGCACTGAAAAGTTTTTTATGTGGTTTTTATTTCATTATTATTGTGAAAAAAGAAACGCAATTTCTTGAAAATGCTTTTAATGGATGTCATGGCGTATAAGTGTTATCTGGACAGGAATAAAATTAATATTATTTATACGCACCGGCGTTCGATGAGTAAGGCAGAACTGTCAAAATGAAAAATATATGTCCTATTGTACGTGTGTATGTATAAGTAGTTATACAGAGATATCGAGTGAATTGCCAACACTTTATCACAATACAATATCAGTGTCTAGAAGTCGAACACCAGATGATTAAAAAATAAATTCGATATTAATAGGAATCAAATAAAATGTCTCTTACATTGTTGTAAAAATTATTAGAAAAGTATAGTAACTTTGAAGTTCTGGACGTATTACATTTATTTAAAAAAGGGGGACATGTGAAGCATTTGCATGTCCTTTTTATTATTTTCTGAACTTCCTTTAAACGAAATATAACACAAATTCAAGTGTCAAGTTCTTAAATAATTGAAAGCAGTTCTTTGTAAAAATATAGCAACTTCGCAACTACTTTGTTTTTTTTTTATAGTAACAAGCCTAATTAAAAAGAGCATGTCATAAATGTCAATTGAAACTAAATTAAAAGCATCCATGATAACGGTTACATGCTGGGGTTCTGCTGTCGCCCCACTCTCCGGATTCTCCCCTCTCTCTCTCTCTTCTGCTCTGAAACAATTAGCCATCTCAGCATAACTATGGAAAACTCTTTTGTTTCTTCCCATTTAAGTGGGTAATGACGCACTTCCCACCAATCCATTGAAAAAAGTTCATTATATTAGTTGTCAGTTTGGGCTGCGACGAAGGAGAGGACAGCACAACGTACTCTTTATCTCTGTTGTACATGCCAATCCTTTTTCACTTGTCAAAAGTTTCAAAGTTTATAAATTTTTATTTTTTTTTTCTTGTAATTTCATCATCTTTCTTCATTTTGTGTTTCTTAGTTCCACTTCTGTAGTCGAGTACGTGGAAGTTCTTCCTTTTTCATGTTATGCTTCCTATTGCTTTGGTTTTGTTTTTGTTTCTGTTGTTTTGTAAAATGTCCTTAGCCAAGTGGTGTCACTTGTTTTAGATAGGTTTGATGGAAGACATGTCTCTTTCTTCGTTTTCTTTGTAAATCTTTAAAAGCTTTTTTTTCTTAACCTATTCAAGTGAATAAGTTGGTTGGTATTCAAATCCATCATGAGCTGCAGGCGAAATAAAAAGTTTTAATTTAATATGTAGCCCTATAAGATCGGAAGCTACGAAGCAATGATGGAACATTTAGTGCAAAGGCAGCAGACAATGAAGTTCCTTGACCTTTACAAAATAATTTGTATTTACCTAAATGGACTATCCTTTCTACCCTTTCCAAAATATGTGTGTATTCATTTGTGGCAGAGAATATGTTTGATTTTAAACTTACAGTCTACCACAAAATTATCCTGAATATCATTATATTGTTTCTTAATTTGTTCATAATTGTGTTGTTTTTAATGAGATTTTAATGTGCTTGAAGTCCTTTCCGATTTTTACTGTCTATGAAAAGTTTTACTGATGTGGAGATTTACCTTTTTCTGGGGGCATTTTTCTGAAACGTTAACAGGATATTTGACAGCCTCACTTGATGATTTATACGTCCATCAGTTGGCTGTCAATCAAATGTTTTTTTCCGCAAGTTTGTATGGGACTTCCATGATAACCTCAACCAAGTTTCTCAAAACAATGAAATGGTGCATAAGCGTATAAATCTAATTTTTAAATTTTGTTTGATTACATTGATTTGCGCCCACACAAAGATTCGGCTGAGACAGCCCAGTTAGGTCATCACAGCCACAGTTTATCTCTATCGTATTAGAGGTTGTCACAGTCGAATTACAGGTTGTCACAGTCGAATTACAGGTTGTCACAGACGAATTAGGGGTTGTCACAACCGAAATTTGGAGCTGTCACAACTGAATTTTAAAATTTGTTTACAATTACTTAAAAATACAATAAATGAGAATTGTTTAACGTTTTACTGATGGTTTATTTTCCTCTCCTAATTCCCTCTAATTACAAAGCGAGGATATATTGTACTTTATATGGGGTTATCTTTAGAGAAACAAATTAATTTTACATGTCATTTCACCGACAGTTTTCAATGTCCAGGCCATCATAGGTTACCGCACCAATTCTCACGTATTGTATCTGGCTATTTAGGTCCTAACTCTAACCATCAGACCGGCTCTATATAAAGACGATGGCAGCACATCTCAAATGACCAATCTAGAGAAACTTCAGAACTGCACTCTGAATAAACTGCCTCAGCAACATATTGCGAGAACCACGAATGTGTTTTGCAAGCATTGTTTTCATGAAGTGACGGTCTGATGATTTTTTTCCTTTGATATCTGTCTCGTTTTTGTTTTCAGCAGTTTGCAACAAACACATTTGGGTTCCAAAACATATAGTACAACATATTAAACATTGTGTCTCCAACATGTAATATTGAACAGGAAACACAATATGTCTGGCCACAAGTATACTATATTTGCGACAAGCTGCAAACATGTTATATTTGCATCCAAACAAAAAAGATTACAGATTTTTCAGCCAGTGTGGAAATGTGGCCATTTTCAGCAAAATATGTAGTTTTAACGCAAAAACCATAATTATAATATTTATCGGTGGTGCAATGGTAGTGCGCGCGCCTCTTGTACATGATATCCTGGATTCGATCGCCGCTCAGACCACCTTAAAATTTCTTTCGGCGGCGGTCAACTCGCATAGTGACGGCGACACTATCGAGTATTTAGCCATGAAGCCCGTTCGGAATCGGTGTAAAAGTGTAGATCAGTGAGTGAAAAACTGGAAAGCGCACAGCTCAGTGATTGTAAGAAGCTCTCCCCTGTCCCTTCATGGGATGTAATGGGAAACCTTTTTTTTTTATAATATTTGTATTTATGTTTCTTATTAATCACAAAACTAAAATCATGTTATCACCACGACAGCAACAGTTTTTTAGAACTTTAAACCTCAGTACCGGGATTCCGTAACTTTTCTAACGATAACGACAATATCGTTAAGTAGCGACAAATGTCGCTTGATTTAACGATATTTGTATTCTCTATATTCTAGTTAACGAATTTTTTCATTTGGATGTATCGTTAAAATTTAACGACAAATTCCGGTGGAAATATGAAAACTTAAAAAAATTTTAGTAGTAAACATATGTCGAAGAGAAATAAATAAAAACTTTTTCAAACAAATATGGATAAATCGTAAATATTCATTATTATACTAGCTGACCCGGCAGACGTTGTCCTGCATAATATTTCAAGCGATTTGTATGCGAGGTACCACGCCCCTTTGTCCAATTGGACCGAATAGTAAATCTAAACCACCCAGGGCGCCACCCAACACGCATACAAAAAAATTTATTCAAATCGGTCCAGAAGTTTAGGAGGAGTTCAGTCACAAACACACGTGCAGTAGAATTATATATATTGTTACGAATAAGTAAAAGCTTTTGCTTACTGTTAATGACTCTACTAACAGTATGTAAACAACAGGCGGTTAGTGCTGCGCCTGAAAGTATGCATTGTAACAACGTACCAGCTCGCTAAACCAGTAGCATGAATTCACCTCAGTAAAGATAATTCTCCTGTGTAGGAGAATGTTCTACAAAGATAAACAACAACAACAACATCTAGTTTCTAGAAGGTTCTTGAATTCGCTAGATATATGTACCTTCATTTGTGTATGGTGAGTTGGTATAAATAGCGGAGGTCTTTGGAATGGAGAGTTCAGTTTGTGATTAAACCCCGTAAAGTAAGCAACGCGAATTGATAGTAAAATACAAGACTTGTTAACGTGTTATAAATAAAGTAAACTGTTGTACTGTATAAATAAATAAAAGGAAGTGATACCGTTGTAATTATCGTAATTAAAAACGAACCTTGTTTTATTATTGGGAATAAAACAACGCAAAAAGGACGAATAAGGAAATTCGTAACATTGGTGTCAGAAGTGAAATTACGAATTAAGGACAACGATGAAGTTTGAGGAACTCAAAGTTGAACAGCTAAAAAAGGAGTTGAGCAAATTGGATCAACCGACAGCTGGTAATAAAGTAGAGCTGCAGAGGCGATTAATAGAAGAATTTAAACGCCGAAACATCAACATTGACACATATCAGTTCGAGTGCAAAGACGAAATGGAGGTTTGTGCAAAAGAAGCAACTGGTAATGTAGATGTTTCTACAATGTTTGCTGCCATGATGGCCAAATTGGACGAAAATTCTAGAATTATGAACGAGAATTCTAGAATTGTGGACGAGAAATTGAGCGAAAATTCTCGAATAATTAACGACAAATTGAATGAGAAATTTGGTGAGAATTCTAGAATTATGAACGAGAATTCTAGAATTGTGGACGAGAAATTGAGCGAAAATTCTCGAATAATTAACGACAAACTGAATGAGAAATTAAGCGAAAATTCTAGAATTATTCAAGAAACATCAAATGCCACAAATGAGAAACTGCAAGAAATCTCCGAAGTTGTGAGCAATATGGAGATTCAAGTGAACGATAAATTCGAAAAGGTTGAAGAAAAAATCGAGGAAATGGGGCAGAAGATTGAAGAAGTCGAACATAAGTTCGAGGAAGTCGAACGGGAACTAAAAAACGATGTAAGCGAATTGCAAAGGAAAATGAATGAACTTCAGTTGCAAGAGGGTCCGGTGCGAGTAATTTCTGAAGGCTCTAGTAGATTGAAAGCTCCCAGTTTCGATGGCTCTACACCTTTCGATGTTTTTAAATTCCAATTCGAAATGGTCGCAATTAAGAACTTGTGGAACAGCAACGACAAAGCCGTTGAGCTAATTTTAGCACTAAAAGGCAACGCAGCAGAAGTCCTTCAGAGCATTCCCGTCAGTGCCAGAAACAACTACGAGGATATACTGGCTGCGTTACAACGCAAGTATGGTGGCGATCACAAGAAGGATTTATATCGCATGGAATTGAGAGGCCGAGTGCAAAAGCATAATGAAACGCTTCAGGACTTCGCAACCGAGGTGGAACGTTTGGTGTTGATGACTTATCCTGGTGAGTCCCACCCATTCTTGGATCAATTTAAGATTGAAGCATTCGTCAACGGCATCCGTGATCCTGACATAAAATACGTGACTTGTGCCACACAAAAAGCTACATTCGCCGAAACTGTTTCGTTCGCATTGGCACAGGAAACAGCAAAATTTGTGTCCAAGCCTCAAATACAAAGAGTTAGAAAAATTGAAATGGAGTCGGAGGCAGGAGATTTGAAGGGTGCCATAAACGATCTTAAAGAAATCACCCAAACCCTCAGCAAGGCGTTACCAGGCGGAAGTAAGCCCAGACCAAAGTGCTACAATTGCGACAAACCTGGTCATATTTCACGAAACTGCAGAGAGCCACGAAAACGATCAAGATCGAGCTCACCCCAACGTGGCAATAAACGGGTAAATTTTACTACACAAAATGAATCTCCGTTAAACTAAAACGAGCTAGCCCAGAGGGGCATGGACTAGCTCCCACAACCGAGGGCCCCACGATCTCCATCTCAATAATACAACAGAAAAACAACAACCTCACTGTCTACGGAGCTATCGGTGGTCGGAAGCGCATATTGACTATGGACACAGGCGCGTCACAATCTATCATCAGATCTGATTTGATAAATGGACCAATAGAATCGTTACATGGTGTAAGACTCCGCACAGCAACGGGTGAACCAGCAACTGTACATGGTAAAGTTAAATTGAAGTTAGCCATTGCCAACATGAGCATCGAACACGTGTTTATTGTCGCCGACATTGTAGATGAAGTGATAATTGGCGCAGATTTTATGATTGCCCAAGGCCTCAAGTTAGATATGGGGCAGCAAATTTTGACGTGGGCTAATGTGGAAATTCCTCTCAATGTGGGATACGACAATACAACACAGATTAAAAGGCTGATCGCTTACAAAGATGTAAAATTGCCACCAAAATCAGAAACCATAGTATGGGCCCGAATGGAGGGAGATTGTGAGATCGGCGGTTTGTGGGTAGTTGAACCGGCAAGTATAAACAACTATAACATCATCACTGCCAAAGCTCTAGTAAGAACTAATAATGAAGGATACTTGCCTGTACGAGTTCTAAATTTGTCCAACAACGAGGAGGTGATCGGCGACCGCACAGAAATTGCAGAATGTACACCAGTCGAGGCGGTCATCAACTGTGAAGTTAATTCTGACTGCAGCAAACTATCAGAAAAGGAGCAGAAAGTGCTGGAGTCGCATCTCAGTGAGTGGGTGCGAGAACTAAAGCCTTCTGATAGGAACAAAGCAAAGAAAATACTGTGGAAGCATGCGTCTGCCTTCGCCCTGAAAAAAGAATGCCAAGGTAGAACATCAATGGTAAAGCATGACATCAATACAGGGGAAGCGAGACCAATAAAACAGGCGCCCAGAAGTCTTCCACTTGCAAAAAGAGATGAGGTTAAGAAACTGGTAGCTGAAATGCAGAAGGATGGTGTAATCGAACCTTCTTCAAGTCCATGGAGCTCGCCGGTGGTACTAGTTAAGAAGAAAGATGGAAGTACCCGATTTTGTGTGGATTATAGAAAGCTCAACGACGTCACCAAAAAGGACAGTTATCCACTACCAAGAATTGATGACACATTGGATACGTTGTCAGGAACAAAATGGTTCTCCACGCTGGACTTGCAAAGTGGTTATTGGCAAGTAGAACTCAGCGAGAAAGATAAGGAGAAAACTGCATTCAGCGTAGGGGATGGTCTGTGGCAGTTTAAAGTAATGCCATTTGGACTATGTAACGCTCCAGCCACCTTCGAGCGATTAATGGAGTGCGTGTTGAAAGGACTTCATTGGCGAACATGCTTGGTGTACCTAGACGACATCATTGTCATGGGGAAAACATTCGATGAACACCTGAAGAATCTTAAAGAAGTCCTTCAACGTATAACCGCGGCTGGGTTGAAACTCAGCCCGAAGAAGTGTTCTCTGTTCCAGAAAGAAGTAAAATACTTGGGACATCGAGTGACAGCAGATGGCATTTCCACCGATGAAGACAAAATCCTGACAGTGAAGGATTGGCCACGACCGCAGAATCTCCATGAATTACGCAGTTTTCTAGGACTCTGTACGTACTACAGACGGTTTGTGCCGGGTTTCGCCACAGTGGCTGCAAGTCTTCACGAGCTGACAATGAAAAGTCGGCCGTACTGTTGGAGCGAAAAACAAGAAGAGTCATTCCACCAACTGAAGCAATATTTATGCACGGCTCCTTTGCTTGCATATCCTGTTGCTGGAGAGAAATTCGTGTTGGATACTGACGCGAGTGGTTACGGAATAGGTGGCGTGCTCTCGCAGGAAATCAATGGCCAAGAAAAAGTTATTGGGTACTACAGCAGAATACTCTCAAAGCCAGAGAAAAATTACTGTGTTACGAGACGAGAGCTACTGGCCGTCATAGAGTGTGTCAAACACTACCACAAGTATCTGTACGGCCAGCCTTTCCAGTTAAGAACCGATCATGCGGCGCTAAGGTGGCTACTGCAATTTAAGAACCCCGAAGGCCAACTTGCTCGTTGGATTGAAAGACTGCAGAGCTATGACTTCAGCATTGAGCATAGAAAAGGAGGAAAACACGGTAATGCTGATGCCCTGTCACGTCGTCCATGCAAGCTGGAATGCAAACACTGCTCAAAAGCAGAGGTGAAAGAAAACATCATTGACGTACGTCTGCTTCGACTAGAATCCAACGAAGACTGGTCAACAGCACAAAGAAGCGACCCTATACTGGCAAAAATCATTTCTGCAAAAGAAAATGTTGAAAGACCAACACGCAATGACATCGCCTCAGAGAGCCCCCTGATGAAAGCATACTGGGCCCAGTGGAACAGCCTAAAATTATTGGATGGTTGCCTATACCGGTTATGGGAAAGTGAGGATGGTAAAATAGTCAAAAAGTTAATAGTGGTACCTTCCTCCAAGGAAAAAGAGATAATGACAGAATTCCATAATGGCCCGAGCGGAGGACATCTAGGAATAACCAAGACCATTGAAAAGCTAAAGCAACGGTTCTACTGGATTGGCTGTCAACAAGCGGTAGCCGATTGGATAGCAAATTGCACCCAATGCATGACAGCTAAGGGACCAACGCGAAGAAGTCATGGCCACATGCAGCAATACAACTCAGGTGCACCCTTTGAGCGTATAGCTATGGATGTGGCTGGTCCATTTCCCGTCAGTAGCTCTGGAAACCAGTACGTCTTAGTGGTTATGGATTACTTCAGTAAATGGCCCGAAGTATACCCTGTTCCAAATCAGGAAGCGAAGACTATAATTAAAGTGTTTGTGGATAACTGGATATGCCGTTTTGGTGTCCCCTCGCAGCTCCATTCGGACCAGGGTAGGAATTTTGAATCGACCATCTTCAGAGAAATGTGTGAGTCATACGGTATTCGGAAAACAAGAACAACACCATTGCATCCTCAGTCTGACGGACTGGTTGAAAGATTCAACCGAACTCTTGAAGAATACCTAAGAAAAGTAGTCAGCGCAGATCAAAGAGATTGGGATGAGCACATACCGAAGTTCCTTTTGGCATATAGGACGGCCACCCATGACTCCACTTCGCGAACACCCGCTAAAGTAATTTTCGGAAATGAGCTGAAGCTGCCTGGAGATTTGGAGTTCGGTACCATACCAGCGTCTGACCCTGCGAACAGTGATGTCAATTACCATGATACGGGGGACCTTAATGATCTCCATGAATTTGTGCGCAACAAATTAAAAATGGTCAGTAACAAAATGAAAGCCAGATACGACCGAGCGGCAAATTCAGAAGGATTTCATGAAGGCCAGCTAGTTTTACTGTTCAACCCACAGCGCAAGAAGGGTTTATCTCCAAAACTTCAGACTCACTGGGAAGGCCCTTACAAGGTTGTCAAACGAATAAATGACGTGGTTTATCGAATCCAGAAAAGCCAAAGTCCAAGAGCTAAAATGAAAGTCGTGCATTTGGAAAGACTAGCTCTGTATGGAAAACGGAGGGTTGAGCCTGCTCGGGACGAACAGGCTTAAGTGGGGGGCAGTGTTACGAATAAGTAAAAGCTTTTGCTTACTGTTAATGACTCTACTAACAGTATGTAAACAACAGGCGGTTAGTGCTGCGCCTGAAAGTATGCATTGTAACAACGTACCAGCTCGCTAAACCAGTAGCATGAATTCACCTCAGTAAAGATAATTCTCCTGTGTAGGAGAATGTTCTACAAAGATAAACAACAACAACAACATCTAGTTTCTAGAAGGTTCTTGAATTCGCTAGATATATGTACCTTCATTTGTGTATGGTGAGTTGGTATAAATAGCGGAGGTCTTTGGAATGGAGAGTTCAGTTTGTGATTAAACCCCGTAAAGTAAGCAACGCGAATTGATAGTAAAATACAAGACTTGTTAACGTGTTATAAATAAAGTAAACTGTTGTACTGTATAAATAAATAAAAGGAAGTGATACCGTTGTAATTATCGTAATTAAAAACGAACCTTGTTTTATTATTGGGAATAAAACAACGCAAAAAGGACGAATAAGGAAATTCGTAACAATATATATAGATGTAAATAATAAAGAAAATTTACCTAATGTAGATACTTAGAAAAAAAGTACGAGGTCCAATAGCCACTCCAGCAGAACATGCAGCGCTATTGAGTTTTTATATTCTGAAGGACTTTACAAGCGATCACAATCACTCCAGAAAATGAAGAGTTGTATTGTAATGTTCTATGTCTAGAAAGACACCGCCACTTCGCCTTCATAACTCCGAATGCCCTCTCTATACAATTACGACTTTTGCATAGAGCTTCATTATACAGGAACCTAGGTGTACCGGGAACTTCATTAGACAAAGGATTCAATAACCATGGCTCTAGAGGGTATCACGAATCACCTAACAAACGTTATTAGTAAAATATTTTGTCTTATAAAAATACTTTTAATACCAATTAAAAAAGTTCTTCGCCACTACAGAAGGCCCTGTCCATCACGGTTTTTACGGAAATGCAGCTCCATATGAATGAATCATGTCTAGCTCCAGGAAATTTTGCATTCACATATAAAATGTTATGTTTTGAATCGAAAATCTTTATAGTAAAATACACAAACTTATTGTAGAAAAGTACTGAACAATCGTAATATTTGTATAACATTTGACATTTAATGAGTGGTAACAATAGTGGTTAACGTATGCACCTTCGTGGCTTTTGGGTGCAATTATTGCAATGTGGGAACAATCAATTGCCCCTATACATCCTTCAAACGGTATTGGACTCATTTGAAATTCTTCCTTTCAACAATTCCTTTCGTCTGTTGTCGTTGGAAGTTTTATCCATTGACTTAGAAGAGAGTTGTTGATGACATCCCTAACTCTATGTAAACAACGGCTAATTAAAGTTTGGCTAAGAGAAATTCCCCATTGTTCCCCCACAGGCGGCTCGTGGCGTTAACCCGAATTGCAGACAAAACCTTGTAGCAACATATTGTTACGAATTTCCTTATTCGTCCTTTTTGCGTTGTTTTATTCCCAATAATAAAACAAGGTTCGTTTTAAATTACGATAATTACAACGGTATAACTTCCTTTTATTTTACTTATATAGTGCAACAGTTTAACATAAGACCACTTTAATAAGTCTTATGTTTTCCTATCAAGGCGCGTTGCTTACTTTACGGCGGTTAATCACAAACTGAACTCTCCATTTCAAAGACTTCCGCTATTTATACCAACTCACCATACTCAAATGAAGGTATATCTAGCGAATTCAAGAACCTTCTAGATGTTGTTGTTGTTGCTTATCTTTGTAGAACAATCTCGAACACAGGAGAATTATCTTTACTGAGGTGAATTCATGATACTGGTTTAGCGAGCGTTGTTACAATGCATACTTTCAGGCGCAGCACTAACCGCCTGTTATTTACATACTGTTAGTAGAGTCATTAACAGCAAGCAGAAGCTTTTACTTATTCGTAACAATATACATAGTTAGGCTTTGTACGGCTTGAATAAACGAAGAAAACTATCTGCTTATCGGGAGTTATTCCAGTTATTCTATTGGAAATCCCATTGTCCTTGTTTAACCTAATCACATCTTCACTATTACTCAAGTCAAATGGATCTTCAATATGCCTTAGAATTCTTCTTTCCTGCGTCCGTGTTTGAAGCACAGAATTTTCTAATAGCATAACAATGTATTGGAATGCCATTTTCAAATGTTTATTTTTTTTTAATCCAATATCGGTATGATTTTACTACAGATTTTTTCGTAGTTATCTCACCGACAATTTTCGTAATTTACCGATTATTTGAACGATAAAATTCGGTACAAATAATTTATAGAATTACTTTTAACGACAATTGTAGTTAAATTCTGAATTTTGACAAGTTAACTACCGAATTTTGTCGTTGAAAAGTTACAGAATTGCGGTACAGGTTTGAAATACATATATACATAGAATTATGTTATAGTAACCGAATTGAAAATGGATTCGATTGTACCAACATAATTTATGAATACTTCGATTATAGCAATCGATTTAACACAAACTTCGGTCGTTGCAACCGACTTAAGGCCAAACTTTATAACTGCGACCGACTTGATACCAAATTCGATAGTTGCAACCGAATTAATGCCAAATTCAGTTGTTGCACCTGAACCATGTCCTATTCGGTTGTTGCAAATGAATTTGGTGCCAATTTTCCAAATTCGATACGAATATTATTGCAGATTTCGTTATCATACCTGAATCAATTATGAAACGAGGTTGTTTTTGTTGTTTTCCGGTCTCGAGCAACCCCGGAGGGTCAAGGACCTTACAAAACGAAGATAACATATTTCGCCAACCAGTTCGATGATTTGCCTTATCTCTACAGTTGGCAATACCAAGTGCTCGCAGGGATTCGTCAACTTGATCCATCTAGTGGAGTCTTGGTCTTCCTATTCTTCGTCTTCCTTCGAGTTCGGATTCGAAAACCCTTCGTGCTGGTTCGTCTTGATCCATTCTACTGACATGGCCTACACAAGGTAATCGCGTTATCTTGATCCGCTTAACCATGTCAATGTCAGGATAAAGCTCATACAGCTCATGGTTCATGCGACGCCAATACTCGCCGTTGTGCACTACAGGGCCACAAATATGTCGTAATATTTTTCTCTCGAAGACTCGAACAGATGTTTCGTCTGTTTGCGATAAGACCCAGGATTCTGCGCCATAAACCAAGGCAAGTTGTATGAAAATCTGGTATAGCTGGACTTTTGTTATTCGAGAGAGGGCTTTATCTCTAAAGTGCTTGCTTAGCTTAGATGTTAGCTACTCGCAAGCGCAATTCTCCGCTTGATCTCTGACGTTGTTGCTTTTGTTTATGGCAGATCCGAGGTACATAAGTATAAATTCGATTAATTCCTTTTAATGTTAACATTTGAAGCAGTTGTTTTACTAAATAAAACTGGGCTTAAAAACCAATACTGCGCCAAATCGCTACAATTTTATTCAGTTTCTTCATTCTCCTGTAAAACAGCAAAAAATTGAGATATTTTTGTTTATGTAACTTCAGAAAATTTTGAAAAAGGCGGGAAAACTTTTTTCAAACACATTTATATTGTCATAATTTTTCATTATTGTTGTTTGGTTTTAATTGTTGTTAATTGTTTATATCTCCTGATGATGCTACACAACGGAGTAGCGAAATATCGAGGACAATAAATACGAGTATAAGCAAATCTGACCTCAAGCTCGGAAAATATAGAATATTTATTGATAATTCTTTTCTATTTCATAACTGCCAAAGTCACGATCTCAAAAGAAAACCTAAGCGAATGAAAACTTGTCACTCCATAGACGAAAATAGGTACAGATACATTTATTCTCTCATCTGGCGTTTCATTTCACACTCTTCATCGTAGGTTTGTGGAAATGAGAGCAATTAAATTTAAAATTATCTTACACCAGGTGGAGTTACAAAATATGTTCACTTAACTTTTTCATGTCGTTTTGGTGTAGAACTGAAAAATTTAAATGTATTTTGCACTTTTTTGTTGACTTTTATCGTTGGTATACATTTGTATTGTATTCAACACAACTAGTTTGCCACAAAAACACGAAATTCGGTTGTTGTTCCTATGTTGGACGTTGTTTACTATTCCCTCTATCTGGTATTATTGAACCCATGTTTTCCACCATCCAATGTTTACTTTCCATCGTACCTATGACGTTTAATTTATTGAGAGAATAAATGTATCTATGCCTATATTCGTCTATGAGTCACTCACTTTCGTTCGTCGCCTGGTTTTAATTGTTATTGTGAGGTTGTGTGTTTACAAAATCGGGACCCGCGAATTATTTTCGCTGTATAGTAAAATTTCATTAAATATTCCAAAGTTGTTTGCACAAATATGCGAACCACTGCTAACGTTTCACATGAGATTATGTTGACTTAGCTCATACTGACGCACTACACATATACTTGAAAGAAAGAAAGCAGAACCCTTTAGGCCTTTTACATGGCCAACAGGTACACCGAGAATCAATGACACTATCAGACTGTTACGATTTTTTTAATTGCCATTTTTAGCGTTGTTTTCTCGTATTATTAAACACACAAGTACTCTGCTACAGAACGACATAAGTATATACAAATATATTAGTGCATAAGTCGTGTGTCTATTGTAACAGAGATCTATCACTGTTAAGAAAATAACATAACATAATTTCAAAAAACGTGACAGCCTTCAGATAATATGGTGGTTACGACTTTACTAATTTTTATTTCCCGTTAATAAAACACAGTTCATTTGAAATTACAATAAGTACACAATTCCCCTTTATTAACTTAAACTTAACATTGACAATTCGTCTTTTGTCAATAAGAGTTACTACTCGCTTGTGTATACTTTTACGCGTTTTCAATCAGACCAACCCCAGTTTAGCCGCACATCATCTATTTATACAAGTTCAACACCCAAACCGCAATATCAGCAGATTCGCGAACCATTTCGAAAACGGAGCCTTCTCTCTAGACCAGTGGTTCCCAAAGTGTGTTCCGTATTCATTAAAAAAATAAGAATAATGTTTAATATATTCACATTTTCTATATTTTACACAATAAACACCTACAATAAGCGTATTGGTTGTTCCTTTTTTCTCGCTTCAAGATATCGTTTCGTGAGTATTGGGCGAAGAGTATAGTACACAAGTTGACAGTGTGTCTCTTATTAACGGTATTGCCGATGACACTGAAATACAACATATTTCTTATATGCATTAGCAACAAAAAGGATTTCAGTGACATTTAAATCTGTTCTAGACGAAGCAGTGAAGATTATTAATTTTATATTAAAAGTAAACCACTGCAATCAAGTATTTTCAAAGCCATGTGCGAAGATATGGGTAGTCTTCACACAACTTTACTTCTTCATAGGGAAGTTCGATGGTTATCGCGTGGTAAAATTCTTGTGCGAATATTTTAATTGCGAAAGGAACTGTTGGCGTATTTTATTGGTCATAAATTTTGAATTATCAGACAGATTAAACAATATGAGTTGGCTATCTACACTCGCATACCTTGCTGATATATTTGGAAAATTAAATGAATTATGTTTGGCTCTACAAGGAAAACAATTCAACATATTGCAAACAAAAGATAAATTCGTTGCTTTTTCAAGGAAAATACGGATTTCGGCCGAGAAGCAAAATAACTTCGGGTGTTTTCAGAGGATTAGTGATTTTCTCGAAGAATCTGAAGTGGATATAGATATGGAAATTCTTCCAATTTACAACAATCATCTGTCCAGTTTATAGCAATCATTCAGTGATTACTTTACATAGAATAACGAAAAGGATTTCATTCCATGGATTATAAAAATATGATTGAATTTAGTTCGGATACACAATTAGAAGCCAAATTTAGAACAGGTCCATTAACATTATTCTGGTTAGATGTATTCGATGAATATCGAAATTTATCAAAACATGCTATTCGAACGAATACTATTGGCGTTTGCAACCACTTATTTGTGTGAAGCTGGGTTTTCAAAATATGTTGCGACTTGAAACTTGATGCTGCACCAGATATGCGAGTTCAGTTATTAAATATAACGCCCAATTTTGAGAGAATCATAGAATCAAAGATACAGGTTCATTCTTCACATTAAAGTATTTCATTTATTTTAGTTTAAGTTTTGTCTTTTTATTAATTATTTTTATGATAAATTGTGTTTTTAAGTTTTGTATAATTCAATAAAAACTGAAATATAAATATAATACGTTGTTTCGTTTAATATCGCATTAAATTTTTAAAAGTCGTTTTTTAAAAAATATTCAGTGTTCCGCAATCATTGGCAAAAAATTTGGGGGTTCCACGACCAAAATAGTTTGGGAACCACTGCTCTAGACTATTCTTGATGAATCTTAAGTGAATTAATCGGTATAGAAGTGGGTTCATTAAACATTCGCTGTGAGTTGATATGTCCAGAACACACCACAAACTTGGTCAACATATAATTCTATTTTGAAATGCATGTTAATTAAACCAAATAGGTAACGCATTTTTCGTAACAATAGCATAAAATAACATAAATATTAGCCCCGGTACAAGACTTTATAATCTTTAAAATCCATTTACTCTTAACAGACGCTCAACATAAAGGCACTAAGAACTGTCGATTGAAACTCTCGGAATGCTTGAAAGAATACCCACGCCTGTTAATGCCTGTGGATTTTTGTCACGGAGTGGTACCTACTAGTAACCATGCGATTCAACAGCTAGTATTGACAACGTTAAGAGTACGTAATACACAGTGCAACACGAAAAAATATGTAACCATATACGAACACCACTACGTGATAAAATACAAAAAAAAGACCCGTGTCTCTCAGTTTTGCCCAAAATCATGGACTTTTTTACACAGATTAGTGTTATTGCATATGAATGCACGAATATTTGTCGGAGAGTTTTATGTGTTGCCGATCTAAGCACTCAAATGGAACATGATAAAATTCGGGAAAGGTTACATACAAAGTTTATCCAGTTACCCTATGAAGAGCAACAATTTATTGCATTTCAATCCATCGCTTCAATGTGAACTGCTTATTATTTTAATATTCCTTAAGCCGCTTTCTCGTTATCTCTTTAATTATCGAAAATTGATATTTTTCCACTATTCAAACCAGTAACAATACTGAAATGGGAAATCTCAATAATTGCTTACGACTTAAGAGGTTATCGGATTTCTGCACCAACTTTTCCCCAGAAACACAATCAGAAACACACACGTAAATTAGGGTGTTCCTTATGGGACTTGTTTGAATTTTCGTTAAAAAAACGGTTAGTTGGATTAGTTGCATTGTAATATATCAGGAACAAAAAGTAATTTATTTTTGACATTATTTGTTTATGGCCGCTGGAAAAATCATTAAGTAGTTTTGATTTGAAAATCGATATTAAAATCTGATAGTTAAAGCATTTATAAATAAGATGAAGTGAAAAAATGTAATTCAATTTTATTTATTTAACTTTTTTAATACAAAAATAATATGAAACTTTGGAAAATAATATATTTTTAATGGACATGTTTTTTATGAAAATGTATTAATTTTATTTTAAATTTGCTAATCTTGATCTGATTACGAATCATCATTTACATCGGGTTCTGGGGCCTTATTTCTGGTAGTTTTGCTTGTTATCAAACTGTTGTACCAGTGATGAAACTCGTCCGGGATGACTCCTGACTTGCAAAGATTAAGCAAATCTTTTTTCTTTTCATTACTTCTGCAGCAAAAATGGAGAAAAATATTTGTGGACTTGGGTATTTTTTGCTCCACACATTTGGGTGTTTTGGACATAGAAAGATTTGTTTTGATACAATAACTACAAAACTACTTAAATAGACATGGAATTTTTGTACAGGGCATACACTATGACTTTGGCGACACTTTTGCATCATTAACTCCAATTCACAAAATAGTGGACTTGAGATCATTTTGCAGGATACCGACGATATATGTGTAAAGTCGACATTGATATTTTGACGTTTAAAAAAAACCCGTTTCCCATTACATCCCACGAAGGAATTAGGGAGAGCTTCTGGCAACCAGTGAGCTTTACGTTTTCTAATTTTTCACTCACTGCTTGGGACCTATAGTTTTACACCGGATCCTAACTGTATTTTGAGAAGCTTTTTCATGGCTGAGTACTCGATAGTGTTGCCATCACTAAGCGAAGTGACCGCCGTCGATAGAAATGTATCTTGGTCAGAGCAGGGATCGAAGCGACGTCTCATATACAATAGCAACGCATACTAACCATTGCATCACCGAAGGCCACATTTTGACGTTTTACCCTGCCTGAAAAAGTTCAAAATTCATACTTGTTTTCAAAATCAGTTGTATTGATTATTATACGTTGTTTATAGACAAACAATTTATATATACAAGCAATTTACAATATTGGAGAGCTGAAGTATTACTCTAACTAATGATGTATTCGTGTTTACTATAACTCTTATAAGTTTCGAGATCATTCGTGTGAAATTAGGGGCATTTTCCACAAAAGTATGAGGACAACAATTGAAATTGAATTATAGCCTGGACAGTAGTAGCAGGAAATTTTGGTATTTCAAAATTGTATAATACACCCTGTCAAAATCAAGAAAAAAGATTATATAATTATTCTCCATATCCCTAACAGCTATCGAGATGTCAGGCCTTAAACAAATTATATTTTGTCTTGAAATATCTGCTTATCTGCAACTGATAAATGTCTAGTGTTGATAATGTTACTTGGAAGGCGAATTTAATCTTTGACCACTTTATGGCAGCATCAAACATCAAACTATCAGTGACAAATTTAAAGTCAAACATAAACCACCTGCTATTACCGTTATGCCACAACGCAACTAATACATTTCTTAACGACAATTCAGAAAAAATCCCATATACGGAACACCCTAACGTACATGTACACTTTCCCATCCAAATATAACCAGAACAAAACCAATAAGTTTGTCCAAAGTTGTATGTATTGAATGGCAACAGAGAATAGACTAGTACTCGTGCCAGGATAACTATGATTACTCTACAGCACAATTTCCTTGCCAAAAGAACTTAGCAAACTCAAGGATGCAGCCACAATTAATAGTAGAACAAACTCACCACCACCACCACCACTCTACACAGATCAATACGTGTGTACGACAATTGTACTTGAGTGTGGAAATGGCAGTAGAATGACTGCACAAATGCCACACCGACCTCCTCATCCAGCGGGAATAAATGAAAACGTAAACTCAGCTATAATTTCCGTTCGATAGTTTGTGAAGCTTATATCCGGTTTTTATTGTTTTATGCCATTGTTGTTTTTATTGCCGTTGCCATTGATGTAGCTGCTGCAACAACGGCAACGGCAACTGCAGCTGCAGCTGCTGGTTTTGTAATTTGAACATTTTGGATATTGACGTTCGTTCGTCTATAACGATAAAAAAAAGTACGCTGAAGATGGATCAGCGCGATTTTTGAGCATGACAGCGCTTTCCTATATCCTTCATGTCAAGAGTATTGCAAAAAGATTTTCATATATGAGCGAATTTTATGGAAAAATACACAACACCCTTCTATACGAAAAACTTTCAGACGTTGATGATTGATACTGGAATATATTGTTACGTTTAAAAGCTTTATTTATACTTAATGGATAATTCAACGTAATTTTAATATGAATGCTTTACTTATTTGGCGACCGAGTGTAAATAACAGGGTGATTAATGTTATGCCTAAAAGTATGCTTTGCAACAACATATCAGCTCGCCAAACCAGTATCATGAATTCACTCCAACACGATTAATTTTGGTTAAGATTTGTCGCGGCTAATCTCGAAAGAGCCGGAAATAACACTGGTTCTGCGAACGGGTGGAAACTTTTAGATATGTACAGAAGCTGGTACCAAATAATATAACCAATATAAATATAAGATGACTTCGTCCGCAATAGTGATATCAAGTAAATACTTATTATAAAGTGCTAACTAAAATAAATAAAACTGTTGTACCTATCGTAATTTAAAAAGAACCTTGGTTTACTAGCGAAAAATACAACAGTTTCGCTAAAGGACGATAAGAAAATTCGTAACAATAGTTGTAAATATTGTAATAGTAAAAGTTGTGTAGGAAACACAATCCATCTGTTCCGGATCCATTGGAAATTCTATACTTATATAGATTTTGTAAACCACAAATTGCGGTAGTTACTAGTAAAAGGACTATGTACAAAGCCCGATGTTGAAACCTAACCTAATAGAAAATTGAGCATTACAACTTTTCAACTTTTTGATTTTTTTTCTGTGAATTTTGAAATTTGAAAACTTTCTCATAGGAAGAAAAGCTTTTAACAAATTTTACAGAATAAATTGGAAAAATCGCCGTAAAAATTTAATGATTTAATGATCCAATACTTTCAATAACTAGGATTTTATCTTAGTTAATATTCCTGAATAGGGGCGTAAATTTCAGATGAAGCGAATGTTTCAAATTTTGAATGATTTATTGCAGTTTAGTTTCATGCATTCAGTCGTCAATCAATCATCGGATAGCAAATACGCTTGGTCGATTAAGTAATTATGCTATGAAAAAAAATGTATATTAGTAGAGGCTCGGGTGGTTAAAATGATGTGCTAGTAAATGCAAAAAGGGCAGATTCAAATATTTTTATTTTTATATTTTGGAACGAAGTTCCTTATCGCACGTTGCGGGATGCGGGCTAAATGAAAAAATGTTAAACAACTTTTTTTTAACCGTATTATGCTATAACCCAGTATACAATCCAGTATTATTCTGCATACTTTTAGAATTTCGTGGTTTAGTGTTTGAAAGTTGTACCAATTCGTTTTGTTATTTTATTATATTGCATACCTTTAGACATAATATGCCAATGGAGTGTGTGCAAAGATTTGTACAGTTTGTATAGGACGTATATGAGGGTTGTTTTCTTTCATGTTGAATTTGTGATAGTCATGCCCATGTGAAGTGTGCTGGCTTCAATGGAAGGCATTACGACATAATTACGGCTAAGGAAAGCGAGCTTCACAGAACATGTTGGACGTGTAGGGAATTCGATGTTGACTTTTATAAGCTATTTAAGGAGGTCAAGAAAGGATTTCAAAATTTAAATTCTGATTTTGGCTCTATTAGTTCGAAACTTAAATAGTTGGAGGATATGTTTGATATTTTTAAATGGCCTGAGGACATCTCGTCCTCCCCAAGACGGACTAAAAGCTTCTAGTGATTGTAATTTATTTAATTGTACCAGTAGCTCCTAACTTGGATAATTTGGACAGTCTTTTTTTATCTGAACAGTCGTTGTCTGTTGTTCCTTCATCCACAGAAGTCAGGGACCGTAATCATTATGAGTTTTACCTTAATAATAAAATAACCTTTTCATAAAAAGAGTACCACTTCTTTAAAAAGTGCCTGTTCTTACAAAAGTATTTCTTTGTAAAAAAAAAAAAGTCATACTCTTATGGCTTTTTCTTACAGAAAGTACTTTTTCTTAAAAATAGTACCTTTTCTTTAAAAAAAACATTTTCTTTTAATCAAAGTACCTCTATTTAAAAAAGGGCGCCATAGACGTGTTGGAACTAACTAGTACATAATATATAGCGAAAAGAACTTCGTTTCACCTCATGTGATTTTTTTATTTAAATGTTTTATAACAGTTCAGATTTATATTGGTATTATAATAAATAACATATATATATATATTTAATTTAACAAATAATATGATTCTAACTATTATTATGTTTGGGAAGATACACGCAAATTCTGCCATGTAAGTAACCGTGTGTTTGGGAGGAAATACGAATATGCGTTCATATGCACATGCATCCAAGGAGCTTTGGGAGAAAACACACGAATGCTTTTCATATAAGTATATGGATGTTTGTGCTGAAACACGCATATGGTTCTACGAAAAATCATGCATGTTTGCAAGTAACCATGCTAATGTTTGAATTTAATTATACGTGAGGTCAGAACTGGCAAATATATGAAAACGTTGAAGTGTGTTCTAAACATATTCATGCTTCCTGCAGAATGTATTAGGGAAATATGTTACAGAGGCACATTTTAAAACATTTAACGTTAATAGAAATAAAAATATATTTTGTTTAAATCTAATCAGAGTGTAAAATTAATCACAACAAACCAAATGTCTCTCCTGAAATAAACAGTCGATTATATTCTTTTCAAAAAACGTAAAATAAAATTTGAATTTATTTTCTTGTATGATGTCCAAACACATTGTGTTTGCTATTCATTAGTACATGTTTCAGACACAATGATTAACATTTTATGATATATGTGTTTGTGATCCAAATACAGCTTTGTTTGTGATACAAATACAGCTGTGTTTGGTGCATTTTTTACTCAATTTTTTGCCGCTATTCACTGTCGAGTGTAAAATACTAAAAGGCGGACAACGAATGATTGTTCTTAGCCTAAATTAATGTTGTTACAGTCTACTGTATTTCTGCATTATTTTTTCACTCAGTGGTTTACTAATATTCCTGAACGCGTATATAAATGAATTGATAGTCTCTTATGTTGACTGGTCCGTTGCACCTTAGTTTCATGCATTCAGTCGTCAATCGTTCGTTCTCTCCACGTAAAAGTATTCATCTTTGCAAGTAATCATGCTAATGTTTGCATTTAAATATAAGTGAGTTTGGGATTTGCAAACTTATGAATGTTTGGACTGTGTTCCAAACCTATAAATGGTTCCTGCAGAATATGTTTGCGAGAATATGCAGCAGGGGCCATTATTTTCAACGTGTATTTAATGGAAATTCAAAAGTTAAATATTTAAACAATCGTCATATTGGGCTTCCGGGTAATTAAAAGTATTGTTTATAAAGAAAACTATACGCCATCTTGCACATTTGTGGGATTACATAACTTTTGTACAGGCAGGACTCCAAACTACTAAGAATGCCTCAAAAAATACTACTATTGAAACAAACTATAACATATGAAGTTTGAATAAAAGACTCCCGACGTACATAGGGGCCAACATTTCTGTAATCATTTGGTTTAAGAAGGATGCCTTGCAGCAACCTGTAGTCAGGTAAATAAGTTGACATATACGACCTATGTTCTCCACTAATCTCGCTTTAACTACCATGAGACAAAAATCTGAAAATTGCGTTCCTTGACATAATGGCGGAAGCACTGAGCTGCTTGGGAAATCTTCACAGGAATTGCTTCAAAATGCTCCGAGATATTATTTCAGAATCCTTGTATATACGCTGAAAAATAACGGCCCCAACAACACATTGCAGTAATTGAGGAGAATTGAAGATCTGCTGCTTTTTGTATCTTAATTGTTTGTTATGTTTTTGTTTCCAACAAATAACGCCACATTTTGGTCACAAATACATATATTATAACCAATTAATCATTGCGTTCCACACATGTTATATTGAATAGCAAACACAATGTGTTTGGATACAAGTATACTATATTTGCGACAAGCTACAAATACTTTATATTTGCATCCAAATAACAAAAAAAAAGAAAATTTATTCAGCGTGTAATACTTGTATAAAAGATAAAAAACGCTGTGCTATGTAGAAATCAGACATTTAATATGTTTTCCTCCAACATTTGTGCTATAACCTCAACTACGCTAGTACTGAAAAATAAACCATAATAATGGTTTCCCATTGCATCCCACGAAGGGTTGGGGGAGAGCGTTTCACAACCAGTAAGCTGCGCGCTTTCTAGCTTTACCCTCACTAATTGAGACCTACAGTTTTACACCGGTTCCGAATAGTATTTTGTGAAACCTTTTCATAGCTAAGTACTCACAAAGCGAATTAAATGTAAGGTGGTCAGACCAGGGATCGAATCCACGCTCTCACGTACAAGATTTATGTTTTGACAAAAAATGCTTACGCCCTAAAACAGCAAAAACTTACATATGGTGCTTTTGTCCAACCCACCCACGATGTACATACTTCTTCCTATATGCTACTCTTTAATTTCAGATGAAGCCATTACTTCGTGCAAGTGATTACCATAAAATGTATATAACAAGTATTGGGAATAAGTAATCAATAGACCAGCAATTCAGTTCTCGTATTTTAAGTTTAATTTTTACTGAAAACAGCTTCAGATTGCAAACCCAGGTAACAAGTAGCCAGTAGGCATTTAAGTGCAATCGTGTGTTGTACTGTCACTTGCAGCCACATTAATCATTGTGTACAGAACTTTGAAATGGCTTAAATCAAACGATTTAATGCGGAGATTAAACGACTTGGGCCTACACACACTATTCTACTATATATCCCAACATTTTCCTTTAAAAAGCCATGTAATGTCGTTTGCCAAGCACTAGAAAGGAAAACAGCTAAAGCAAATTCAATAACGATACAATGACTGCATGGTACGAGTATGAATTTAAAGATACAATTGTATCTTTACACCCAGAAATACATTCGCATGGGAATTCATTCCATGGACAACAAGTTATGTTCTTATCAAATGAACAATAGCAACAACGCCAGGGATACAATCACACAATGGCAATCAGCTCAACAATGACATTAGCATCAGCAAAATAACAGTCCGGTCCCGGTTCCACCAGCAGAATCATCATCTGCGCCATATCATCACCATGGTGGCAGTAATCATGATTAGAATCTCTGTAGTTGTTGGCCAGTGGAAACATTTTCAACACATCACAAGAATTGACATTTGTTACACAGTTGGATAGTAGGATGGTAGGTAGTCATCGTATATAACTATAATGGAATGTAAAGACGGAATAAAAATCAATTAAAATTTAATGCAGACTCTGGAATACAATCGAACGCAATGCCAGTGGAGTCGAACGAACGGACCGACCGTCCGACAAAGATTTCCATTATCTGGTGCAGCTTCGTGATGATATAACATAGTAAAAGTGACATTCATATGGAGCAAGTGCATACAAGTGTTTACAACTTCAACAGCAAATCACTCAAACAACATTATAACACTTTATATACTAAATCACTGATACCACTAAAAAATAATTAGTTATACTCTCTAACTAAAATTATTTTCTTGGTTTTTATTTGTTTAGGCTAAAGGTTATAAGAATAAAAAGAGTTCTCGTTTGCATCAAACGTGTACAAAATTACATTTGCCGCAAATTTAAAAAACGTTTGCGATAACTGAAACCAGCCATTATTCTAATGAGAGCACAGATTACGAAGAACGTAAATTTCTCTCATTCTCTCATTCTGTCGACTTTTAGTTGTTATTTGAATGCAAATCGAGACAGACGTGTAAGTAGACAGTGCAAAAATAGACAAAAATTCCAACTTTTTTCAAACAAACTTTATGGATTATTCTCGACTAATTATCCCAGCTCAAGGTCTCTCCAGATTTCATAAAACTATTTGGTTTTTCTCGATATTTCGATTTCCTTTGGAAATCTTCTTCTTCTCTTTTTTTTTATATAAAAACTTTCCTTAAGAAGATTTCCAAAGGAAATCGAAATATCGAGAAAAACCAAATAGTTTTATGAAATCTGGAGAGACCTTGAGCTGGGATAATTAGTCGAGAATAATTAATAAAATAAAGGTCGAAGAATTAGAAACAAATTACAAACTTTATGGGTAAAACCAAAATCATAAAAGTTGGAAATTTAAACAAAAAAAAGATATGGAAGCCATAACTAAAAGTTCTAATGTACAAGCAATGTTTCTCGAAAACTTTTTTACAGCTCTAATTTTTCAAAACTCGTTTACTGCAAACGATTTTCAATTCTCCCAAACATTTTTTTAGTTTGGAGCAACTGCAACTCGGTTGCTGTAAACGAAGGAAAAGTTGGTGGAAACGATTTTTCAGCTCTAATTTTTCATAACTCGTTTACTGCAAACGATTTTCAATTCTCGCAAATGGTTTTTAATTTGGACCAACTACAACTCGGTTGCTGTAAACGAAAGAACAGTTGACGGAACCGTTTTTGTTTCTCGCAAACGCTGTTTTCAGCTTATATTTTTCATAACTCGTTTACTGTAAAAGTTTTTCAGTTCTAGCAAACGTTTTTTTTTAGTCTGGATCAACTACAACTCGGTTGCTGTAACCGAAGGAACAGTTGGCGGAACTCATTTTTCGGTTCTCCCAACCGAAATGAGATGTATGGCTTAACAGAAGCTCATTTCTCCCAACTACAGTCCCCAAACAAACTTCAGCTATCTGAGATTTCGTTTGGTAGGAACGAGTTTTTTCTTTGCATGTGAACAGTTCAAAAAAGAATCAATATAAACAATTATAATATTTTCCCCAAAGGGAGAACGATTAATTTCAATTACATTTTGAAAGGAAAAAAGGAAATACCAAGAGAGTCACCGTGGTTACTGTCTCTCAGACCCAAATACGCATTACCAACCACAACAAACACATTTCCCTTATTTAAGTGCATCACAGAAGGGGAGGAGGAGTGTGTGCAGACACGTGACGACAGAGAACAACAATTGATATCTCTTTAGCGAAATTTGTGAGATTGACAGATGACCTCAAGATGTATGGATCTATTACAGGTGGAATCGATAGAACATTTCATTTAAATTTTTTCTTGAAGTTGTGGCCCGACTTTGTCAAATGTTGTTTATACGAATTTCCAAGATGTATCTAGTATAGGTGTAAGCGGTAATACAGCACATTACATTTTTTTCTTGTCCTTGTGGTCCGACCTTGTCAAATGTTGTTTATACCAATTTCCAAGCTGTATTTAGTATAGGTGAAAGCGGTAAAACGGCAGATTCAATTTTTTCTTGTCCATGTGGTTGTTGCCGAAAATTCCAACAATTCCTCCTGCTATAACCTTAAATAAATACATGTTGGCAATTTCGGTCAGTTGAATTTGACAAGGTCGGATCTTGAAATAAAAACATAATGCCTGCAATTCTTACTGCTTCTACCTTACTTACACTGTGTGTAATTTTTTAAGTCATGGCAAAATAACCATATACGGACACCACTACGTGATAAAAGACTAAAAAAAAAAGACCCGTGTTTCCCAATTTTTCCCCAAGTCATGCACTTTTTTTTTTATGGGCCGCCAAAGATTTGGAGCCTCGGTATCATTTTCGTACAAATGGGATCATTTTCTCAGGCTCATATCTTGCAAACCGTTCAGTATTTCGATTTACTCTCTGAGGCAAAGTGGTAGCTCTTGTCATAAAGAACAAAAATTGCGAACATATAAAATCAAAAAAACTTCACCTTCCAGATCAAAATCGCAAAAAACTTAAAAAAAATCGATTTTTTTTACCGTTTTTTCCCGTGTTCAGGTCCATAAGTAGCAAACCGTTCAAAATTCAAGGAAACAATCAACTACAAAAATTTACCTAAGATCTCAATAAACAAAGATGATTCTTAGAGATGATTCTTAACACTGTTTAGGTAGCACGCAAAAGTGAAAAATTTGCTGAAAATTTTTTAATTTAATTTTTTTTACCTTTTTCTCCTGTTCAGGTCCATAGGTAGCAAAAAATGAAATATGCCTGGCCAGAACCATGTGTTTGTCCAAGGGTTAACACCGTTTAGGTAGCGCTTAGGTATCACGCGATCATGCACCGACAGCAGCAGCACAGGCAATGCAGTAAGCTCAGCACACGCAACAAGGGACGCAGCACACAATATAAAAGCGACACGACGCTCACATCGAGGCATTACACAGCGCGACGTCAACGAGAGCTCAGCGGTGAAAGTTATAAAGTGAAAGTTAAAGTAAAAAAAGTGAAAGTGCTACAGTATAATTCGCACACAACATTGGCAACTGACAATTTCAATATGCAGTGTGAAAATATTGATTTATTTTGCTTGTTCTTTATGACAAGAGCTACAACATTGCCTCAGAGAGTAAATCGAAATTCTGAACGGTTTGCAAGATATGAGCCTGAGAAAATTATCACATTTTTACGAAAATGATACCGAGGCCCCAAATCTTTGACGGCCCATAAAATAAAAGTGCATGACTTTGGGAAAAATTGGGAGACACGGGTCTTTTTTTTTAGTCTTTTATCACGTAGTGGTGTCCGTATATGGTTATTTTTTTCGTGTTGCACTGTGTTATTTTGCCATGTATGACCACTTATACTAATTGAAACTAGAGAAGTCCTAGGTACAGTGGGTCGTATAAGGAAATAATTGAATTCGAATAAAGATATTCTTATAAAGACTGCGAATAAAGGCGGGAAAACGGTAGCAGGGGAATTAGCCTATTATAAAGAGGAGGATGGGTAATGAATATATTGGGCGATATATGCACCTACAGAAGTTTAAGGGCGAATGAGAAATTAAGTGACGCCCACACGGTGAAAAATCGGTCTTTTTGGATCTTTGGATGCAAATATAACGTTTGTTTGGCGTATTCTTGTGTCCAAACACATAGTGTGTGCTATTCAATATTACATGTTGGAGGCACAATGATTAATATGTTGTAATATCGGTGGTGCAATGGTAGTGTATGCGGCTCTTGTGCATGAGATCGTGGGTTCGATCCCTGCTCTGACCACCTTAAATTTCTTTCGACAGCGGTCACCTCACTTACTGGCGGCGACACTATCGGGTACTTAGCCATGAAAAAGCTTCTCAAAATACCGTTGGGAACCGGTGTAAAACTGTAGGACCCAATCAGTGAGTGTAAAACTAGAACGCGCACAGCTCACTGGTTTGGGAGAAGCTCTCCCTAATCCCTTCATGGGATGTAACGGGAAATCATTTATTTATTTGTTTATAATATATGTGGTTGTTTCCCAAACACAGCTTTGTTTGCTGCACTATTTACTCTCTAATGAGAAGAAGAGAATAAAAAAGGTAGAAGAAGTGATTATACACATAACATATTCATAACAATTTTAGAATGCATGTGGAAAATGCAGATGAAGTGAGTATTTCTTACATCTGTTAAGTTTTAGTTTTGATGTATTCAGTCGTCAATCGGACAGATGATAGCAAATGCACTGGGTTGATTACTTTACAGGGGCCATTTTTTTCACCGTGCATACTAAGAGGCAATTGGCCAGGAGAACTGCCACTGCACCCAGAATATACGGAATACCTAAGTCCACAAATATAGTAATCCATTGAGACCCTTTATTTGTTCATCAATTGACGCACCGGGTTATGGACTATGCAAGTTTGTGTTGGAGATACTTAAGAACGTGACGAAGAATTCAAAGTACAACGTATAGGACGCAGCAGTGGATTTCAAGACGAGGATTCGGAATAAGAGCATTGATGAGGATGAAATAATAGCTTCATTTGACTTGGTCAACTTATTCCCAGCAAACCAATTAATCTAGCTCTAAGGACTATATAGGCTAACTGGCATGAAATTGGACCGTATACGAATATACCACTTAAAGATATCATGAAAATGTTGACATTCTGTATTAAGGACACACGCTATTTCCAGTATGAAGATGGATTCTATGAACAGAGGAAGGTTATGCCCATGGTTTGCCCAGCATTACCAATTATATCTGACATTATTATGGAGGTATTATTGGATACAGTACTCGACACATTGGAGGAGAAGCTGAAAATCTTGACGGACTATGTGGACGATTTATTTGTTGTTATCAGAAGAACTGAAATGGGCAACATGATGACAGCATTGAATTCGTTTAGAGGACAACTACAATTCACGCTCGAACAGGAAATGGGCAATTGGCTACCATATTTGAACAATTTGGTTATTAGCCAGGGAAATGCTCTCAAAATGTGCTGGTACCAAAATCCTACAGCGTCAAGACGATTGATAAATTACACTGTGGAACACAAAAAAAATAACAATGTTCTGACAACGGTTTGAAAGTTTACGGCTGAATTTTTTTAAAGGGGGGGAGGGTGAAATTTTTTACGATTGCTACAACCTTTTTTTGTGAGTGTACAAAGAACTACGTTTTTTAGAAACGTATATAGGGTGTACTGAAAACCATTTTTTGGATGGGAGATCTCAAATGATGCGTAGTGAAGAACTGATTACGAGAACTTTTTTTTGTACGAGGGTACTTATAGTTCTCTTAGAGTTCTCCTCAATCCTTTCATGGTATGTTATGGGAAAATGGTTTTTTGTTATAGTTCTCTACCGGCGGTTGAAGTTTCGATTCCTTGTTTATTTTGGGTAACGTTTGAGATACCCCATGATTGGAATAACAAAAACCCCGGTTTACTGAACACCCTAATATACATTGACTCCAATTACATATGTTATGTACGTTCAACTGGAGTTGAGATAGAATTTTCTGCCGGTTAAATATTTTCATTATTGTCAAACTTGTGCAATGATTTTACTAAATTCAATAACTAATTACATATATCTTGCAGATATTTTTTTCCTTTGATAGAATTGACAAAAACTTACTGGCTACAGAGATTCACGCGCTGTAGCCTCAAGGACAGTCTGTTCTTTGTAAATATTTCCACCGAAACCAGAATATACCCTTTCCTGTTGGGATGGTTTACTGTGCATTACATCTGTCGCACCCGTCAACAGTCGTCCAATAGATGATGATAGAGTTATATCATCACAAGACCGACATGTCGAACTACTATCATGGATGTGTTTCCATTTCCTCTGAGCCACCAACTAAGCATTTTCTACATCGTGTCCATGGATGTGCAATGTGTGATGATGTATCATCGCATCGCACATTTATAACTTGATGTTGACAATGTTGACATAGATTTTGTAAGTTTTTTTCTCAGTTTGCTCATAACATGCATTCCCGTTCCATTCCCAGCGTCTATCCCGACAATCGTCGCACACACTCACATCCCCGAAAAGCGTAGGTACGGACGTGTGTGTGTGTGTGCGGTAAAGCTTCTGGTGTGGTTGAGGGCTACAGTACAGCAACCAGTAGGAGGACTCTTTAGATGCTGCTACTGTTTCTGCTGTTTAATGCAGTTGCATTGTTACGAGAAGTGTTTGCTCCCGTTTACTTGTATTGTTGTACTCGTATTCTCCTGTTCCGCAACTCATCCCTTTTTCTGCTTCTTACATTATCATCCTTTAACTTTTACAACCAAATGGTATATAAAAGTACTTTGCTCGTGCCGTGGTCGTTGCCAGTGCACTCCACTCACTCTCTTTGAGGGATCTTGAATGCCACGGGAAATAGTTTTAGTTTCGTTGTTGTCTTTGATTTTACTTCAAATGAGGAAAGACCGACTAACTTACTGGGTCAGTGTGGTACATGGGAACGTGCACAGTAGGGAGATGAATCTTCCCCTGAGTTTTGGCATGCGTGTGTAGCTGGGTGTGTGTGCGTGTATAAGCAGGAACGGGAGTGATGTTTCTGGTTCCTGGTGTGTTCATGGACGATATAAAACGAGCAATAACCCTCTTTTGAAATTGTTTGTATTTAAACAGAGCCGACACGTGTTGTGCCACTAAAGATTTTGCTTTATTTGCAGTTGTGTTAGAGCATAATTTAAACAATTTTCTACGAATGGAATGAAATTGAAAATACTTATGGGCACAGTTGGGCACTGCTGGTTTCCAAAAAGGAATACACTTAGATCTGTTCAAATGCCATTCCATTAGGCTTCATATTATACGACGAAATAACAAATTGTGTGTGAATTATGAAAATCAACGACCAGTGATGTAATTTCTTCTATTTACTCTGGCTTAATTTAGACTGTTAGAAGTTCTCATCTGTCCCTTCAGGGGATGCATTGGGAAAATATCAATATTTATATATTCATACGTAAATTAAGGGCCATTATCGCCATTTCTGGGTAGAGCTAACCAACAGTTATAACGTTGAAATTTAATACAATCTAACAGCTAAAACTGTTGGTTAGTAGCTCTAACTTTCGGATAACCAGAGAAGGTGATAATGGGGGGCAAGTTATGAAATTTAAATGAAAAATGAATAGCGACAAGTACACTGGTCCAAACATAGGTACGAGCAAAGATGGTTAAACTGGACGTTGGACTAAAGTTATGCTAAAATAATGGGTTTTTTTATTTGGCAGCATTGTATTCTGTGACAACCGATTCGAGAGTTCCGGGTTATATTGGCGTTAGTTTGGTTTCGCAATTCATCTTGAATACACTCATGCCGGAGTAACGCGCCGTAAATTTGACGAATGGGCCGAAGGAAATATTCCTATTAATCAAAAAATTTCCGCTTAAAAATAATAGAAATGCGACATTTGGAGCGACTCTGAAATTTACTCTTATCCTTTTTATGTTTTCTTTCTTGACCAAAACGTCCAACGTATAGGAGTTGAGTTTCAAACGCCGGTGAAGTTAAAGCTTATATTTCAAAGTGAAGCTTATATTTTCAAAGCTTGATGTTGTTTAATAAACTCGAATACATTATACAGGGTGATTCAGGAAGTTCCGGACAAATTTCTCCAGCGTATTCCTTGGCTCATTTCATGAAGAAAAGTCCACTAGGACCATGTCCGAAAATTCAAGGGTGCGAAATGGCAGCGGGTTCAAAATTTTCGGATTGGCGGTCGGAGGGTAGTAGGGTAAAGTTGCTAACTTCTGAGCCAGTGGTCGGATTTGATGAAAAGGTCTTTAAGAGGCCTTTCAGAATTATTGAAAAAAAAAGTAGAAAAAGTCAAATCGCCGAGATACAGAGCTTTCGGGGAAAAAAATGGGAGAAAACATTCACATAACCCCAATTTGCTCAGCCAGATGGCAGGTAAATTCAGGTTATGTGAATCTCTCTGTATCTCGGCGATTTGACTTTTTTCAACTTTTTTTTATTGATTCTGAAAGGCCTCTTAAAGTCCTTTCCAACAAGCCCAAAAACTTTAGCCTAACCCTCCGACCGCCAATCCGAAAATTTTGAACCAGCTGCCATTTCACACCCTTGCATTTTCGGGCATGGTCCTAGTGGACTTCCTTCATGAAATGAGCCAAGGAATACGCTGGAGAAATTTGTCCGGAACTTCCTGAATCACCCTGTATATAAATTTAGTCCTGACGACGTTTTATTTAATTTAGAATGCCACGCATTAGTGCTTTCGCGATGTTAATCCATAAGCCATTGTCGAAACACTGTTACATCTGGAAAAAGTTACAGTTCAATGCGTTTTGGGGCCGGTTGAATCTTAAAGATAATGACGGGCAGAATGTTACAGACAACGGTGAGCGGTACAGAGACATGACTTGTAACTATTTCATGCGTCAGTTGGAAGTCATTAATATTGCAGACATGTTGTTTCAGCAGGACGGTACCACATGATAGACCGCGCGCGCTACAATTATTTTAATAGCAGAAACATTTGGCGAACGTTTGATTTCACGAAATGGACCTGCTGACTGTTCACCTCATTCGTGCGATTTGACAACATTACATCCAGAAATAATTGAGCACTTTAAGGCCAACATACGACCAAATTCTACCTCCAGATAACCCCATGTACCTATATGCCGCGGCGGCCATATGCCCGAAATCCTATCCACACATAAAAAAAACGATTTCCCATTACATCCCATAAAGGAATTGGGGAGAGCTTCTCATAATCAGTGAGCTGTGCGCATTATAGTTTGATACTCACTGATTGGGACCTACAGTTTTACACCGGTTCCGAACGGTATTTTGAGAAGCTTTTTCATGGCTAAGTACTCGATAGTGTCGCCGTCACTAAGCGAGTTGACCATCGTCGAAAGAAATTTGTAAGGTGGTCGGAGCAGGGATCGAACCCAGGATATCCTGTACAAGAGGCGCGCACACTAACGGCCACACATTAATGTCATAAAATGATCTTTACTAAAAATCTAAAAGACCAGAGAACGGTAATAGTGGGTATCACGGCTGCCCTTCGTACAACCTCTACCAAGGCTTTGGAGATTATGCTGCACCTATTACCACTAGATTTGCTGGGAAGGCAAATGGTTGCAATATCGGCAATCGGCCTTAACAATTCCCCGCAACGGATCGCCAGCCGATATTCTGACGGATCGCTGTTAACGGATCTGTGCCAATCGCACAATAAAAGCCGGCAACATGACGCCCAATTCAACCCAGGGGGTGTTCTATGCCACTGGTGATCAATCTTACAGTTGGGCAAGAATAATGCAGAATAAAGTATGAAAGCGAGATAGCGATAGATGAATGGAAGTATGTAGGGTTGCTCAATGTGTTTGTCACACATTAGGCTTTGTGGGTTGAACCAAAAGTACAAAACTCATTAACTGAGAGCATTCTTGTGATAATTGGATCGAAGAAAAGAGGGATAACAAGTGAAATAAAGCAAAATGTTATGAAGTGTTAGAGTAAAATTATTTATAGAGATTGCAATTAAAACACAAACCGCTATGAAGACAATAAAAACTAAATTGAATTGAATATTAAAACAAAGATTTTCCCTATTCTGCATGGGTTACCAAGTCAGTATAACTTCTGCTCCAACTTTTCCAGTGACATCTCTTGATTTCCGGTCCAAGAAAAACAGCTGTTGCAGAATCTATGCATATTACTATATGCTTCAACCTTTGAGATAAACTTCTCCATTCATATCCCGAACAGGCAGGACTGGAAGGTACGGATACCAGGTTGTAGAAGGTATTTAGGCTTCTATACTGATGGCTCCAAACTAGATGGCAAAGTAGGGGTTGACGTCTATTCTAAACAGCTGTGTTTAGATCTTACACAAAGCGTACCAGCCCATTGTAGTGCCTTTCAGGCAGAAGTCATGGCAATCGGAGAACTTCATCACCTGCTGAGGTATCAACATCTACCCCGACAGTCAAGCTGCTATAAAATCTCGGCAATCGGTATTCTTGAACTGCCCACAACTGCATACGCATCTCTAAATGAGATGGCCAAGCAGTTCGATATACACCTTATGTGGTTGCCAAAGCATAGGAACATTCTAGGGAACCATAGATCTGATGAGATGTTAAGATTAGATATTACGATACCTGTTCCAATAGGTCTAACATAGGAACATTCAAGGGAACCATAGATCAGATGAGCTATCAATATTAGGGATTACCTTATTTGTTTCACTGGTATGCTCCTTTCTGCATGCATGCTCCTGCATAAAACTGAAGATCTCAAAAATGCGAATGATATACATATGATCTGGTGGAACAAAATGCAGGATCATCAGGCACGTATGGCCAAGTTATGACCTGAATCGTACGGTAAATATGATACCCATTCCTAGACAAGACATCTCTATATATCTATGCTAGTAGATGTGCTCACATGTGTCTAGACTTAGAACTTCAATCCTGATTACTAACAGACATTCAGACAAATAAGCTGAATGATCTTAGGACCTTTTTTGTCACGGTATTCATTGGTTCGTAAGGGACTAATGTACGTCTCTTCTTCAGCCACATTCTTTAATATCTGGATGAGGTATCATCTGGCTTGAACGCCCTTTAACCATACAAGGTCAATTTACAGGGTCAACGATGATCACTATGCACAGTTTTATTGACAGACAAGCGTCTAAAAAAAATTGGTTTCCCATTACATCCCATGAAGGAATCGGGGAGAGCTTCTCACAACCAGTGAGCTGTGCGCTTTCTAGTTTTATACTCACTGATTGGGACCTACAGTTTTACACCGGTTCCGAACAGTATTTTTGAGAAGCATTTACTCGATAGTGTCGCCGTCACTATGCGAGGTGACCGCCGTCGAAAGAAATTTTAAGGTGGTCAGAGCAGGGATCGAACCCAGGATCTCAAGTACAAGAGGCACGCACACTACCCATTGCACCACCGACGGTCACAGACAAGCGTCTAGACTTGGAATTTCAGCTCATGATTACTGAAGAATCGGTGTGGATGAAGAGCACGTCGAGAGCATCGAACATCTCATATGCAACTGTCCGGTTTTTTGTATGAGTCGAAGAAAATATCTAGAAAATTATTTCATATTGGATCTTGCAGACATTCAGAAGTTGAGCTGAATGATCTTGGACTGATTGGCACTCAGGGTACTGATTGGTTCGTCAGGGACTAATGTACGTCTCTCTTCAACCACATCCTGGAAAAACTGGATGAGGTATCATATGTATGTCTTGAACGTCCCTTAACCAAACAAAGTCAATTTACAGGTTCAAGAATAAGGACAGAAAGTGCGGTCCCGTGATATCACAACGGTCCTCATTGTATTATGTGTGTCAGTAGTCAATTGTAACTAACCTGAAAAAAATGGTTCCCATTGCATCTCATGAAGGGATTGGGAAGAGCCTCTGCCAACTATTGAGCTCTGCACTTTCTAGTTTTGCACTCCACCGGTTCTGAACGGTATTTTGTATCGTGATTAAATACACGATGGTGTCGCCGTCACTAAACGAGGTGACCGCCTTCCAAAGAAAGTATTTAAGGCAAGGATCGAACCCACGTTCTGATGTACAACAGACGCGCACCCTACCATTGCACCACAAACGTAACAGTATAAAATCTTATTACCTGTGAACTTGCGACTATAAATTAATATAAATAGAAAGCCCCTGGGCGATAACTTCCGTAAATATCAGCTGATTTACATAAAAATTTGGCAGATGCTACTTTCGATCAAGGAGATCATCGTGGTACCCTTAACTTAATTTCGCCCTATGAGTTTTGAAGTCTGTTTTAGTTTTGGCATATATATTAGGGTGCCCCATCAATAAAAATTAAGTATTAAGTCTTTAAAGCAAATCCGATGAAAAATTGGCAAATAGTTTATAATATTATTAGTTTCATACAATGGGTAAAGAGTTTTAAAATTGCATAACTCTGGAACAGTAACTGCAAATTAAACATTTTGTTCTACAAAATTGCTTGGAATTTATTAGTCTTTTATAATGCATCATTAGTTTTTTAAATTTGCATAGAAATTTAAGGCAAATCCGATGCAAAAATGGCAAACAGTTTCTAATATTTTTAGGTTCATACAATGGGTAAAAGGTTTCAAAATGGTAAAACTCTGGAACAGTAACAACAAATTAAAAATTTTGTTCTACAAAAGGAATTTATTCGTCTTTTATAATGCATCATTAGTTTTTTAAATTTGCATAGAAATTACTAACAAAATGTATCCAAAATTTACGAAAAAACGTAATACGTTGTACCTTATTGAGCAAAATCATTGCCAAAACTGGTGGTTTATGCACATACAATAAAAGCTTGAACATTTTGCTTTAAAAATGTTGACTTACAAACTAAGAAAATTGTGGTTATTAACCGACTTTTAAGTAAAATTCAAAAAACGTCCGGAATACCCGATTTTTGGGGGAAATTCGACTTGTGCGATCTCTAAACCTCTTCCGAAAAATCTGAAAAAATCTCAAAAATACTTTACCCTATAAGCTGGAGCAACCATGAAAATAGAAAAAAAAATTTTTGGGACACCCAAATTAATACGTTCATAACTTATAGTGGCTCCAATTAAAAAACATTTGTTTCTTCATTATTTGTTCACCAAGACGTTAAAACTTTACAATTCCTCTGCTAAAAAGTATGAAAAATTCACATAAGTCATTTTTCCTTTTTAGCACAGCTACATACATATGAATTACAGGGTACAGATCCGATTTTAAAGATATACCTATGTAAATGACTGTGCTTACGAAGAAATGTATACGAATGAATGTGAAAGCTCGGTGTTCGTTGGCATTTATAGAAGACCTTACGAAGCACAGTGAGATGTGTGGACCTGCGTGGCCAGCACACAAGTTGCTTATATTGTAAAAAGAAGCAATTTTGTTTTTGGACAGAACTTGCTGCCAGTTCTGTTTGGCCGGACCTACTAAAGAATTCATTTATTAAATTTTTTCAATTTTCAATTATTTTAGTGATTTTTTTGTTGTACTTGATTGACGCTAAAAATTTATCATCATATCAACGTATGTTTTTAAGCCTTTCCTGCTTGTAAAGGGTTTTTCAACAGAGACGCTACAAAAATAAATCGATAGGGACAGCAAGCGGCGCCATATTTTTCCCCCCTCTTTTGACATTTCTCTTCAGTAAGGTTTGCCATTTCATCATGGAAAGATATATGAGCCAATAACGAGTCGAAATTATTACAATTTACTACCGAAATTTGGAGTCAGTTGCCTCAACTTTACGAGCGCTACGTCCAATTTATGGTCGTTTATGGTCGTCATAATCGTCCTACCAGATCAACAATTGAGCGTGTAGTGGACAAATTTGAATCCACAGGCACAGTACAAAATGTTCCTGTGCCAGTGATACAAAGAAGTGCCCGTAGTGTCGAGAATATTGCTGCCGCTGAGGCTTCAGTTCAAGAAAGCCAAAATGTGTCTCTCACACGTCGTTCTCAAGCGTTGGGCACCTGTGTGACGTCGTTGTGGCGAATTTTGCGAAAAGATCTTGGCCTACATCCTTACAAGATCAAATTGACGCAAGAACTAAAGCCGCTTGACCACCATAAGCGTCGTATGTTCGTGAATTGGGCTGAGCAACAACTTGAAAATGATTCGGATTTTCATCGGAAAATCATCTTCAGCGATGAGGCTAATTTGTGGCTGAATGGCTTCGTCAATAAGCAAAATATGAGTTATTGGTCAGACGCAATCCACACGTAATCCATGAGTCATCATTGCAACCCGAAAAAATTACGGTTTGGTGCGGTTTATGGGCCGGCGGCGTCATTGGAACGTACTTCTTCCGTGATGATCAAGAATCGCTACCGTTCAATGATAACCGAATATTTTTGGCCCCAATTGGATAATTTGGACTGGGAGGACATGTGGTTCCAACAGGACGGCGCCACAAGCCACACAGCGAATGCCACAATCAATTTATTGGAAACCAAGTTTGGTGAACGTGTTATCTCACGAAATGGCCCAGTCGATTGCCCGCCTCGTTCGTGCGATTTGACGCCGTTAGATTATTTCCTGTGGGGCTACGTCAAGTCTATGGTCTATGCCAACAAGCCAGCGACGATTGATGAACTTCGTACGAATATCGAACGTGAAATTGCAGCAGTATCGGCCGATTTATGCTTGAAAACCGTCGAAAATTGGGTTCAGCGTCTGGACTTCTGCAAGCGTGCCCGTGGTGACCATGCAAAAGAAATCGACTTCCATACATAATGGCATCGAACGTACTTTCACAGGAATAAAGAATTGCATTGGTATCTAAAACCGGTTTTGTTTTATTTAAAAAAACTTTTGTAGCGCTCTTATTGAAAAACCCGTTATTACAAATTCTGTGTTAAAACATATTGAATTTTAATGCGATATAAAACAATAACCTTTATGTACGCTTGGAAATTTCGTGGCAAAATTCAATTTATAGTCCATACACGAAAGTGTATTAAGTTTTTATTGGCCTTAATCAGAAATTCTGACATATTTATTTTAACTGGCAGATATAAAAAATCCCTTAAATCCCATTGCTGTACAAGTTCCCGTGAATGCATTAACCCAGACACCAACACATAATAAAAAAAATTCACATCCATAGAGATGAAAATACGGAAGAAAAAAGTCAACACGAAACAAAACTTTTAACCGTAAATTGTTTCACTGTAAATGTTGTTAAGCCTTAGTCAACTTTGGTCAAATCAAAAAAAAAAAACAACAACAACACGAGTAACAGCAAATAAAATTTCCCGGACGCAAATCCAAGAAAAAAATGGATATAGTTTTAGAAAATGTTTTGCCTGAAAACTTTTGCGGTTAGGTTTTATGGTCTTCATACAATACATTTCTGCAACCGACAAGTCCTCCCTGATTGGGCTTTAGAGACGACGAAGACGAAGAAAAGTATCCAAATACAGAAGAACGAAGGCCAAAACAGAAAGCTAATAATATTTGAGGGTACTCTGTTGGACCTGCCAGCTAGTGCATTTTCAAATCCTAAAACAATTTACACAATATTTGGAAAACATCGAAAAATGCGAGATAAAAAGCAGTAAACTTGACCAGAACAGGAGGCGAAACAAAAATAATTGAGGTAAATGTTAACAAATGCCTGAAGAAGAACACAAACATAAAACAAACATAAACCACCGAACAACAATTTCGAATTAGTTGCGAATTCTGCAAATGGTCGTACGGACGGACTCCTTTGCCTGTACGAAGTGATAATCCCAGGAAATGTGAAACACGAACGGAGGAAAAGTCCTTATACGGCAAATTTGTTAAATGTAGCAATTTTGTTTGTTGGCAAATAAATAAGTCAGACGAAGCAAAATGTTATTAAAGAAATAAACAAGTCTGTAATAACAGTAATATGAAAAGTTGGTCGTTTCGCAATAAATTTAATAATTATATTGTTGCTACAAAATTGTTGAAACTACTTACACAACACAGTATCATGACGTTAAATAAAATATGAAAATATAAGTTTTCAAATTAAATTCACATGATGTACGAAGCTTGCTATTCATATTTCAAGTCCAGCAATATTAAAAACATTCATTTATCATTGAAAATGGTTTTATTGTTTTTCAAAATGTTCTACGTGAGGATCAATACACTTTTGTATGCGATCAAACCAATTTTCGAAGCACTTTTTCCACTCCGATTGAGACACCTCCAAGACATGGGTTTTGAACGCTTCAACAGCTAATTCGGGCGTCGAAAAACGTTGACCACGTAGTAAAAAGAAGTCATTGTGTGCCAAATCAGAGCTGTACGGCGGAGATCCATCAATTCGAAATATTGTGTGTTCAAATAGCCCATCGTTTCAGCTGATGTGTAAGAGCTGGCATTGTCCTGGTGCAAAATGATCCGTTTTCTCTTATAGGTTTTCCTTATTTCTTCGAAGACCGTTGGCAAACGGATGGTGTTATACCACTCAGAATTGACCGTCCAACGTTCCACTAAAAGCACTATGGCCACATGACCGGTTACACGCAATCATTTGCTTCGATGTGCTTTTTCCACGAACAACTTTTGTTGGATTTAGCTCATGTTGAAAGACCCATAAGGTCGATTGCTATTTTGTTTCGGGCTCATATGCATAGATCCATGATTCATCACCTGTGACGTTGTTATACACTGCATTTGAATTTATAGTTTTTCAGGTTGTATTTTTTCAATATTTCTTTGCACCAATCTACACGAGCCTTTTTTGAGCACTCGTCAACTTATGTGGGATACGACGAGAACAAATCTTTTTCACGGTCATGCAAGATCTAATTGATACTTATCATACTACTGCCCAAGGATACCTTAATCTTACGGTATGTCGCATGTCGGTCTTGCATTATCAGTTCGCGCACAGCATCGATGGTCTCCGGCAAAACGCCCGAAGATGGACGACCTACACGAAATTCATATTGGATCGAACGGCGTCCGAGACTGAACTCTTGGTACCAGCGATTTACAGTGGTTTTTTATGGTGCTCATCACCAAAAGTCGAAACAATTTGATTGAGACACTCTTGTCTCGATAATCCACACCGTAAATCGTAAAACATAATCGCACGAAAATTTTCAAGGGTTAATTCCATTTTTTCACCTAGATGCATTTCCAACACACTGTAAATACAACAAATAGTGGTCGTATGTGAAAACGTTCTATGTATGTCTAAACTAAAAATCGTCAAATTTTTCCAATGGAAGTTCCAGTTTGCATCTGGCAACACTAGTATTGCCAGGACTCAAAATACAGTTAGCAACCCTCCTATTTCAGTATACATATAACAAACTTGATAAATACGCAAATATATAGCCACCTCAGTATTGGAGTGATCTAAAAGTATATGATTTTCATTTCATATATATCACTCCAATACTGAGGTGACCAGATAGTGCTCTTTGTATAATTATTATTTTTTTTATAATCTATTTACATTTCCAATATTTTATACATCATGATTCAGTGAATTCCAAGCATACATGGGTTTTTTAATTTGCATTTGATTTTAATTTGCATTACTTTATCTAATGCAAATGCTAAAGAATTACCATTGTTCGTAATGACAATTAAAAAGTTTTAAATTTGCATTTGCCCAGGTAATGCAAATGGAGGTTGTGGAATCAGATACCAATTGTAATGAAATATGGGGGAATGCTTTTAACTATTTGGAATTTGTTTGACTGCTGGCAATTCTGTTTTAAAGTATTTTATATGTAGAGGTTTGTGGTTTCGATAGGTATTACCTCGTCGTACTTTCAAATTCATTAACCTGTACAGTATAAAATATTTGAAAACCAAAATTGCCAGATATGAAGGAAATGATTTGAAAATAAGTACAATTGGCAATGGTATTGAAAGTTTTTTGAATTTGCATTTCGACAGGTAATTCAAATTAATGCTCTGACCACCTTCAAATTTCTTTCGGCGGCGGTCACCTCGCATAGTGACGACGACACTATCGAGTATATAGCCATGAAAAACTGTAGGTCCCAATCAGTGAGTGAAAACTGGAAAGCGCACAGCTCAGTGGTTGTGAGAAGTTCTCCCCGGTCCCTTCATGGGATGTAATGGGAAACCATTTATTTTTTATAATCCAAATTAAACAACAAATTATAATTGTCATATAATTAATTTTCTCCCTGAATGATTCCAAGTTGCCTTATACATTATCTGCCTTATTCATAAAAAACATTAACGTAGCTCTAAAGAATTCAACAGTTATTGAAAGCTTTAAGAGCTGGCGAATGTTTTATTAGAACCGTATTCATAATGAGTATTTTAACTAGGGAACAGATAATTGGCTGACAACCCTGTTTTATCTATTCTCACACTGATTGTGAACAACAACCGATAGACCGCATTAAATTTTTTTATTTAAGTGCGTCAATGCATTTTTGCAAACTTTTAAACATTAATGGAAAGAACTATTCAATAAGAAGATCGATTAATATTTGCTATATTCATAAATTTAGAAAAAGTGTCAAAATATCATATTGAGTTGGATTTCAGTTTTAGGTAGTGGAATATAGAACCGGATAATAGGTTGTAGTTTCAATGTTTTGGTTTTATATAACGGGTTTTTCAATAAGAGCGCTACAAAAGTTTTTTAAATAAAACAAAACCCGTTTCCTGTGAAAGTACGTTCGATGCCATTTTGCATGGCCACCACGGGCACGCTTGCAGAAGTCCAGACGATGAACCCAATTTTCGACGGTTTTCAAGCATAAATCGGCCGATACTGCTGCAATTTCACGTTCGATATTCTTACGAAGATCATCAATCGTCGCTGGCTTGTTGGCATAGACCATAGACTTGACGTAGCCCCACAGGAAATAATCTAACGGCGTCAAATCGCACGACCGAGGCGGCCAATCGACTAGGCCATTTAAAACGATGCAAATATACACAAAATAATTCCAATTGTTTTTATCACATAAATATTTAAGTACGGCACGCGGGAAATGTAAAAAATTTATTTTTTTTTGTGTATTAATGCGGATAAAATAGTCTTAAAGAAGGGTGAACCGTTCAACATATATTGCGACGTTAGAGAACTCTTAACAGAGGAATTTTTCGATTATGAATACAATTTTTCGGCTTAACCTTCTTAAAGCTTTGACAAACCCATGACAACTTTTTATGAATAAGGCCGTATGAATTTATGTTCATAAAAAACTACAAGTTTTGCTGAAGGAACGAACTAATCGTATACTTGATTTCGAATTCATTTATAAAGTATACGCATCTTTAGTTGGGGTTACACCATAGAGAAATAGAAATACATATGTACTAACGGCCTTACTGATAAAAAGTTATGAGAGGTTTGAGAGAGAGTTTATCATACAAAAACGCCTCTCAAATCTCTCACAACTTTTTACGAATAAGGCGGTAAGAGTTTGCACCAGCTATTTTTCTTGGACCGGAAACCAAAAACAGTCACTGGAAATAAACTTGGCAACCCACGCAGAATGAGAAAAATCTTTATTTTAATAAATTTGTGTTTTAATTGCAAACTCTATAAACAAATTTACTCTAACACTGTGTTTATTTAGTTCGGCTGGAGGTCAGAAAATTAAAACAACAGCGGATTTGAAAGTTTTCGAGATTCATTAGATATTCCCAATATTTCGATTAACGTCGCCAGCCATTGTCGGGGTTATACATACGAAAATTGTTCTAATTAATAACATATTGATCACTGAGACAATTGACAATAATTACATGTATTATAACTCATAAAAAAGAAGAAAGTAGTCCCACTTTCTTCAACTAAAGGTTTTCTTTCTGTGTTTGCTTACGATATCGATATCTTTGAGCGCATCGGTCAAAATCGTTTTTGTACTTGAGTCGTTTCTCTAAGGAAACGTCAAATATGTGCGCAGCATATCGAGAGTGAATCGGAGGGAGTACTTGTTTTCCTCTGCTAAAATTTTAACGTCACCAAAGTTAGGGCTATGGTCCGTCGTAGCAGTGGGCTGCTAGTGCGGTTATTTGTTCCACAGGCTTATACTTGGCCCTTAAATACGATTTGTGGGACAATAGTCGAGTCTTCAGTTTCATCAGTCGCGTCATCATTGCACTTTATTCCATATACAACATTGGATTTGTCTTTTTCTCACCACCTTAGATTTTGTCTGGCTGAATATTCTGCTCAGGCTATTGCACGATTTTAATTCCAACTCATATGACCCATTGTCATAGATTTCGGAATGCTTTAGTCTCTCGTAATATCCAGGTATATATGTCAGCGATTAGTAACCATTTGGTGGGTTCTCATCCTGTCGATGTTATCGTGTTGTCATAAATTTTCGTTTAGACCTATTTCGATTTAGTAAATCTTTGGTCGTCGGTGATACGCGTTTAGCGGTCAACAACTAACAGCTGATGCACTGTCTGCACGTCGTAAGGGAACATCTTCAAATCTTTTACCAAAATCCTGCGTAGGGACCGCCGGCTAATCCCCAATTGCGTGGCACATCGTCTGCTCGATGTTCCGGGTTCCTTTTCGACATCTTGGGCAACAGAAGCGATATTCTCAGCATAACGGCTGCTCCGGGGCCGGCCATCTTTGGAAAGATCTGGTGTTGATCTCGCTTGGTGAGTGGCCAAACGCCGCAGTTGGTGTCGGACGGCCAGGAAATCTGCCACAAAATTCACGCTGCGCCAACACAACCGACGAATCGTTGCGAAAAAAAAGTGGAAACAATTATTCCGCGTTCTTGCGGTGTAAACCGATTCATGGATTGCCGATTTTTATTCCGTGTTTGTTGTTTGTCAAAACCGAATTGACGTTTGGCGTCATTTGCAAAAGTTATAGGGTTTTCCAATAGAGTGAAAACCTCGTTTATTCTATAAAATTGTAGGTCCCAATCAATGAGTGAAAACTGGAAATCGCACAGCTCAGTGATTGTGAGAAAGTTTTCCACTAACCCGTCATGGGATGTAATGGGAAAGTTTTTATTTTATTTAAATCTTTTATAGTCCTGCATGGGAAATCATTTTTCCGATGAATTTCCGTTATTCTACATTTATTCTCCGTGTAAAACTACTTGTCGCTGATCGTTAATATTCTATATTTCTAATATTAGTTTGAGCAGGTTATCTTGTCGAATTACTACCGAGTCCAGGTATGGTAGTTTGTTGCTCGCCTCCAGTTCCATTGCAATTTCTTTTGTCCATTGTATGTGTTTAGAGACTTAAGTGTTTTCTTCAATTCAGTCCTCTTTATCACAACAAATAAGTCCTCCACATACCTTGTCAAGATTTTTGGCTTCACTTCCAACATCGTCAACGATTCGTTAAGAAACTCGTCCATTATTATGTCAGCTATTATTGGTGAAGCTGCTGCACCCATTGGAATGCCCTTTCTTTACTCATAAAATTTTTCCTCATACTTGTAATATCGCATCTTTTTCAAGCATAATTTCAGCAATTCAATGAATAGGTCTTGTGGTATTTTCATGGAGTTTTACAGTATACTTCATTTTGTTCTCTATCGTCTTGATGGCCAACTGTGCCGGTATACTTGGGAACAGGGACACTATAACACTTAATTACTTACTTTAGTTTAATTTTATTGACTATATTACAACCTCATGAGGTCAGATGTCGTACACATATTAATTAAACACTCAAATTAAACAAATTTCAACATATTCCTCCAACTGGCTCTATCCTTCGCCATTTCTCGCCAGTTGCTATCACCAAGGAGACGGAGGGATTCTTCTGCCTGGCCTTTCCAGCGGAGTCTTGGTCGTTCTATTTTCCTGCTTCCATCGGGTACGTTATGGAAAACTTTTCGCGCTGGTTCATCTTCATCCATTCTGATAACACTTCATTACATTTTACTTTATTTCACTTGTTTTCCCTTTTATTCCTCGATTTAATTATCACAAAAATACTCTCAGTTGATGAGTGGCCGTCGGTGGTGCAATGGCTAGAATGCACGCCTCCTGTGCATAAGATCGTGGGTTCGATCCCTGCTCTTGCCACCTTACGTTTCTTTCGCTGGCAGTCATCTTGCTTAGTGACAGCGGCGACACTATCGAGTAGTTAGCCTTGAAAAAGCTTCTCAATATACCTTTGAGAACCGGTGTAAAATTATAAGGCCCCAATCAGTGTGTGTGTAAAAATAAAAAGCGCACAGCTCAATGGTTGTATGAAGCTCTTCATTTCATCTTTTCATGGGATGTAATGGAAAACCATTTTGTTAGCCAAATAAAAAATAACAACTCCTGTTTAATCAATTTGTGGAGTCCCATTTCCAACATTTGGATAAGTAGATGTTAACATAGCTAATATCTTTGCCATCTTCAGATAAGCTTAACAAAGACTCTACCTTCTTCTCGTCTTAAACAACCCCCCCCAAAAAATAAACCATTTTTCATGGTTGCTCTTGGTTTCAAATTGTTTTGGATGATACTGTAACTTCATTGTTTGTAGAATTTTCCTATTTTGTATTGTGTTGGCACTGTGAGCCCAAGCGCGAGCATCTGAAATCACTAGGTAGAGAGTCGGCATAAGATGTATGGAACGAAATACATAACAAAAATCGATTTTCTTTTGTCACTGCATACTACACTTTGACTACAGCAGCATGCTCCTCATCATAAGCCTAACTGATGTTGTTGATTGTTGTACTTTTACAGCCTGCACGAACGGTATGCCTGACTTCTGACTCCCATCCCTTGCTTCAATCTCCACTGATTGCTTCTCTCCCAAGTAATGTAACAAAATTCTTAACAAAACTGTTCCAACTGTCGTCTGATTACAAGGCTAACAGAACGTAATGTTTGTTGTTGCCGTTTTGTTTCGTTTTCTACTTTGGGCTCCATCTTTGTGTGTGTGTGTGTGTGTGTGTGCGTGTGTTTTGCACGAAAGAAGAATGAAAGTATAAGAAAATGTAGATGTTGTCGTTGTCTACTCTCCGTTGAAGATGTTGGTTTGCTACATCAGCAGCTGTTTTGGGATGCCAGCTCTGTGTTGTTGTTATTATTCTTCTTTGAATTTGGGATTTCATTCGCTTCGTTCGTTTGCAGTTTCTTCACAATCACAATCACAGCTATCATCAGTTTACCTTGTGATGTGAACCGAATCATTCAAACACACACACCCACACACATTCCACACACACATAGAGGGAGAGTCCTCGTAGCTGTGCCTCAATCTTAGATATGTATTTTGGTTTTGTTGTTTGTCGTTGTTTTTTCTCTATACCACCAAAAAATGAGTTTCTAACATACTTAGTACACTAACTACCAAACACACACAAACACAAATACAATCTGATTGCTGGTGAAACAACACAAGGCAATGCCTTAAGTCTTATTGCCTTTGCCTATCTTCGTTTTGCATTTGAGTCGTGTCGTAGAGTAATTGTGTATTTGTAGATCTGTGTATTTGTGTATTTCTCATTTCTTTCTTAGTTTATTTATAATTGTCTGTGCTAGCAATTTTCGGTGTTTGTGTTTGTTTGTGTGGGTATGCCAGTGTGCACTTTGATAACAATTTACCAACACATTACTCGTTTGTCGCTCTGTTTGTTGGGCTATGTGTGTATGTGTGTGCTTTTTTTGAATTTTATATTTAATTGAATTTAAAGCACAATTCTTCTTTGCAATTTTTCACTCAGCATTTTTATTCTAAAAATTGTTAAACAAGTTTTCCCACTGTACGAGTGTTCACGTTAATTTGATTTGATTTTTAAAGGAAACATTAAATGAATTTCAAATAAACAGTCAATAACTTCATTTCGGATTCAAATATTTAACACTCGTATATTTTTGATTTTAAATTCTGTTTAAATCTTTCTGCTGGTCATATACGAATTGTTTACAGACCAATTAAAAAATATTCAATAAATGCTAATGCTAATCATAGATAGACTAACACATATACAGTGGTGTGCGATGAAATAGAGTCACACACTGCAAATCAGTGGTCCAAGATGTTTCATGTCAAGAAATTCTGAACCTGATTGACCGGTCCTCTACTGAATATAATGCCGTCATTTTTAATAAATTTTGTACACTACTGTTCTCCAGGTCATGTGTCAGTATTTTAAAGGCTATGTAATGACGTATGCTTTAAAATAGAGTCAATTACAAAAAAATATTTTTTTTTTTGAAATGGTTAATACTAGTTTGGATTTGAATTTGAATACAAAGGTTAGCTTCTAAATATGATTAATGTCTATTAGTAGCATTAATTAATTGTCATTATTGACGTTCCAAAATGGGCCGATCTAAGTACTGCAATCATGAGCGCCAAGAAAGAATAAAAGAGATGAGAAAATAATTCAGAAGCTACATACAAGTTACTGACATAATTGGATGCTCAAAGAAAATGTTGGAGACCGGAATAAAATATAACCCCAATCCAGGAAACAGACGGTAAAACCCTGAAAATTTCAGAACATTTGGAACCAAAAATATTGCGCCACGTAGAGTTCGACTTTTGTTACCTGTTGCGCCCTTAAAAGGCGATACGATCGGGATGTTGACACCTCTACATTAAGAAAAATGCTAAATAATTTAAAGGCAAAAAGTGTCCAAAAAGTTCCATTTCTATCCAAACGGAACGTTCAAAATATGTTGCATTTTGTCAAGGAACATGTGAAATAGTCCGTACTCAAATGGCGAAATATTTTGAGGACAGCTGAAACTAAAGTGAGATTGGGTAATTATGATAAGACTAATCTTCCTGTACGAAGACCTTCCAACACCGAATTCAGGCCCCAGAACACAATCCAAATAGTTAAACGTGGTAGCGGAAACATAATGGTACGGGGTTGTTACTCTTACATTGGGACAGAACCTTTATTCCAAATTGAACACACAATGGACGCTGCATATTATACCACTGTATTAAAAAAAAACATCATGATGCCTTGTGCTAAATGGGAAATGCCGCTTCGATGGGTGTTTCAACATAATATCGACCCCAAACACACATCGAAGCGAGCAAAAGCTTCGTTTGGGAATAATAGTGTCATAGTTTTAAGATGGTCTATGCAGTCGCCGGGCTTAAATCCTATTCAGAATTTGTGGCGGGACATTAAAGTGTCTATCAAAGGAATAAACCAATTTAATAAAGATGAGCTTATGACACTGGTACAATCGGCGTGGAAAACATGACTTGTGGAGACTTGATGATTCAATGTCAAGGCGTTGCTTAGCTGTGATAAAAAATAATAGTTATTTCATAAAATACTGAGATAATATAAAGGATTAATGAAACATACATTTTATTTGACACAGCTATTTATTCTAGTTGAGATGATGAATCGCGATGACTTTATTTTAATTCACAGGCAAAACGGGGCATTTTGAAATATTTTGATTTATACCTAATGATTTAATTTTAAATTACGACATTAATGTTGTAAAATGTTATATCTAGTTCCTAATTGAACAATTAAAAATAAAAGTTAGAAACAAAATTTAATTTTTCTACATTTGTTTTTGTTTTGAAAATGTTGATTAGTGTTGACTTTATTTCATCGCACACCACTGTATATAGACTTAACATTTCACTCAGAAAAATTTCTGACATTTGGCCTGGTGTGATATGAACGTTGGATGTTGTAAAGAATTGCTTTAATAACACCAGATAGAGGCAATGGTTCAAACCAACCAACAAGAAAACAACCACGGCATTTCTAAAGTTGTACTTTTCTTGAAGGTTAAGAGATCATGTTTTCTCCGGTTAGTGAAAAAAATGTAAATGCCGCGGGTGGGATTCGAACTCACATTCGCTGGACGATCGTTTCGATGTTTGTGAAGCATCATCTTCAGCAGCGTCTGGCCCGTTAAGCCACTGCGGTGTGTATTTATACAAGTCACGAACCGAAGACATTTATTGATTGTGTGCAGAGTGATTGGTTGTGTTAAATACAACACAAATGTACACTAACAATAAAATATAACAAAAAAGTCCAAAATATGTTTAAATTTCTCGGTTCTCAACCAAAACGACATGACCAATTTAAGTCTTGTAACCCCACCTGGTGTAGCCGACCAGCTCCTATCAAACCGATCGCACCACGAAGAGTGTGAAAGGAAACGTCAGATGAGATAAATTTGCCCTCCTTAAAGAATTACTCTATGATGTTAACGCCATATAGTTTTATCAGGTAGGAATACAGTTTGGGACACAAAGATTTACGACCGGATTAGACCTAATAAACGTCATACAGACGCAATTACCGCAAGCCTTAACTATTTGTGAGTCCTATGTCGATAGACCAGCTGTATTTCTCACGTTTTTTTGTTGCAATCCAGTTCTTTAGTTTCATGGAAATTTTGTATTAAAGCGCAATTTATAGGTAGGGGCATGAACGCTTTCCCCGAATGATGCACACACCGCTTATTGTAATATGATCTCCCCTATCCCTTCATGGATGTAATGGGAATGTACATATACTCGTATACTACAAATTATGAAAGTCTTCGTAATCTTTTGCATGTTCCTGAAACTGTTGGTACTTTTCATGTACGGTTGGGTACACTTTATGTAGTTCTTGGTACATCTTATATAGGATTTGGTATATTTTATGTACTTTTTGGATATTTTCTGTAACTTTTGGTATACATTATGTATCTTTTTAGTACTTTTGGTACACTTTAATTTATGTACATTTTTGTACTGTAAGTATTTTTGTGTAATTTTTAGTGCATTGCTTGTGCTTTTTGGGAAATTGTACATTTATTTCCATATAAATTTTATACATTTTACATTTTTCAGACATTGTGCATTTTATTCGTTGATACCAGTAGTCGATATACTTTTTCAGAGAAGTACCAGATATTAAATAACACAGTGCAACACATAAAATAAAACTAAATAAAAAACATAAAAACTCCTCGTGTCAAATTTTTCGAAGTACTTATCGAAACTCACAAACCCCTATTTGGGTTTTGATAGTGTAGCTGCTGCTCGGATTTTATGGTCTCATATATAAAAAATGGTTTCCCGTTACATCCCATGTAGGGATTAGGGAGAGCTTCTAACACGTATATTTTGGCTAAAACTTAATTTTGCCAAAGAACAAGCAACTTTTCTCACGGCTATATCTCGGAAACCAAATAGAATTTTGTTATCATGTCTTCGGCTTAATTGTAGCTACAGACTAGAAGAAAAAGAGTGTAAAATAAACTAGCCCCAAAAAACTGCAAAAATGTCGAAAATTTTTAATTTTGTTCCATCTTTTTTCACCATTTCCGGCCAAGATTTGGGATTTTTGTTTCGGGTGCATAATAATGAGTAAGTAATATTTTTATTTGAATTCAATCAGTTTTACAAACTTTTCCTCCATGTTATATACCAAATAAATAAATGGTTTCCCATTACATCCCTAGAAGGAATCGGGGAGAGCTTCTCACAACCAGTGAGCTGTGCGCTTTCTAGTTTTATACTCACTGATTGGGAAGTACACTTGTACACCGGTTCCGAACGGTATTTTTGAGAAGCATTTTCATGGCTAAATACTCGATAGTGTCGCCGTCACTATGCGAGGTGACCGCCGTCGAAGGAAATTTTAAGGTGGTCAGAGCAGGGATCGAACCCAAATATCAGATTAAAAATGAAGAGTAACACACGTGCATTTTATGACACGGCTTTAGCAAACTCCTATTTACAATACTGATCTTATTCGTCGGAAAAATCATATGATATTGATGAATGTTTTTTTAATAAACAGCAGGCTATTTATATGATTGAATTCACATGAAATTTACGAACAAAGGGTGAAAACGAAATATACAATACTGGTGCAATTGTTCGGAAAAAACATTTGAAAATTATGAACCTTTTTTTTGGATTCTTAGAGTTAAATTAAGAATAATAGAATTGTTTAAATTAAGTAATAAACAGTAGAGTATTTATGATTGAATTCTCATGAAAACCACACACGAACGTGCTGACAAACAACCACCGGGGAAGCCTGGTATGCACTAAAAGCTGTAATCAAGGACGTTTTAGGAAAGAATCGTGTGCAGCCAGACGAAGCAAAGATAGTGATGAAAACAATACTCAATTACTTTCATAACATCAATGCATCAATAACATTGAAATTACATTTTCTGCATCACCACTTTGATGAGTTCTTACACCAATTGCCCGCCGAATCGGACGAACAAGAAGAGTGATTCCATCAGGTCACCATGCCAATGGAAAAACGACACAAAGGAAAAATGCTGGAAGCATTGCTTGCAGGAGTTTGTTGGTGGAGCCATAAGGTATCCCAATATGAAAATGAAGATGCAGGCACCGAAATCGCGAAGGACGATAGGTTTGAAGGACACACCGAAAGAGATATGCCAGTGAATATTCTATGAGGATTCCCATCATGGACCTGAACCACTAACGAAAAAATATATAAACCTAACCTAAAACCTATATATATTGATTAATTTATGTTTTTTTTGCCTTTTGCTACATTTCATCTAATTTTCGATGTAAAATATAGCTGGAAAATTTATAACTCTTTTTTAGTTTGATGAAAATAATTTGCAAAAAGAGATCTTAGTGGATGGTTTACGAGATATGAGTTAAAAATTGTTTTTCGTGTGAAAACTGATGTACGTTTGGCAGCTATGGGCCGAAAATTTTCGACAATTCTGCAATTTTTAGGCACTGGATGCAGTTTTTTTTTGATCCCTGCTCAGGCCACCTTAAAAAATTTCTTTCGACGGCGGTCACCTCGCATAGTGACGGCGACACCATCGAGTATATTGCCGTGATAAAAGCTTCTCAAAATACCTTTCGGAATCGGTGTAAAACTGTAGGCCCCAATCAGTGAGTGAAAACTGGAAAGCGCACAGCTTAGTGATTGTGAGAAGCTCTCCCCTTTCCCTTCATGGGATGTAATGGGAAAAAATTTATTTATTTATTTTAGATGCAGTTTTTTGGGTTTACTTTGTTTTACACTTTTCTTCTCCTACTCTATAGCTACAATTGTGCCGAAGGGAGGAAAACAAAATTCCTATTGGTTTCCAAGATATAGCTGTTAGAAAAATTGCATGTTCTTCGGAAAAATTAAGTTTGAGCCAAAATAAACATAAGGCCATAAAATCCGAACAGCAGCTAAACTCGATTGCAAACTATAGCCAGATGAGAAAGATAGCATATTCACCCTATTTGGGTTTTGTTAGTATCGGTATTTATTTCGATAAATTTCACACGAGAAGAAGTTTGAACTCGATGTCTTCAAAAATGTTGAATAGTGTAATTTTACCCTAAAAATCAAATTCGAAGAGAATTATTAATGTATGGGTAATTTTGTCCCATATACGGAACATAACTAAAGTTATAATAGTTATGGCTTTAAATACACATTGTGTACACAAACCTCATTTGGTGGTTAATTTTCTGATTTGGCTGAAATTTTGAATGGGCTGAACCCTTTAGCAATAAAATTAAAACAGAACCGTTTTAGTAATAAATTAAATTATAAATTATAATAAAATTATATATAAATTATAAATTATAATAAATTTACTATTTGCAAAAATTATAGAATTTAGTTTATCAAAAACATATTACAATTAGCTGGTTAAAGTTTGAAGGTTCATATTGTTGATGGTTTTGAAGTTAAACCTTTTATGTGAGGGTGTTGAAATACGAATGGATCACCGTTTCTGTGACGGAATTAGAGTGGAGGTAACACATGGCATAACGGCAAAGTACAATAGATATAGTACACAAAAGTTCAATATTGTACCCCAAGGTACAAAGTGTACACAAAACTACTAAAAAGTGTTACCAAAAGTAATAAAAGTGAAAAAATCGTAAACAAAGTAGAAAACATGCACACACAAAATAGACAAAGCACAAACAGTGTACACAAGTGTACATAAAAGGGCAAAATGTGTACTCAAGTATGTGTGCAAAATGTACAAAAAGTACTAAAAGTGCACATAAAGTACAAAATGTGTACACAAAAAGTGTACATACATTTTACAGAAAGTGTAGACAAAAGTACAGAAAATTTACATTAATGTACAAAAAGTGGATAGGAAGAACTAAAAGTGCACATAAAGTACAAAATGTGTACACAAAAAGTGTACATACATTTTAAAGAAAGTGTACACAAAAGTACAGAAAATTTATTATTATTTATTATTGAAAATGAATTATTGACAGAAATAAACTATACCTATTAAAGACATTCGTGGCCGTCGGTGGTGCAATGGTTAGTGTGTGCGCCTCTTGTACATGAGATCCTGGGTTCGATCTCTGCTCTGACCACCTTATATGATATAAAACCAGCAACAAGTACAAGACTATCATAGTGTAATTCTATACCCAGAGTAACGAATTCCCTCCGTAAATTTATGAGATTAGGCTTGGTTGAGATATGGACGTTGCATGTTGAAAACTATTGCTGTAGTAATACCAGATAGAGGCAATGTTTCAAAGCAAGCCACAAGAAAACAACAACGGCATTTCGCCTTGGGTGTTAAAAGTATTGTCTTAAATACAACACAAATGTATCGTATACTAACAAAAGAGTCAAAAATACCCTTAAATTTCACAGTTCTGAACCAAAACCAAAACAGTTGTCAAACAACAGTTCTTGTAACTTCACCTGACGTAAGTCAATTTACGAGAAATATCTCTATCGCACCGACCTCACCACGAAGAATGTAAACTGAAACGTCAGATGAGCAAGATAACACCTCTATGCGACATTACTGTATGAATAGTCCACTCCAACACCAGCTATGAAATCACCGCATATGAAATCACTCACTGTACAAGACGTACGGGAAAAAATTATAAAACACTATTTTTTCGTTTTATGCTCAAAAACTTCTGAGAATATGTTGCAGACATCTGAAACATTCTCTGAGGAGTGAATAAATCTTATAGAATCGAACCCAATGATAAGATGTGCTACCCTTCGTTTACGGCACCTACTCAAGAACGGATGCATTTTAATTTACTGGTTTTCCAAGTACTGCCGTGCACGAGCTGCATTTTGCGTGCGTGTTTATACTACTCGAAACCCGCGAGATAGACTTTGAGCAGCGAGAACGGTTTTGCATGCAACCTCGCATGAGTTTGTTTTACATTTTGAAAGTAAATGTCAACTTTATCCAATTATCTGACATGTAAAGCGCACAAGAGAAATACAATGTCAATTCGTACAGTATTTAATAAACCCCTCTTGTTCAAATAACTTGCATGTGCATAGATATAATCATTTTTTTTAAGAACTCTCTTCAAAATAGTGAGCGCGCAAATTGGCTTAATCAGATTACACACATATAAAACATGTGAAAAAAACTACATAGTTCATAAATTATAAGTTGAAACAGAAATAATGGGTTGCATGCGTTGTGATGATGGAAAGAGCAAAGCCATGCACGCGCATTCTATAATAATCACGGTGTTTCATGGGAAGAACTCATAATGAACGAGTAACATACTCGCGAGTTATATTAAGAAGATGCTGCAAATGTGAATGCAGATATTTTTAATGGGTTATCCTTTTCACGGCCAGTGAGAACAAAACTCTATTAATATCTTAAAGAGATGTGCATTTATTTTCGTCCTTTTTTAATTAATAAAATAATAACATTCACTGCTTGAAAAAGACTGAATGACATTACAACTGTAAGTTATTTCATGAGTATCTTTTAGATGGTAGAGTTATGAAAATTTAATATAAATTAATCATACGCCTTCGTTAAAACGTCATTTCCTTACAATCATTATATTGCACCGATCTGCAATGATTTTTATTAAGTAATTTATTTATTGAGATATTATATTTCAGATTACGAATATGGAAATCTAAGTTTTACACCGATTCCGAACGGTAATTTGAGAAGCTTTTTCATGGCTATATACTCGATAGTGTCGCCGTCACTATGCGAGGTGACCGCCGCCGAAAGAAATTTTTTTTTTTAAGGTGGTCAGAGCCGAGTTCGAACCCAGGATCTCATGTACAAGAGCCGCGCACACTAACCATTGCACCACCGACGGTGTAATTAAGTCCAGTAAAACTACAAAGCCCTTGAGCTGTAATAGGTAGGCCATAATAGGTAGGCCATAATATCACCGGAAATATTTCAATACCCTCCTTCTGCAGCGCCATAAACAAGATCATATCGATAAATTACAGCTTGTTCCGATCTGTGTTCCTTTTTTGATTTCCTGTGAGAGAGACCTGAAGCCAGTTTGTTTTCTGACCACAATTCATATATTGATGAAAATTGTTTACAAGATGTGGCAAACTAACACTGGCCTCACCGAAAGATTTAAAGACAAATGGGTGCTGGTGATATGCAACATTTTAGTGAAAAAGTGCTACAATAAATATGTTATACTCACTAGCAGTATCTTCATCCTAGATAATGGAAATTATTATTCCTTTCACTGTGGGAAAAATTTTGTGGTAATCATTTATATGCTGGACCTTTAAATACATGGAATTAAAAAAAAAAAAAAAAAAAACCGTTTCCCATTACATCCCATGAAGGGATTGGAGAGAGCTTCTCACAACCAGTGAGCTGTGCGCTTTCTAATTTTTCACTCACTGATTGGCACCTACAGTTTTTACACCGATTCCGAACGGTATTTTGAGAAGCTTTTTCATGGCTAAATACTCGATAGTGTCGCCGTCACTATGCGAGGCGACCGCCGCCGAAAGAAATTTTTTTTTTTTTTTTTTTTTTTTTTTTTTTTTTTTTAAGGTGGTCAGAGCAGGGATTGAACCCAGGATCTCATGTACAAGAGGCGCGCACACTACCCATTGCACCACCGACGGCCACATGGAATTCATTTGTCCAAATATTAAGAATTACATTTCTATCACTTGAAATTGCAAATATAAGACTCTGTCTTCTGGTAAATATAGCAGGCAAAAAAATTAATGTAATTCCACAATAAATGCGAGTTTCAAACTCGTTATTTAAAGGCTCAAGTTAACAGCTCACAGAAAACCTTCATATTAATTAACATTTAAATGACCAACATTGAATTCAATTTTCATTCTTCCACTCACAAATACAAGTCAATTATCCAATTTTGGTTTTTAATAAATTTGATACTAAATAAAAAAAAATGATTTTAAGTGATGGAAATCCTTTTTGGACCTTGACAATTTTTTCTATAAAGTAGAAAAGATGATATCCGTCAAGTGGCTGCATGTTTGTGCCGGTTTCCGTCTGGTGATGCCCAATTGCGTGGCCCGTCATCTGGATGAACTTTAATCGTTATCAGCGACATCGGCAGCCACATCCGCGAATCCCCACGATAAACAAACAGACATCTACCATCCCTTTATTTATTACAAGACTGCCTTCGATAGCCCAATGAGGATAAAACTTAACGAAGATATACTATCTGGTACCCCTGCTCATAGAATAATACATACCATAGAAGCTTTTATTCGCTCAATAAATTAAACGTCATAGGTACGATGGAAAGTAAACATTGGATGGTTGAAAATATGGGTTCAATAATACCAGATGGTGGCAATAGTATACAGCGATCAACAAAGGAACAAAAACCGAATTTGGTGTTTTTGTGGCAAACTAGTTGTGTTAAATACAATACAAATTTATACCAACGATAAAAGTCAACGAAAAAGTGCAAAATATATTTAAATTTTTCCGTTCTACACCAAAACGACAGGAAAAAGTTAAGTGAACATATTTTGTAACTCCACCTGGTGTAAGGTAATTTTAAATTTAATTGCTCTCATTTCCACAAACCAACGATCAAGAGTGTGAAATGAAACGCCAGATGAGAGAATAAGTGTATCTATGTATGTATTATTCTATGCCCCTGCTAAGCTGATACGCCTTTGTTGACTGGCACTGGCCAATAAATTTGGTGAAAAGTTGGTAAAGGTCTTACTGATCTACTTGATACCAGGCAAGGTCTCCGATTACCAACAGCAAAAGCCACACGCAGAATTAATGCACTCACAAAAATAGTGAATTAAAAATAGGATGTAGCAACGACAAATTCGGCTGTTGCCACCGAATTGCAGTTGCTACAACTGAAATTCGGTTGAAGCAACCTCTAATCCGGTTGTGGCCACCTCTAATGGGATTGTGACGACCTCTAATTCGGTTATGACAACCAGTAATACGGTTGGTATAGCCTGCAATGCGGTTGTGACAGCCTATAATACGGTTGTTACAACCTATAATGCGGTTATGACAACCTGAAAACCGGTTGTGATAACCTGTAATGAGGTTGTGACAATTTTAATGCGGGTGTGACAACCTCTAATGCGGTTGTGACAACCTCTAATACGGTTGTGACAACCTCTAGTGCCGTTGTGACAACCTGAAAAGCGGTTGTGGCAAACTCTAATGTGGTTGTCACATCCTGTAATTCAAATTGTAATGGCATCTAAAAATAAATTCGGATATATTTACTGTGTGTGGGTGCGTTTCATAGTAAATGATGTCACGACAAAGTTAATGATTTCAACAATCAGATCCTAAATTAATTTAGAGCAGACCGTGAGATAGTAGATCTTGCTTTTCCCATAAACAAGAACAATGTCAGCCTTTAGATCTAGCAGTGAAGTGCATTACTATTACGTGTTATTTCGCGCTAAGTAGGCACATCGGAGTTAAAGCCCTGTTTCGAGGAGCACAGGTACATCTATATCAGACTCACATACAACCTGTCTTGGTTTATACTGCAGAATTCTGCGCCATATGAAAACAATTCTGTGAGTCTTTGAAAGAAAAAAGATCCGAAAAATATATGGTCTCATAATAGACAAAGACGAGTATCGATGACGTATGAATCAAGAGCTGTGTAAACTGTTTCCCATTATTTTTACGCGATTACGCTGAATCAGCCATGTCAATAGAATGTTAGGATGAACCAGTGCGAAAGATATTCGAAGATGTACTTGAAGGATGCTGAAACATAGGACCACCAAAATTCTGCCCAAGGATGAGGTGGACTATTCTCCGCTAAAATTGAGTTTTAGCAACTGGAGAGGAAAGACTAAAAATCCAGTCGGTAGGAGAAATACGATCATTTTTTTGTCGTCATTTTCTAAGGCTCCATGAAGTAAAACAGTAAGTAATAAACATAGGGTTGTCCCATAATTCACGCAAGAAGTACCTGTTACAAAATACAGGTTTCTAATTTTGTACATTTATTATTGACTTTTCAAGTAGCCAGTATAGGGTTATGTAGGGAGTAACTTAATTTGGTGTTTTTTTTTTTTTTTGGTTCCAGTGCTCAATTTCCTCCTTGAAGGCTTGGGTATTGTGACCTTGTTGGCATTAATCTTAGGTTGTCACAGTTAACTGTTAGTGACTGATCGTCTGAAATTTCGAAGAAGAATGGTGCGATCATGCAAACAAACATCAATGGTTTCCCATTACATTCCATGAAGGGATTGAGGAAAGCTTGTCACCACCAGTGATCTGTGCGCTTTCTAGTTTTTCACTCACTGATTAGGACCTAAAATTTTACACCGGTTCCAAGCGATATTTTAAGAACACTTTTCATTGGAAAGTACGCGATAGTGCCGCCATCACTAAGCGAGATGACCGTCGTCGACCGAAATGTAAGGTGGGCAGAGCAGGGATCGAACCCAAGTCTAATGTACAAGAGCCATGCATACTAATCATCACATCACATGATCATGCATGCAGCTGAAATTCCGCAACAATGTAGCTGTTTGTGAATGAATTTTTTTTCTCTGATCTCTTCTGATTCTCAAATATCACAATTCTGACGATTAACAAAGATATTAAGATGTAAATGAGCTAAAAATAAGGTACATTATACATAAAACATTTCTCAGCAATGAAGCTGTTACGCTGTCTTCTTTTTCCTATAACAGCACTTGTGTGAATTTCGGGACGTACAACCATAAGGTACAACTTAATACCCACATACATAATACATAATAATACATATATAGATGTTACCATGGAAAGTAATTGGAACATTTGGATTTTAGGGGATTTTCATCTGAATTGAATATTCATCTGCATTTAATTTGCTAAACTTTCCAATTCCAAACAACCGCTGATGAAGATCTGTGGCTAGATCTGAAACAGCTATTAAGTTTGCTATGAATCATAGGGAAGAATTTTGCAAACCTTCTTTTCCAAATTATATGTCTATTAATAGAGATACAGAATGATCTTGGGCTTGAATAATAAAATAAAAAAAATACCAATAAACAAGGGCGAATAAACAAAAATCATTCCCAATCTAATTGGGGTTTTAAAAACAGCATTTTATTTGGAAATTTCTAAAGGACATTGAGTATGGCGAATATTATCTACTGATACAAGGGCGGTCCCAAATCTAGCCGACCGAACAAAGAAGACACAAAAAAAAGTTGAAAAAAAGTTTATGTTTATTGTATGAGAAATTCATACTACAAGCTTAAAAGTCATGAACACTTTTTTCTAATTGAAAAATGGTTGGTTTCTTGTTAGAAATAATAGACAATTCAGTTCAACACACACTCACTGGCATGACTAGTTTCAAACTCCGTGACAAATTCATCATCAGATGCCAAACTACTGTGCCTGAATTGATACCATCGGTTGATCATCAATCGTATATATACAAACTCAATTCTGCAATTCACATGTGCGATTTAGTATCGATCGAAGATCCCTAAGTATCAACAAAGGCCTATAATTCTAACAACAAGAACAGACAGAATTGTTACACCATGTTCGTCTTTACCTCATGCGTCCTCGCATTGTTCCAGTGCTTTGAGGTGAGTTTTAATCAATATCACAGAGTTGTATATTTTCTGAGGTATAGCATTTTTGAAGACCGTGCTAGTGTCAGTTACGTTTATCTGAATGTGAAATTTAATGACCGATTTTTGTCAGTTTTTGTTTGATGTATGAGAAATTCATACTACAAACTTACAAGTCATGAACATTTTTTTTTCTAATTGAACAATGGTTGGTTTTTTGTTTGTTCAAGAACAGACAACAAGTTCTTGTTGTTAGAACTATAGTCCTTTCAGTGATGTTGTTACTTAGGGATCTTCGACCGATACTAATTCGCACATGTAAATTGCAGAATATACGATTGATGATCAACCGATGGTATCAATTCAGGCACAGTAGTTAGGCATCTGATGATGAACTTGACTCGGAGTTCGAAACTAGTCATGCCAGTGAGTGTGTGTTGAACTGAATTTTCTATTATTTCCAACATTTAAAAAGGAGTTTGATTTTCATTTAAAACTAGTGCGAGGTCCAAAAATAATTCAAGCCTATTCCTGCAGTTTGATGATTACAAGGGGTTCTAAATATAACAAGATTAGATTTAATAGTTTTGAAATCTCAAAATTTAAAAAATGAGAAGAAAAATGAGAATCAATTCACATCGAAGTAGCTCATATACATATACGATTGATGATATACTAGTGGTATCAATTTGAACACAGTAGTTAGGCATTTAATGATGAACTTGTCACCGTGTTCGAAGCTAGTCATGTCAGTGAGTGTGCTTTCCTGAATGGTCTGATATTCCAAATAAAATCTATAATTTTTCACTTAGAAAATGGTTCCTGACCTTATAATCTTGTAGTATGAACTTCTCATACATTAACTAACATTCGTCTAATGTTTGGCCAAAACAAAAATCATAAAATTTATAACAATTGGAAGTACATACTTTGATTCGTGGTGCTTAAAAACCTTTGGCGGTTGTCTTCTGATGTAGTGCGTCTGTCAGCAGCTCTCCTTTTTTTCAAGGAATTATTAGAGTTATATAGAATCCTGAACTGGCGATTATTTGTATGCAGCAGATGGATGATTAAAGCTGGAGTCAATTTACGCCAACTTTGTGGTGAGGAGTAGCAAAAATGTTTATTTACTGACTGACTGTCGAGTCGAACCGAGTTTTTGCACGTCCTAGATTATTTGTTATGCACTCAGTGTCTTTACTTTTTAAGGAGTTTTTCCAGTTTGTGGTGTGGCTGGGAGGATCATATGATTTCAATATTCGTGTGTTGAATTATTGGAGCGAGCGAAACTAATGGCCTGAATGGAAATTCAATTGATTTTTCTTGTTTGTTATTTATTTCGAGGAAATCTGTTTTAGCATTCACTTTTTTTTCAAAGATTCTTAAGAATTTTTGTTGGATTGTTTAAACACGATGGTTACTGTTGATTTTGTGGATTCAATTTTCTATGATATTCTTTTATTTTTGTTTTTAGGGGGTAATATTTCCGTTTTTTAAGTCTTAGGAAATTTTCTTTTGTTTTTGACTTGAAAGGTTTTCAATACTTCCTTTTGACTTGAGTTATGATGAAAACATTTTATGTTGTTGGTGGTTTTCGTTAACGAAAATTATACACTTAGTCTCGATAATGGGGTTTTTAGAAATTTAATTTTTTTTAAATTTAATTTTGAATTTTTTTCTCCGTTTCTTTTACTTATTATTGTTTAAGGATATCATGTCTTTTGTATTGGTTTTTTTTATCAAGAATATTTAATAGCAAGTTACGTCCTTTGTTGTTGGTAAAAAAAATCAAAACCAATCTACTAATCCGGGTTTTGTTAGTTATCTTTAATTATCCTAAGTTTTAGCTTAATTTTATTTTGATAATTTTATATTTTACTTGAATATTATTGTCATTAGTTTCAAACAAATGAGCACGAAGTACCTTTTGAGTTCTTGATATCCTCCAAAATTTAGAGATTGTTATTGTAATCCTTATTTTATTTCTTATTATTTTTAGAACATTTCCATGTTACATTTCTTATTGTCGTTTAGGTTTTTTATAAAATCATTGATTTTTTTTTTAAATTCTCTTATAGCTACTTTGCATATTTCTACTGTTTTATATTTATTTATATTTTTTATTATAAAGTTAAACTCTAATTATTGTCATACGTTTCTCGCTTGAATTTATTGTCTGCTACATTATAATTGATATATAAATGTTTTTTTAATTTTTGTTTAATTTTGTTTTTTTAATTTTGTTTCCTTTTTCTCTTCTTCGGTGCAAATAACAAAGTGCAATTGGGACTTTAAACAAAAAACTAAATGGCCACCAAGGGAAATTGTCACATTTTCTTAAACCATCACGTAGCTACAATGTACATACGTATGCATGTATGTATGTATGTCTCTTTTGGGGATTAGTTGGCTTTAATTCTATTGTCGTATACTACCTAATCTAACTGATGCTAGGTATAGTATGTATGTATAGATTTTGAAGCGTCTTAAGATTTAACTCATCTATTTTCGCTATAACTTCTTTATCATTTCCATCAAAATTCATTGGCATTTTGCTGCAATTTTAACTTTTTCAAGCAGCCAGCAGTGGCAGATAATCATTATCCTTTTAAGGGCTTTTCACTTTTCACTAGCAATCATTCCATTTTTGTTGTTGATTTTTTAATATATTATAAAAATCTTAAACGCACACACACACACACATTCTTAGTGTATTGAAATATCAGCCAGCCACTCGGTAGTGTAACATAATATGGCCAAAAAAAAACTCTCACTGACCCACACACACAGGAATGTGTTTTGTTTCGTTGCCGTTATTTTCGGGGTTTCTATATTTTGTTTTGCATTGACGCGCCTCACTCACTCACTCGCACGCTCGTCCGGACTGAAATGACTCACTCACTCACTCAGAGTGTAGACACAGAGCAGTTACTACTACTACCACCACCACTATAAACAAATTCTGTTAGGCTGTGTAGTAGTTCTTCTTTCTATACTGGGAAGTTGAGTCTTCTTGCATGTAGCACGTGCTTATACAATCAACACAAAAAAGAGCTACGACGTCTACGACAACCGCCTACGCACTGCAACTGATTTTACGTTGTCGTTGGTTTTTACTATAATCATAACATAACATGAAATGTCTGTGTCTGTGCCTTGGCTCGCACACACTACACATACACAATGCAGAAGGTGTTAAAATTTTCTCAATACACTCTCGGTAATGTAAATAACTGTAATACTGCTCTCTGTTACTCTCAGCTGTTATATTATTTCATAGATGTTTGTGTAAGCGCATTATTTTTCATTTTTACCATTCCTCTCTCACCATCGCAGAGCACACATAGACATTTTACCAGGCCAACAGTGTTGGAAATTGTTATGTTAACTACTTAAGAGAATTAAATTTAATTTAATGTAATATTTCTCTTTAAATTCTTTGAGGGTTGTTGAATGATATAAATTCAAAATTTTTAAATAATAAATCTGTAATGGGCAGTTTATAAGTGGGTAGTTATTAAAATAAATATATGGTTTCCCATTACATCCCATGAAGGAAGCTGGGAGAGCTTCTCATAACCAGTGAGCTGTGCGCTTTCTAGTTTTGTACTCACTGATTGTGACCTACAGTTTTACACCGGTTCCGAACGGTATTTTTGAGAAGCATTTCCATGGCTAAATACTGGATAGTGACGCCGTCACTATGCAAGGTGATCGCCGTCGAAAGAAATTTAAAGGTGGTCAGAGCAGGGATCGAACCCAGGATCTCAAGTACATGAGGCGCCCAGTGGGTAGTTAATACTTGATCGTAATTAAGAGTTAAATAGATGTTAACTTTGCACTTTGTTTTTCAGTGGCGAGTTAATGAAGTATAGTATGAAGTATTTATGGGTCTCCAATTTTTGGTTTGGTACACGTCTGGTCTGGTAAAATCCAGCTCACACTACACTCGGCAATCCACTGGCCCATTGTGATTGTCCGATAAAAAAAGAAGTGAGAGAAGCGGAAAGTAAAAGAAGAATATACAAGTACGTGAGGCAGAATAAAAATAAAGTATATGTAAGAGGAAAGGTGAGATAATAGTGGGGTGAGGCCTCAACAACAGTACACCCCGATCATTCATCTTGACCCGTACTTAACATAGAGAGTTATTCGTCTAAAGCCGCTTGCGATGTACTCCGTCTAGAGTCAGATATACCCATTGCAGCCATCCTCTGAACCTTGCCGAGCATTTTCAGTGGACTACTCTTGTCCAAACCAAAACATCCATAATTATCGTCCATTTTATCGTAGTATACCTTCGAGCTGAGTCCCCAGCTCTTACCGATAGAGTTTCGGCACGCCTATAGGGCATGGACACCCCTCTTTAGACTTTCTTCAATGTTTCTTGACCAATTCAGTTTGTGATCGAGGACAACACCTAGGTACACCTACAACACCTAGGCCTCCGTCGAGAGCTTCAGTTCCACACCATTCAGCCTCGGTGACCTGAAGTTCTTGATCTTATATCAACGAGTGAAGAGAACCAATAAGTTATTTGGGGGTTCACCCCCAACCCACAGGTCATGGCCCAGCATAGCAGCTTTCCAAGGGGAGATTGTATAAGGTCACACATCGTTGGCAGGAATTTCCCACCTATGATGATAACCACACCATCCCCATAAGCCACAATTTTCGTACCATCTTCATCGAAGGAATTGAGTTCTCCGTTCATCGGTATCGGTGTAAAACTGTAGGTAGGAATCATTGCGTATAAAAACTAGAAAGCGCACAATTCACCGGTTCTCTCCCAAAATCCCTTCATGGGATGTAATGTAACTATTTGCATTTTTGTTAGTGTTCTACGTTTTACCACATAATTTGTATTGTGTAGGATTCGATCTGAAGTCCTTATTATTCTTAGAAGTATATTTTTCTATTTCTTATGAGGTACACAGATCCGGTGTTTTTTTTTTCTTGCAATTAGAAAAAAATGTAAACAGTCAATTTCACTGCAAATTGATTATTTATACTAGTTCAGCCGTTCCAGAACGTTAACGTTGCCTATTCTTGACTGTTTTCGAAAACTCGCCGTTGACTTTATTGTTGGTGGTGAGAAGACATGTGTTCTTGATTGTTGCAGACTATTCTTGAGATATCATGAAACATTCGTGGTGAGTTGGAATTAGGTAGCTTTACAAACTTTTAGCGAGGGCATACTTTTAGGCGTACTTAACATTAGCCAAGCAAACTGCAATATACACCACAAACTGTTAACATTCTAATGTTATTTTGACATTAATGTTAAGCAACATTTATCGTAAAACATTTATCGTAACTATATTTAATATTTTCTTCAAAATTTCGATGACTTTGTACCTTAAAAGCCGCGAAAATCATAAATTCGGCGAATATAAGTATTCAATTTTGTTCAGCCTATAACGGCCTATTGATTAGTGATATGGAAATTCTATATTCACTGGATTTATCTCCCTAATGTAGTGACTATTCGTCTCCTTTAACACAATCAAGAATTCGGAAACCGTGGACCAGTATTAAATAAAAAAGTAAAAAATTCTTCAAAGTCTGAAACCGTTTTTCAATTTGCAGACATCAGATGACTATAACTTTTAAGGATGAGGACTTTAGGATTTATTTTTTGACTTCCTCCCCATTATTTTATTGTCAACCGGAACCTTTCAGCCGTTTCTATATAATCATCAAGCCAAAAGAGAAAAAAGTTTCAAGTACTTTTAAAAATTATGATTTATGTCGATATCCCTTTATAAGTCTCTAGTATTTAAAAGAGAGTCTTTGTGTTATATTTACGCTCCAATGTATACGAGTTAATAACCCCTTATCTGGAACCCAAAATTCACAAACAAAACAAAATCATTAAATACTCTGCCCGTAAAAACTGAAAGCGAAAGTGGCATACAAACGCTTAGAAAACATGGCGCGTTCTCTTCTTTATTGCCACATAATATTATTATTATTATTGTTTTTTGAGGCTACGGATGCGAGTGTGTGACAGGGGCTGTTAAAGGCATAAACAGCAGCCACATTTTAACAGCAAAGTGCTGCTGTTATGGAATATAAAAAAACGAAAACCCCTAAAGATTTCATCCGTTGTAGTCAAGCTAACAAGTTGTATATGTAACTGTTTGTTAAGTTGTGTGAGATATTGAAATTCTCGGTCCTTTGGGATTCTTCTACATTTGTGTTCGTGAGTATGTGTGAGAGCCTGAACAGTTCGTATTTTAGCCGGGAAGCAATTGGTGTCTAAGATATCTTTCGTTTCAATGTTAAAGGTGTTTTGTTTTATTTCGCTTTTTTTTTCTTTTTTTCCGTATCTATGTGTTGTTGTAGATGCTACATCATCATCATTATCATCATCTACTTAGTGGCATTAGTTGCTTTAGTCTTTATGAAGTGAAAATTCATGTAGAAGACAAAAAAGACCATCATGGAAGGTTAAAAGTAAAGTCATCTTAAAATATAGAGAAGTCTTTCCGAGGAAGCCACAGAATCGTGACCTAAAATATGTAAGTAGCTTAAGAAAATTGTTCTAAAGAAAAATTTCCATGTTATTGACTTGAACAAAATTATAATCTATTTGCAACCCAATATTAGGTTTGAAAATATAGCTTTTCCACATAGAGTCATTTTAGGGTAGAGACGTGGTTGGCTATTGGTGTAGTTCAGTAGAAATATTGCGTATTGCAGTGCATTAGTACAATAATACCAGGTAAATCTAAGCAGTAGGAGAAGCCATCCAACAGACCAACAACAACGTCGCAAGTACCGGATGTAATCAGGAAGATTTTATCGGCACTACATTAAATTTATATGAGAATACACCCAGAGAACTGAACTGACTGTTGGAAAAGAGTTTGTAGCAACCGTAAATTCAGTTAACAAAAATAAATGGTTTCCCATTGCATCCAATGAAGGAATCGGGGAGCTAGTTTTATACACACTGATTGGGAACTACACTTTTTCACCGGTTTCGAACGGTATTTTTGAAAGCTTTTTCATTGCTAAATATTCGATACTGACGCCTTCACTATGCAAAGTGACCACCGTCGAAAGAAATTTAAGGTCATCAGAGCAGGGATCGAACCCAGAATCTGAAGTACAAGAGGTGCGCACACCGTAAATTCAGTTGCTGCCACCTAATTGCGGCTGCCACAACTTGAGGTTGCCACGATTTGTGCAACCGAAATTCGGATGAAGCAACCCCATTTTACAATTTATTCGGTTGTGACAACTGAATCATATATTTTTCGGAGCATCCGAAGACTCCCAGTTATGTTTCATCATCATGCGATATGACCCTCTATTCTGCGCCATAAAGCAAGATAGGTTGTATGAGAGTGTGATAGATTTTGATCTTTGTTTCTCGAGAGAGGGCCTTATCTTTGAATCCTCCGCTTGATTTCTAGGCTGACGTTATTGCTTCTGTTCACGGCAGATACGAGTTAAATAAATTTGTCCACTACCTCAAAATTGTAATGGTTATCAACGTTCACCCTTTCATCCAATCGGGTGGATCTCTGCTTGTCGAAACCATTAATTTTGTCTTGTCCTCGTTTACTGTCAAACCCACTATTACTGATTTCTTCTCAATTCTCGAAAATACTGCAGTAACTTCTCGCAGATTTCACCCAATGATGTCTAAATCATCAGTATACGCGATCAGCATGTGACTTTTGCTGCCGACCGTTTTATTAGGTGATCTCAATTACGGCCCAGGCCTCGAACTAAATGGTTCGGTGAGATCTCTACCCATCTTTACCGAGGATGTTGTGTCGGCCAGTGTCATTCTACAAAGGCGTATCATCTTACCAGGAATAACAAGCTGTGACAAAGCTTTGTACAGTTTTTCCCGTATCGGGCTATCAAAGGCAGCCTTATAATCTACAAAAAAGTGGTACGTGTCGATTTGTTGTTCGTGAGTTTCCTCCAAGATTTGTCGTACTGTGAATATCTAGTCGATAATTGACTCTCCAGGCCTAAAGCCACACTGCTAATGTTCGATCAGCTCTGCAACAAACGGCTTTAGCCTTTCGCTCATTACGCTCGAGAGGACCTTGTATGCGCTGGATAAAATGCTTAATCCACGATAGTTGGTACATATACTAGGATCCCCTTTTTGAAAACAGGACACAGTATGCGAAGGTTCCAATCGTCGGGCATGAATTCGTATAGTCACATTTTGGATATAAACTGATGCATGCACCTTTCCAACTCATATCCGCCAGCCTTGAACCACTTAGCCAGTAGCAACTTTATTTTTCTTAAGTCGGGAAATTGCAGTTCTAACTGCACTTTGTCTAGGAGAGGGGCAGTTGACGCCATCGTCTTGTATATGCTCCACACCCTCATCTATATTGAAGTTTCCTAGGACAAGTAAAGCAGGGAGGTGATCTCTCCATATTCCCAACATACTCAGCACATCTGTGACAATATTCCCGTCCTTATCTCCATAAAAGGGGGTCCCTGATATATTTCCATTTGTTTGGCTTTGTAGTTTTCGGAAAGTATCAATGTTTGTTTCAGTTTTGATGGGACACCATTTGATTGGTAGACATGCGGCGAGACTAAACATCAGGGAACATTACTTCTGCATAAGCTGTAATGATAAGGAAGAGGCAGAATCCGTTGAACATCTTCTTTGAAATTATCCAGCACTAGCCGGCAGGAGGATATCTACTATGGGATCCGACCTATTTAGGGACTTGGGAGAATTACCTCAGATGGGTGTAAACGAGATCTTGAGTTTCTTGGAGGAAACTAAATGGTTCTCCGGTGGGTTTAACGCTTAAAATAGTTGGCCTGTGGTATCACAAGTGAGTCGTTCACCGACTGCCACCTAACATAACATACGATGTCTTAATTCCATACATGGGTTTTATAATTTGCAGTGGATTTTAATTTGCATTACTTCATCTAATGCAAATGCAAACAATTACCATTGTTCGCAATTGCAATGAAAAATGTTTGAATTTGCATTTGCTCAGGCAATGCAAAAAATGCAGGTTGTGGAATCGGATGCCAATTGTAATGAAATATAGGGATGCTTTGAATTACTTTGAAATTGTTTGACTGCTGGTGATACTGTTTTACACAATTTTATATGTAGAGATTTCTGGCGTCGATTGGTATTGCCTCTTAGGTACTTTCAAATTCTTAATCCTGTATATAAAATATTTGAAAACCAAAACTGTCAGGTATGAGGTAAATGATTTCAAAATTCCCAATTGCCAATGGTATTTAAAATTTTCTGAATTTGCATTTATAGAGGTAATTCAAGTTAAACTTCAAATTATAATTGTCAGATAATTAATTTGCCTCATGTATGCTTTATTAGCATTAACATCTCAAAATTGTTAAAATATTGCGACGAGTGTTCTATTTATCCCTTTTACCACTACTTTATTTTAAAGCCTAATAAAGTCTAACCAAGTTTATTTTTAAAATGCCTACGTCAGCTGTTAATTTTACCGTACATCAGCTGTTTATACAAGTCCAACTCTCAATCTGCGGTATCACCTCCTCGTGGTAGCACTGTTTCTTCACGAGTTTTCTCTAACAATCTGTCCCGATTGGCCCAGACTGTCACCGCTATTTTATTAACAATTTGTGGTGAGTTGGTATGAGGTAGCTTTGAAACAGTGGCATACTTTTAGGTGTACTTAATCGAATTGCAATACACACCACAAACTTCGCCGGCATGTAAAGCATTTATCGTAACAATATCGAGTTAGATTAATTGGCAACTGATTAGCACAAACCACTGATTTCTTCTACATTTCCTAAAACTATGCACACATCCTACAGACGATAGAACCTTGAAAACATTGCCAAGTAGCTCGAGTTAAATAAAGCAAAATGGAAATTCCGGTTTTTGGAATAATGGGTTTCAGTAGTTAATGCTCTGCGATCTTAGATGGATACACTTCGCACATGTACATATATTAATTCCTTTCCATTGATTTCATAAAGGCAACAAATTCTTAGATGAAAACAAATTGTCTGCGTGGCACAACTTGTGATCCCTTCTCCGAGTATTAACATTCAAACACACATAAATAGTAAAAAAAAACACTCTAATCAACAATGTTTTATTTTTTGCGATACCCTTGTTTGGTCTACAACAAGTGGGTAAATTCTTGCACGCCACGTCAACATGTCATTGAAACTGTTGTTGGTCTTTCAGTGCTGCCGGGTCTAATAACTGTTATGTTTACCAGCTTAATAGCGTGTAACCAATTACGTGCAGACATACATTTACCATTTCTAGGCCAGTTTTCAATTTTCTTTATTTACCCTCCTAAAGAATAAAATTGCACACATGACATTTTCGCATTTACATATACATATACACATGGACTTGGATATACATTCAAAAATCCTATAATACATAACATTTTTTTGTCATACTTAAGTAAGATTGCTCGAAAACAATTGCAATTGTCATTGCCAAGGCTCTTTTTATTCCACCATACAACATTCAGAAGGATGTGTGCCTGGGTGTTCGTATTGTGGATTCAAACACACACAGTCAAACCCACAAGAGAACAATCATACGTACACCTACTATACATATATGTACACTCAAAGAAACAATTTATTTACGTCCAAACGGAATCTCAGATAAATGAACTTCGTTTGGAAACAATCATTTCATTTCGTTGCATATAACATCGTTTACAAGAACCGAGAAATATTAACAACAAACCATACGTTTCCATTAACTCTTCTTTTGTATACCGGAAACGAGTTATTAATTCAAAAAAAAATCTAGGAGAAACGAGATATGTTTGTGACAAACCGCTTTTTCGTTTACAACAAACAAGTTATATTTTACAGAATAGAATTTATTTTGGATAGAAGTGAAAATGGTTTCTCAGTACATCCCATGAAGGGATTGGAGAGAGCTTTTCATAACGAGTGAGCTTTATAGGTACACTTTTACATCGATTCCGAACGGTATATTGAGAAGCTTTTTCATGACTAAGTAGAAATATTCTAATGAATTTGATATACAAAAAGGTATTTGAGTACTTTCGCTTTCCCTGAAATAGTGTTGAATCTAGGCACCATGACTGCAAGTACGCTGATCTATCCATTGAGCCATCTCAAACGTTAGGCGAAGACGAACAAACCCTTAGCAGTATGATTGGTTCATTTGTTTTTGTTCAACGAATCAATTCAACAGAGAGTGAAGAGAGGCGCAATTCATGAGAGCAGGGGTTAGTGTGCGTCGCTCGTGCACGTGAGTACGTTGGTTCGATCCCCGCTTTAACAACCTTACATTTCTTACGACGACGGTCTACTCGCTTAGTTATGGTGACACTAAAGAATACTTAGCCATGAAACAAGCATCTGAAAAACCTATTCGGAATCGGTGCAAAACTGTTGATCTCAATCAGTGAATGTAAAACTAGGAAAAGCATAGCTCAATGATTGGAAGGATCTTTTTTATTTGCAGCAAAAGAAAAATATGTCTATAAGTATTTTGGCGTAAATGAAAATTTGTTTACAACAAAGGATATTACTTTTACGATAAAACTTTTCTAGTTGTGAGGAAACTATCAACTCTTGAGGTAAATAATAATTTGTTTACAACAAAAGTAACAACTTTTGAAAGTGTTTTATTTGCGGGGAAAGTATAAACTTTTGCCGTCAATCATGAGACTAAGTAGCAAACGGAATATTTGTGGGGCAAGCGAAATATTTGTATACCAATCGATGACTAAACTGTTTTTTTCTTTTCGTGTATAAATGATTCGTGTATAAACGTGTAAAAATGTGACAACTGGAAAGCCCACAGCTCAGTGATTATGAGAAGCTCTCCCCTGTCCCTTCATTTGATGTAATGGGAAACGATTTATTTATTTATTTATAAATGATTAAACTATATATAATTTTGGGGTAAATAATAGTTTGTTTATAACAAACGAAACGACTTTTAAAAGTTCTTGATTTGCATGGAAAGTATCAAACAAAAAAAATTGTTTCACGTTACATCCCATAGAAGGATTGGGGAGAGTTTCCTCCAACCAGTAAACTGTACGCTTTCCAGTTTTACACCCACTGATTGGGGCCTACAGTTGTACACCGGCTTCGAATGGTATTTTGAAAAGCTTTTTCATGACTAAGTACTCGATAATGACACCATCACCTATGCGTGGTGACCGCCAAGAGCCGCACACACTTACCATTGCACCACCGACGGCCACAAAGACTAAGTAGCAAACGAAATATTTTTGGGCCAAACAAAATATTTTTCCGTCAAACGAGCTCTAAACATTTTATTTTCTTTACGTGTACGTATGCATATACGAGTATGAACTATATATTGTGTACGATTGTTTAAGTTCGAAACAGAAAAGTGAACTTTTATCTATAATATTGAATGCTTTGGCACTTGAGAGCGCAGGCAGTCATCCAATCAAACACAGTCGATGCAAACAAACCCACACACATACTCGCGCGCTCAAATACAACAACTCATAGACCTAAAGTTATGCAATTGTTCTTAGTATTTGTATTTATTGGCTGTTACTCGTAATGGTTGCTGGTGTCTGTGTGTGCGATGACAGTTTTTGTTCGTTTATTTGTTTGTTTGTTTTCTCTTCAATTTCAATACACAAGGAAGTCATAAATTCAAAGAGAGAAAAACAGTTAACAGGTGCAATTGAAAAATTGCTTTTGTACAACTTTAAAGCCTTTGAAGTAGTAGTGGTCGTCTACTGGTAGTTATCTTTCTGTAAAACAAGCCATTCATTCCTTCTCTCGCTATCTATCTCTCTCTCTCTTCCTTTCTCTCGGTGCATTGCGTTTCCCCGTTGCCTCACAAGCCATTTATCTCTGTAGATTTAGAATTTATATTATATGCAAAGAAGAAGGACCAGGAGGGCTAGGTAGTAGTAGGGTATTATGCAAAACTATGTCCAGTATGAAATGCAATGGCTTTTACGCAGCTGTTGCAAACTGGGACTCTACTAACAAACGTTGTTGTTCTTCTCCTTGTTTTTGCTGCTGTTGGTGTTAAGTGTATAGCAAGTCAGTGTCCTGAATGTGTTCAGCGATATCTTAGTTGTAGTTGTTGTTATTGTACAGTTTTTAATGCCATTAATTTCAATAGTACAAACACACGCACATAGTTTTATTCACGCTCAAATGCACATAACGCACCCTAACCTCAAAAGAGTCAACTCAAAATTTACAATTTTTCAATAGAGTCAAACAACTGGTTTTGCTAATTCAAAAAAATGTGTGAAAATTCTCAATAAAAGATATATTCATACGGAATTTTCTTAACGAAAGGAAAGAGGAAATGACACAGATTTTTACAGAGGATAGAAATGGTACTGGGCTGTGATTTTGAGTAAAAAAAATAAACCAGAAAATTTTTAGTTATGAGTCTTTTGTAGTTAGGGTGCGATATGTATGTTGTATCAGTTAAACCAAAGATTATCAGTGGATACGATTTTCCATTTCGCTCTTAAACTGCAACTAAGCAAACTAAACAATTTTAGAGAAAGTTCTTTATTTACTGAGTCTACAAATTACGAGGGCGGTCACAAAACTAGCCGACCTAACAAAGAACACACAAAAAAGTTGGGAAAAATGTTCTTTATTTTTCCACACTATCTCATTTTAGATCGATACACGTTTTCCAGTGATATTCAATAGCTTCGATACCCTGTTTATAGTAAGAACTGTCAAACTCCTTAAAATATCCATCAACCGCAGACTCCACCTCTTCATTATTGGCAAATCTTTTACCACCGAATCATTTTTTCAAGTTTGGAAATAGAAAATAGTTCGATGGAGCTAAATCTGGTGAATAAGATGAGTGGTGGAGCAATTCGAACTTTAGTTCTTTAATTTTGGCCATCCCAATAGTAGATGTGTGAACTGGAGCATTGTCTTGATGAAACAACGCTTTCTTTTTCGCCAAATGCGGTATTTTTCCCACAATTGCAATAAGTTATCCTACAATTCACCGTTGATGGTATTTCCTTTTTGAAGATAATCAATAAAAATTATCCCATGCGCATCCCAAAAAACAGACTCCCTTGACTTTGCCTGCAGATGGAACCGTCTTAGCCTTTCGTGGACACGATTCTCCCATTCCAGTCCACTGCTTTGACTGTTCCTTTGTCTCAGGTGTGAAGTGGTGGATCCATGTCTCATTCATGGTTATAAATCGATACAAAAATTCGGCTTTCTTGCGGTGAAACATCGCCAAACACTCTACTGAAACATCTTCACGACGCTGTTTTTACTCTATTGAAAGCAAGCGCGGCACCCATCTTGCGCACAGCTTTCTCATATTCAAATCTTTGGTCAATATACGATGTATAGCACTTTTTAAAATGCCTATCATTTAAACCAGCTAACCCACCTTCAGCCGACGATCCTCCAATACCATTTTGTGGATTTTCTGAACCGTGTCTGGAAAGGACAGCTCAATTGGTCGAGCACTGCGGTGTTCGTCTTGGCAGCCCGTACGGCCTCGTTTAAGCTCTGCTACCCCATACTTTACAGTCGTAAACGAAGCAGCAGACTCCCCCAGAGTAGAATCTAGCTCGGCTTTAATATTGCTTGGACTGAGACCTTTCAAATGAATATATTGAATTCCATAACGGTGACCAATTTTTTCCCCATGTTTGCAAATTCACTGAGTTCGTTTACATTTGATGCCTAAAACAAAAATACTAAACAAGGTGGCGCCTTGAAACTTAAAACATGTGTTTTTATAAGGTTGCCACTTTTCACCAAAATATTTTTTTTTCAAACTACTGGCACCATAGACTAATACATACACAGATACTTTTATTCTCTCAATAAGCTAAACGTCATAGGTACGGTGGAAAGTCAACATTGGATGGTGGAAAACCTGGGTTCAATAATACCAGATAGAGGCAATAGTAAACAACGTCCAAGAAAGGAACAACAATAGAATTTAGTGTTTTTGTAGCAAACTACTTGTGTTAAATACAATACAAATGTATACCAACGATAAAAGTCAACAAAAAAGTGCAAAATACATTTATTTTTATTTTATTTATTTACAATATATTAAACTTATAGTCAATACAACATTAATATTAAGATTTATAGCACTGGCGACTAAGGCCTACAGCTGGGATACATTTAAATTTTTCAGTTCTACACCAAAAGGGAATGAAAAAGTTAAGTGAACATATTTTGTAACTCCACCTGGCGTAAGTTAATTTTAAATTTAATTCCTCTCATTTCCACAAACCTACGACGAAGAGTGTGAAATGAACTGTCGGATGAGAGAATAAATGTATCTATGTATGTATTAGTCTATGACTATACCCAGCAAAAACGATTTAATTTCAAAAATTATCCATAAGAGAGAATAAGCCGAGAGCCTGAGATGCTAGTGCTTTAGCCTTCAGATTTAGTGGATTGTATAACAAAGTTTAAAAAAAATTATAAACAATACTTTATACGAGTATCATCCAAAAGTATATTTAGCTGTTTAAGATGTCTGCACATTATTTTACACATTGGATTTCAATTAATGTCAATTGCATTTCAAATTATCTGTTTAAATGGTGATTGTACACTTTTGGATTTTTGTGTACTAAAATAATTAAATAAATTTCATAATTTTCCCCTTAATCTTAAAACTTATTAAACACCTAAAAGTCGGCATTGTCATACAATAATCGTGTAACAAATATTTTATAGGTATTATGAATATGACCTTGATAAACTTAAACTTGAACATATTTTCAACTAAATAATTAAATATTTTAATATACCAACATCTAAAACTTGGCATCGAAATAAACCAGGTATATTGGCCAGAAATTGTTCCCTAAATGCAGAACAAAACCACTAAAACTCTTCAAACTAATCGCAGTCTTTAAATACTTAATCTTATAAAACCATAGAAACTTCTTAGCTTAGTATCTACAGGGTGTTTCAAAAGTGACCACTGTATTGGAAGATGCTCTTATTTTTGCAAATGGACGCCAATGTCAAATCTGTTTTGACATTTGTGGACAAGACAGATGTAGAATACAAGTAAACAAGCCATGGAGCGATACACTCCCCAAGAACGCGGAATAATCGTGTCTATTTTTTGCGTAACAATTCGTCTGTGGTGTTGGCGCAGCGCGAATACCGTCGCCGATTCCCCGGCCGTCCGACACCGACTGCGCAAACACTGCGCCGTGTGGCCACTAACCTTGAAGAGTAAGGGACCACACGAGACGTTGCCAGGAGTGGCCGGTCCCGTAGCGCCCGTTCTGCCGAGAATATCGCCGCTGTTGCCGAGGATGTCGAGCTGACGCCGGAAACATCGACCAGACGCCGTGCCTCGCAATTAGCCATCAGCCGGACGTCCCTAAGGCGAATTTTGTTCAAAGACCTGTGCATGTTCCCATACAAAGTCCAGTCCGTGCATCAGCTGCTGCCTGTCGAACGCCACACGCGTGTAACCTACGCCCAAGCCATCCTCAATCTCGTGGACGAAGTGGACGATTTTTCCACCAAAATCATAATGAGCGATGAGGCTCAGCGGGTACGTGAACAAGCAAAACTATCGGTTCTGGGGCACCGAAAATCCACGAGTGATGCACGAGGAGCCATTACACCCGCTCAAACTGACTGCATGGTGAGCTGTTCACGCTGGAGGAGTCATCGGGCCATTTTTTTCGAGAACGTCGCTGATCAAACGGCAACAGTGAACGGTGCGGATTAGGACTGGAGGACATGTGGTTCCAACAGGATGGAGCAACGGCACACACTGCGCGAGCCACAATCGATATTCTGAAGGCGGCGTTCCCGGGTCGTTTTGGCGATTTGCACTGGCCCGCAAGATCACCCGATTTAACCGTTCCCGACTTTTTTGAAGTCCCGTGTTTACGTGAACAAGCCCGAGACCCTGGAAGCCCTCACGGCCAACATTCGACAGGAGTGCGAGAATCTGTCGTCGGAAGTTCTCGCCGAAGTGATGAAAAATGCCATAAAACAAGCCCGTATGGTAATCAATTGTGACGGCACCCATTTAACCGATATCATCTTCTCAACTTAACCAATAAAATTCCAAAGGTTCAAATAAACATATTCAAAACACAGAATCGAAGTTTTTCATTTAGAAAAAAAATGAGAGCCAAACAACATCGGATGACTTCTTTTGAAACACCTTGTATAAACGACTTCTTGTGTCTTAGTCAAGATGTCAATATATAGAAAGATACAGCTATAAAGCTAACCAAAGAAGAAGAGAGCGATAAAAACTCTTTTTGCACACGCTCAATATACTAGGGTAGTACTATGATTGTGGCAAAAGAATGATGGGAACAATTTTATATGTTTGTGCTATAGTTGGTTAACATAAAATCGATATTTGATATGCCTTTGTATGCGTGAGTGTGTATTTGATACTCTAAAGGTATTATATGTATGTTTTACCACATAAGACACCTGCATTCCTAAGATAATTGTAGCCTAAATATGTTATTGTTGAAAGTGTTATAAGGACTAGACATAGGAGACACTTTTCCACTGGATATTTTAGACCCCATGGTGCAGGGTGGCTCGGAAATAATTTCATAATATGAATATGTCCTAAAATGAATTGAAAATGGGGAATAATGTCATTATGCATTGACTTTTGTGTTTCAGGCCGATAGGAGATTTGTTGGCAACAGGCAGTGGAGTTATATACAAGCCTGAAATTCTGCTTAATTGAATAATTTCCTGGTGGCCTTGTACCTTGTAGGCGAACAATTACCCCTTTGGCTGGGCGTGTCCTGCCAAAAACCATTGACGATTTCAGCCATGTTCACCACGAAATTCCCATAATGTACTTGTTATATAAGATATGTTCGTGAAATGTCACTAGTTTTGTCTTAGGAGACATAAATTGTGAACAAGTTGGCAGTCTATGTAAGACAGTCCTATTGACTTCTCATGACTGACTCTTTCTAATGTCAATACTGAATATCGATAGAAGAAGTCTTTGTCTTTTCTCAACAGCGAGTCATGCGTATAGAATTTCAAGTTATTCAAAAAATATATAACTGAAAACTGTATATTTAAATTGCATGTCATAAATTTTAAGAAAAAATTTTCAAGGATTATATGTATACACACATATGTATTCACACATATGTATATGTATGTATATATATGCATGTACCCGTTTCTTATTATAATAACAAAATTTACTTCAGAAATTTTAAATTAGAGGTCATCCATCTTAAATATAATAATTATATAGGAAATAACACAAGGTCATCACTTTAGGAGACGTCTTGGCTAGCTGACCCACTGATGAATAGTGACTTTAGGACGATTTGTGTACATGCCATAAGATAATGGCCACTATTGATAAACTGCGGTAACTTCCTGCTGACTTTTTACCAAATGCATGAAAATGTCAGGAGGTGTCATTAAGTTTTTTGTATGAGAGCGGCAGAGACTATGACATGTCACTTCTTAGTAACTGTCTTTAGTAAATTTCCAACTAGGCCTTTATAAGTATTTTGAAGACATATACATATTCTTGTAATGTGAAAGCCAGAACTCTTGTAACACGGACTTTTAGTAAATAAGACAACTTTAATAGAACACTAACTAAGCAGTTACTAACTGGCAACATATTTGTATCGTGTATGTTAAGGAAAACTTAATGTTCATTCTTGAATTACAATTTCACCACAATTTTTCTTACATGATTCATTCATGAATTACCATTTCATCACAATGGCTGGCTACCTACGATTTGCTGTTGATGTTAGACACCTAAACGTATAACTTATATTTGATAAACAACACATTACTCATACGCTTAAGTGGCTGTTTAACATGTCAGTAGTGAAATCGCTGAAGTACTTTACAAATCATTGATGATGTCATGGGAAAATATAAATAAAAATTAATGTTTCGGTGAAACTAAACCAACTGTAATATGTAGTGTCATCAGAAAATCATCTACTAGCTTCTGGCGATAATTTGTGGAAACTAACCATAGAGGAAAAAAGTTTTCTGTTCCTGTGTTGGTACTTAGGGATCGTCGATCGATATTAATTCTCATATGTAAATTGCATATTTGGGTTTTTAGATGTCCGATTGACGATCTACCGATGGTATCAAATCAGGCATAGTAGTTAGGCATCTGATGATGAACTTGTCACGGAATTCGAAACTAGTCATGTCAGTGAGTGTGCGTAACTGGATTGTCTATTATTCCTACAAAACCAATCATTTCTCAATTAGAAAATTGTAATCTTGTAGTATGAACTGTAATTTTGTAGTATAAACTTCTCATACATTGACTAAACGTAAGAAAACTGGTCAAAAAATTCAAATTCCAACACGATGTAATTTTAAAGTTAACTATCAGTTATATCCCAACGTAATCAGCAGAAAACCTCGCGTAGAATGTAATGGGGAAGTCAGCACTGAATTTTGTACCAACCATAAATGACTTTATAGTCATTACTAGATAGGTATACTCTCTGCTCCAAGTACCACTGTATAACAGTGAAGCTGCTTCCAGTTTTTGCTGTATACCAAGTATAGGACTGGTCCCTCACGGCCAACAAGTGTTAAACTAAAACTAAACTTCTTCAACTGAAACGATGTATGAACCTCTCTTAGGACCCAGCGATTTTGGTGGCAACCATAGCCAGTACGTTGTTCTCACAAGGGAACAACCTACCCGTATTACTAGATAGGTGTACTCTCTTCTCCAAGCACCACTGTGTAACAGTGAAGCTGCTTCCAGTGTTTGCTTTATACCTAGTATGGAACTGGTCGCTCACAGCCAACAAGTGTCATCGTGAAACAATTTTCCACAAAACATCTTTACGACAAAACATTGGAATTTAAATGTCAATTGTAGCTTTAATGGTCTACTAACTACAGGGAGTTCGCTGTAGTATTCTCACCGGTAGCAGCGAGCGGCAATCTATATTAAGATCTCGACCGATGATGCCCTGTTGGTCATAAAACACAAACTGAACGGCCACGAGTTCTACACCTTCCACTTGTAATTCCAAACCAGCACTCGATACCAGAAAAAAGACGTCTGCTCAAACCTGGTGGCTAATTCGACACCGACGAAGTCCGGCAACTGGCAGTACCGAAAAGGGATTAAAACTGAATGATTGAGACTGAGATTGAAAGGCTTGTTCGGACAACTCGAAACTACGAATCATTCAACCTCATGTTCCCAGCTGACGCAGACTAGCGGCCCCTGAAAACTATACTTAAACCATCACGCGCGACGGCTTGCAAACACCCGAGAGGCGAACTGCTCTGCCACAGATAACGCACCCAGACACAGAAGCATATTACCAACTAACCACACCCCGCCGAATCTGAAAATAATCAACTCGATTAAGTCCCTACAACCCCAGTAAAGAGGGGCATTGGAAAATTCGTAACAATATCATTTCTGATTGTAAAGATAATGAAGTAGGGATGCTAAACGGGATTGATTTTAAAAAATCCCGGGATTCGGGATTTTTGAAATTCCGATCCCGATATCGCGGGATTTTCGGGATTTCGGAATTTTTCGGAATCCTGGGATTTTCCGGAATTTCGGGATTTTTCGGGATTCCATTTTTACATTTTTTTGGGAACAGGTCTATTTTACGGCTTACACTCCAACAACCAACCACAAGAAGGGTAGAATACGTTATTCTAAGCATATAATAACAAAATCGGGGCAAATCCATAGTCTCGGAGTTATGGGCCCCGAAATTTTGGATATGTGAGAGGGTTATGGCGTTAACGTACCGTGTAAAGCCATTAATTAATATCAGTTTTTTGTATAAAACAATTCAAAAAAAAACTCATAAAATAATGTAGCACTTTTTGATAAGTCGCTTAGTTATCGAGTTATCGGATGTTGACATTTAGAAAAAATACCGATTTTTTTACTTTTCTCAAACAAAAACAAAAATAATTTTAAAAACATTGCGCGATTTTTCGAATATTTTTTTTCAATCAAAAACAAAAATTATTTTAAAAAAATTTTGAAATTTTTTGTGTGAGAAACGTAAACATCCGATAACTCGATAACTAAGCGAAAAATGCTACATTATTTTTTGAGTTTGTTATGACTTGTTTTATACCACGGTACGGTATAAAATATTACACGGTACGTTAGTGGAAAAAGTATCCGAAATGTCGGGGTCTTTAACTCCGAAACTATGCATTTGCCGCGATTTTGTTATTTTACTTTCTTTGCTTAGAATAACATGTTCTACCCGGCGCAATAAGTTTTGTAATTTTCGGAGAGTAAGCAGTATAATAGACATACATACATATGCCAAATTAACTTACGTTAAGATGTGTTATTAAACCTTTTGTAGAGCGGCCATTGGTTTTTAACCCTTCTTGCACAATTTGAATTTTGCTTGAGGTGCACCTTTCGACTATTCCAAAAAATAACACCACACTGAACTTTTGTCATTGTTTATAGTTTTATGTTTTTCAAAATTAATAATAATCCCGAAAAATCCCGAGATTTACTTATTAAAATCCCGGGATTCATCAATCCCGAAAAATCCCGGGATTTCGGGATTCGGGATTTCCCGTTTGGCATCCCTATAATGAAGTAATCAGTACCAAATACGATACTTCGACTAATCTGTGATTGAGACACAAAAAAAGGGTGACTAATTATGAGGTTGCCTGCTGACTTTTTGCCAAATGTATGAAAGTAAGAAGATAGAAGATTACACGGAGCACGCCATTCGATGGCGTATTAACCAACTGGCCCACTGATGAATAGTGACTTTAGAACGTCTTGTATACATGTCGCATGTTAATCGCAACTATTGACAAACTGCTGACGACGATTCCTGCTGACTTTTTACCAAATGAATGAAAATGTGGACGTCGATGGTGAGAACGTGGATTTGATCCCTGCTCCGACCACCATAAATTTCTTTCGACAGCTGTCACCTCGCTTAGTGATGGCACTATCGGTATTTAGCCACGAAAAACCTTCTAAAAATACAGTTCGGAACCGGTGTAAAACTGTAGGTCCCAATCAGTGGGTCTAAAACTAGAACGCGCACAGCACACTGGTTGTGAGAAGCTCTCCCTAATCCCTTCAAGGGATGTAACTGGAAACCATTTGAAAATGTCAGGGAGTGTCATGAAGATTTTTACATGGGAGTGGATCGACAAGTCAGCAGGGATTCTGACATGTCACCTCTTAGTCACTGATGATGTCTTTGGGAAATTTCCAACTGGGAATTTAAAACACACACAAAGCCCGATGGGGGTCATTTATGATGCTTCACACATATTATTATTCCATGTTTGTCTAGCCAGATCACCATAGAAACTACCCTTTACTTTCACTAATGACAAATGTATCTGTGTTATAAGCCATTAAGGGTTCACAGTTCCATCTCTTTACAGAGTTGTATTGTTACAAAAAGCAGGAGAAAAAAACACATGGTACTTCTAGAAAGTATTCCAGCATACTCCACCCGTAAATACCGTTGGAGATAACAAGAAGTCTGAACCACACAATCCCCTTTGGGGAAACTTATGCCAATTAATTAATACCTCGTGCATTCACTGCGTGAATGCGAATACGAGTATAAATGTGAGCAGAATTATGTCAAGCAAAATTGTTTCATTTTGTTTTGTTTACTTCTTTTTTACTGACGACTAATGAGAAACACGTGGGAGTTGTAAAATAAAATCCAATTAAGTTGCACATACCACAAGTTTAATTTGTTTTGTTTGTTTGTTGCTTTTTTGTTATATGAATTTATATAATTTTTAATTGGTTTAATGTTAATTTGTTTGTGATTTTTTAATGCACAAAATATGTTTCAATTTCACTGCCGCTGACAACGATTTAAGAAGCGAGTTTTTGAAATTGGTTGCTTTGCACTTCCAGTGTAGTGGAACTAATAACAAACTATTCATTTGTGGCCACTTGAAATTGAAATGAAATCCTAAATCAGGGTATTGGGGGTTTTCCCGTACGAACGCATATTTTGCAAGTTCGTATAAAAACTCATGTGAAAAACCCACTGAGTGCGAACAAAAGTTCATGGTACAAAAACACTTGATACTGCTGGTAAAGCTCCACTCAACGCCACTCCACTTCACATAAAAGCCTCTACGTTGAATAGGCCACGACAGGCCAATAAGCCATAACAACATGCTTGAAATCAGCAAACAAGTGGAAATTGTTGACATTGCACACGTTTTTATGTGAATTATGATGGAAAATCCACAGCAATCAAATAAATAAACCACAAAAACGCACCACTACACCAACACACAACTGGGGAATGCCAATTTTTACATGCTGTAGTTCGGGTTCTTGGAACTTTCATTTACCGCCAGGAAGGAACAGTAAAAAAGAACAATAATGGGAATAAAACGTTAATTTTACGTGAGAAAATATCTGAAAATGGAAATTAATACAGTCACATACTATTTCAGAGAATGTCATAATGCAGGGAACGTAGAGTCATATGTGTAAAGAGTGTCCATGAGTCGTTCAGTTCCAAAAAATTCCTGTCGAATCTCACTGGACTAATTGGACTGGACTAATTGTAATTTGACCGAAATTCGAAGAAAAATAAAAGATAACTGTGGCGTTCGTTCACACCAAACCTTATTTATAGTCTCCCTACAACAAATATGAAGATATATCGCCATAGCGATATTACGGAGATATCACATTTTTATCGCAATGAATAAATATAAAGCAAGTAATATTTATTTGTGGGACATGGGACTGTCCGTGAAGGTGGAAAGTTTCTGATAACCATTCACCTGGTGAGTGGCCAGAAATGATTCCTTCATTGGGCAGTCCAGTCAGCTAACTACTTCCACGCAGTATTCCTTGGGCAATGGCTATTTCGGCTAGAGTGAGAAGGCGAAGCAAATGATCAGCCTGGTTGGTTATGCGATCACTGATATGTCTCAGGTTTAGTAATTGACTGATGTCACGGATTATTTTATCCTTAGAATACAGATGAGCCAAAGATATGGGACAACGGCGGATAAAAACCAAAAGAAGAAAATCCGGGTTCGACATATTGCATTCTGGTGAGCGTCTGATCCATAATGGGCAGCTGCAATCAAATGTCCTGGCAGTACGTAAAATTCAAAAACCCGGAGATCTGGGTTTGCCTCCCGCCACCGCTCATAATGACAATGAATATACAACAACGAAACAGAAAATTTTAACAAAGCTCGCTGCTTTTGGTGTCGGTGATAATTTCACTCGATTTATATCGAGTTTTCTCAGAGATCGCACTATACGAGTTGTTGTAGATGGGGTTTCATCGGACGAGCATAAATTGACTGCAGGTGTACCACAAGGGCTCTGTTCTTTCTCTTTCTCCTTCTCTTTTTCTTATTTTCATTGACGATCTCCTTGGTCAGACTGTGAATCCAATCTACTCTTTTGCGGATAACAGTAATCTCTGTCATTCTTATTCATTCGACCGTAGGCCAAGTCTTTAAGAGATTGAAGTCAAACGCCGGACGATGAATGAAACACTCGGCCAGGATCTGGTGTCCATTGCTGAATGGGGTCGAATGAATAGAGTAGATTTTAATGCGGGTAAGATCCAGTGTTGTTTGTTGTCGCATAAGCGTATTGCTGACCCAGGTGTGTCGTCATTGTCTATGGACGGTGTGGATATTGCTCTTGATGTTCTGGGCATGAAAATACAATGTGATGTCCGTTGGGCAAAACATATATTTGAAGTGTCGAAAGATGCATTCAAGTGTCTGGGCTTTTTAAAGCGGTGCAAGAAATACTTCACTCCATCTGATCTTCTCAATATCTACACCACCTACATCAGGCCAAAGATGGTATATAACTCCCATATATGGGCAGGTGCTCCTAGGATATCTTTGGAGCTTCTCGACCGTGTCCAGAGGAGAACGATGGTGTTGATAGGAGACAGTAGGGTATACAACTCTATTGTCTCCCTTGAGCATCGTCGTAATGTGGGTTGCGTGTCGCTGTTCTATCGTTATCTCCACGGTATGTGTTCCTCGGACATCCGTCAACTTATGCCAGACGTGAGGATATTTAACCGAAACACGCGCCTTTCCGGGAACTCTCATCCATTTTTTATCGAGTGGCCGGTTGACCGCACTACACACTATACTAAAAAATCGTTCTTCAGCCGTACAGTCCGTAGGTGGAATATACTTCCGGCCAGTGTATTTCCCACCAATTGTGACATACAAAGATTCAAGTCAAGTGTCAACAGACACTACTCCCTCTTTCCACCCCCCACTACCTCAATTTTCCTTGGCCAACACAATGCACTGCATTTATAGGGGGCATCCCCTGAGTGTTGGCTTGATATAAAAAAAAAACCCCATTTGTTGACGACTCCCGCAAACGTTATAAGGACCACGATCCGGTACAAGTATCCAATTGGCAGATGTCATCGAAAGTTATAATGCTGACATTACCGCTATCCAGGAAATGCGATGGACAACACGTGGCTGCACAAAAAAAAAAAAACTGCGACAGTTGCCATGAGAAAAAACATGAATTTGGTTGCGGATTTGTAGTTGGAAAAAGACTGCGACATCTAGTCTCTAGGTTAAATCCTGTGAGTGCTCGTATAGCCACAATCCGCATAAAAGCGAAATATTTTTATATTTCTCTAATTTGTGTGCATGCCCCGACGATAGAAGAGAAAGACGATGATGCCAAAGACAATTGTATGAGCTCCTAGAGGAAACGCATGGGCGCTGCCCTGGTCATGACATTAAGATTGTAGTAGGAGATTTTAATGCCAAAGTAGGAAGGGAGAATGTGTTTAATCTAACTATTGGCAATTTCAGTCTACATGCTGACAGTTCCAAATACGGTATGAGACTGATTGACTTTACCGCGGCAAAAAACATGGTCATTAGTGGTACAAGATTCCAGCATAAAGACATCCACAAGGCTACTTGGGTATCCCCTGATCAAAGAACTAAGAACCAAATTGATCACGTGGTAATCGATGGAAGGCACTCATCCAGTGTAATGGACGTACGAGTGATCAGAGGAGCTAACATCGATTCTGATCACTACCTGGTAGCAGCAAAGGTTCGCACAAGATTAAGTAGAGCGAAAATCGTACGAAACCAGACGCAGAGGAAGCTGGACATCGGAAAGCTGCAATTACCAGAGGTAGCCTACTCAAGGAAGCTCTCGCAACTTTTGGCACCGAACCCACCCCCTCCCGATGACGATCCTGATGCGCAGTGGAAACCAATTTTCGACTCTATAAAAACTGCCGCAACAACCGTACTTGTTTTTGAAAACCGCTTCGCAATAAACCATGGTTCGATGAAGAGTATCGCACAGCAAATGATGAAATGAACGCTGCACGTATGGCAATGCTTCAGTCAATTGTAACACGAGTTGCGACTGAGCGGTATAGGGGAAAAAGAATTGAGGTAAACCGTCTCTTTTGGCGTAAGAAACGGCAGTGAAGAAAGTGTGAAAGCAACAAAATTGAGACATACAGAAGGAAGAACGAAGCCCGAAAATTCTACCAAAAAATCAAGAACTGAACTAATGGACATAGTTCAGGGCCCCCCTTCTGTTAGCAAAATTTGTTTAGATGAATGCATGCCCGGCGATTGGAGTCTCAGTGTACTATGCACCATATTTAAAAAATATGAAACGAGTCTCTGTGAAAACTACGGTGGAAAAAGCCTTTTATCCATAGCGTATAAGGTTCTATCAAGTATAATGTGCGAAAGACTAAATTCAATTATCGCTGACCTGATTGACCTGAACTGACCAGATTTTCAGCCTATACGCCAAATTCTGGAGAAGACCCATGAAAAAAATCGAAACCTATCACCTATTTGTTGATTATAAGGCGGTTTTCGATAGCTTTCCACGACAGTGAGCTGTTGGTCACTCTGTGTTCTGTTCCATTTGCGTACTATATTCATTATAGTGAGCTGTCGTTCAACGCGATAGTTTTAATTTACAGAAACGTACCAACTCACGAGTTATTTTACTGTTCGTTTCTCGCACATACTCAAGAGCGCGTGCGTTTAAAATTGAAAAATCGACTTTTAAAAAAAAAGTGATGCCGTATTAAAATCATCCATTGGCTAAAGCCCCAAATGAAAGTAAAAACAATATTATTTTTCCAATTGAACGTACCGTTTCCGAGTTATAGCCATTTTTTATTTTAGCGACTTTCTTATTTTGGCGATTTTTTGAAAAAAATTCTTCCATACTAATTGGACCGCTTTATGAACAACTCTTAGAAACCCCTAAAAATTAGTAATTTTTTCGATTCGACGATCCTTTTCCGAGATGTGTAAATTTTTTCTAATGTTTTCTTATTTTTAATCAAAAATGCGGATGGGTTACCCATTAGCCCATTACCCACGTAAAGGCCGCCTATCTATTCCCCATGTGTAATGATTAATCGGGATGAGTACTTCCCCATCGTCATGGGTAACTACCCATTATTTTCTCCATTACCCTGAAAGTAATGGGTAATCATGATGGGTAGTTCCACATTTTCGTGCGTAGCTACCAATTATTTTCCCCATTACCCTGTGGGTAATGGATAATCATGATGGATAATTCCCCACTGTCGTAGCTATTCCCAGCTATTCCCCTAGGGTTACCATTACACACGAAATACGAACTCTGCCTACAACAGCGAGCCGCACTTTACGTGTAGAAATTTAGCACTCGAATTTCGCGAGATGTATTTTGTGTAGTGAGAAGGGGTTTCTATGCACGTTCGCGCGATTTAAAGTCAGGTGTTTAACTCGCCTATCGCTCATTCTCGTTCACATTTTATCCTGTATGAAATTTCCAACAAGGATCGCGATCAGCCATTTCAGAGAACCAGAGAAGCATCAAGTGCGTTCTAATTTTTAACAAAATTAAACTTCTTTTGAACTGTGGACTAAACAGGGTTTTCAATTTAACTAAAAAAATTACAGCAGACAGTTGTCCGAGGCCTTCGGCCACGGACTGTCCCTGCAGGCTGTGTCAGAGACACGGACATATATAACAATAAATGATAAATAATATAAGCAAATGAATTTATTGTTATATATGTTTTCTGTCTTATCGGATGGCGTATTCTACGTTAAACTTAATGGCCATGTCTCTGACACAGCCTGCAGGGACAGTCCATGGCCGAAGGCCTCGGACAACTGTCTGCTGTAATTTTTATATTTACCAACGGCATTTGATTCAAGTCCGTTTAAAAAAAAAAATATTATGTTCAATTTTTTTAAACTTAATTTAAATTATGTATTTTAATTAATATTTTTATTGAAATAAGTTCCGCGACTGTTGAGAGGGCCGCCCTAATATTAAAAAAGGTTTACCTTATCGAGTCTTCGCATTAGCATTCGAGCGTTGTGTGAAAGCTTTACGCTTTACAATTCAAAATTAATGTTACAACAGCTTTATTGAAGCTTTCGCAAAAAAGCTTTATTACGTTAGCTTACTGTTTGTTTCACTTTTTACTAGATACATGTTGCCAAGCAACATTAGCTTGCTGTTCGTTTCACTTTTTACTAGATACATGTTCCTAAGCAATGTTGAGCAACCAAAAACACTCAACCAAACACCACACATATGTTTGAGTGTATGTGTTTAAACAATTTTCATTTGAGAAATTAAAATACTAGAAATATATCAACCAATATGAAATGTATATCAAACGAAAGATAACATCTTCATTTACCTACAAAAAAAATTTTAAAAAAATTCATCTAGCCGTTTCCTCAAATTCAATGAAATAAAGATTACAACAATAAAAACCTGACATGACTCCTCATACCGTAAGGTAAGACGTATTCTACGTCAAAAAATAGTTAATATATTTGGCACAGAGGGACAGGGTTACACACCCAAAGGAAGTCGGTTCCAATACTATTCTATGTAAAACAAAAATTAAATACCAATACTTGTAAAGTTAATATTTATGTGTATTTGAATTTTTATGAGCGATTTTCAATTAGAAAAATGCTCATGACTTGTAAGATTGTAGTATGAATTTCTCATACATTAACCAAAAACTAACAGAAATCGGTCATAAAAATTCAAATTCAAATAAACGTAACTGACACTAGCACGGTCTTCAAAAATGCTATACCCCAGAAAATATACAACTCTGTGATATAGATTAAAACTCACCTCAAAGCACTGCAACAATGCGAGCATGCATGAGGTAAAGAGAAGATGGTGTAAAAATTCTGTCTGTTCTTGTTGTTGGAATTATAGGCCTTCAGTGATGTTGATACTTAGGGATCTTCGATCGATAATTGCAGAATTGAGTTTGTATGTATACGATTGATGATCAACCGATGGTACCAATTCAGGAACAGTAGTTAGGCATCTGATGATGAACTTGTCACGGAGTTGGAAACTAGTCACGCCAGTGAGTGTGTGTTGAACGGAATTGTCTATTATTTCCAACAAAAACCAACGATTTTTCAATTAGAAAAATGTTCATGACTTGTAAGCTTGTAGTATGAATTTCTTATACATTAATCAAAAAATTAATATTTATGAAATATACTTATATATACAGGGTTTTTCAACAGAGACGCTGCAAAAGTAAATCGATAGGGACAGCAAACGACGCCATATTTTCCCCCCCTCTTTTGACATTTGTCTTCAGTAAGGTTTGCCATTTCATCATGGAAAGATATACGAGCCAACAACGAGTCGAAATTATTACAATTTACTACCGAAATTTGGAGTCAGTGGCCTCAACTTTAAGAGCGCTACGTCCAATTTATGGTCGTCATAATCGTCCCACCAGATCAACAATTGAGCGTCTAGTGGAAAAATTTGAATCCACAGGCACAGTACAAAATGTTCCCGTGCCAGTGAGACAAAGAATGCCCGTAGTGTCGAGAATATTGCTGCCGCTGAGGCTTCAGTTCAAGAAAGCCCAAATGTGTCTCCCACACGTCGTTCTCAAGCGTTGGGCATCTCTGTGACGTCGTTGTGGCGAATTTTGCGAAAAGATCTTGGCCTACATCCTTACAAGATCAAATTGACGCAGGAACTGAAGCCGCTTGACCACCATAAGCGTCGTATGTTCGTGAATTGGACTGAGCAACAACTTGAAAATGATTCGGATTTTCATCGGAAAATCATCTTCAGCGATGAGGCTCATTTCTGGCTGAATGGCTTCGTCAATAAGCAAAATATGCGTTATTGGTCAGACAGAAATCCACACGTAATCCATGAGTCAACATTGCATCCCGAAAAAATTACGGTTTGGTGCGGTTTATGGGCCGGCGGCGTCATTGGGCCGTACTTCTTCCGTAATGATCAAGACCGGCACATTACTGTCAATGCGAATCGCTACCGTTCTTGGAAGGCATGTGGTTCCATCAGGATGGCGCCACAAGCCACACAGCGAATGCCATAATCAATTTATTGGAAACCAAGTTTGGTGAACGTGTTATCTCACGAAATGGCCCAGTCGATTGGCCGCCTCGGTCGTGCGATTTGACGCCGTTTAGATTATTTCCTGTGGGGCTACGTCAAGTCTATGGTCTATGCCAACAAGCCAGCGACGATTGATGAACTTCGTATGAATATCGAACGTGAAATTTCAGCAGTGTCGGCCGATTTATGCTTGAAAACCGTCGAAAATTGTGTTCAGCGTCTGGACTTCTGCAAGCGTGCTCGTGGTGGCCATGCAAAAGAAATCGAGTTCCAGACATAATGGCATCGAACGTACTTTCACAGGAATAAAGAATTTCATTGGTATCTAAAACCGGTTTTGTTTTATTTAAGAAAAAACTTTTGTAGCGCTCTTATTGAAAACCCCGTTATATCATCGAATCTAATATATAATGACAGCAGCAAATAATTAAGTTCATGCTGTCTATATACCAGTGAATCCAGCCGAAATATTATATTTTCAGCTTTATAATTTAAGTCCTCAGTACTAAAACTCCATAGAAAAATCGATAGTTGAACTTTACGTTCATCACAACAGAATAACGTCAAGATGGTGCGTAGAACTTCCATGAATTTACTAGGCAACAATTACGGATGTAGCCAGTTTTTTTTTCATACATTTTCTACTAGTTTTGGTAGCTATTTGTATGTTCTTTGCATGGATTGCCTTTCCGGGGATATATACAAAACAGTACGCAATTCCATTATATTATATGGGGTTTCGCTATGTAAATTCGTAGTTTGTTTATTCTCCTTCCTGTTATTTTACTGTTTATCCGGGGAATTATGGTGTCGACATCAACTGAAATACAATAAACAATTCTCACTTTCAAAGTCAACAACACTTCATATTTATGTTTTCATAAGTTCTTGACGTTCATTTGCTTCCTAATCTCAGTGGGTGCTGCGAAGTCCCTGGGGTAGGAGGCACGGGGAAATTTAATAAAGCCCAACGTGCCACGATGAAAAATAATCCTCAATTGCAAAGTAAACAATGTCCACTACAGTGGCACCACACACTGTTCTAAGCGATCCCAAACGTCTACAACGAGTACATTTGTCGTGCTTTAATTCATCTAATGCGCCGCTGACAATTTGCTGACACTTTGCTGACACTTTCAAAAACGAAAACAACCGTCGTAGTTAAGGATTTTCATTTTAATTATTATTGTTATTATTGCGCTTTATGAAAAATTAACTTGTGAGTGGCTCGATTTTAGCATTTATTTTCTTTAATAAAACTGAAGAAATGCGTCAAGGACTAGATCGCCTTTAGAGTTGTGAGTCATTAAAAAGTTTGTTAGTAGTATATGTAGATGTTCTAAAAAAATATTTACAAGAAATGTCCGAAAATAATATTCAAAAGAACTGGAAAATATCTTCTCATGACAGTTCATGGAATTCCCAACATTTGTCACAATAAACCCGGCATTATATCGACTGAAAATATCAAAGATGCCACGTATGCTATGTATGACTTGCTAATGGTCAGTTTCGGATATGAGTTAAACTAAGTTTAAACCAAATTTTTATTTTTTCAGTCAAAGGTAAAACTACGTTTAACTCTCCAATTTGTGCGAGTTAAACTAAGTTTAGATTGTGTTGGCTTTTGACAGCAGCAATGAAAAACAAGAAGAAGAATTTTGTGTATGTAAACAATAAAACATTTTGTTGATATTTTTTCGAGTTTGGAAAATGAGTTTTTCCTCGGATCTAGAAGACATTAGTGACCAAGAAATGTGAGAAGAATTTTTTTATGAGGTTACAAGAAAACAACCCACAATAATGACCCGGGCAAATCACTTCAATTTGCTTGGCGATAATTACTTCTATGTAAGATTCCGTCTAACAAAAGCATCTGCATATGCAGTTCTTGACAAATAACAACAAACTGTTGATATATTTGACATTTGCACAAGGTTGCCGTGACAGAGTAAAAAAATTGTGATGTATTTAACTGTGCACTGAAAAACAGAATGGACAGTTAAACTATGATTAAATCTAATCTCAGTTTTAGTAATCCGCGGTTTAAACTCGCTCTGAAAAACTGGCCATAAGTATATCAGCCACCGAAACGTATACTTTATATCTCTATATGAGAAAAAACACTACTCATACGCTCAGGTAAATGTTTAACATTCCAGTGGTAAGATCGTCGAAGTTCTTTGCTAATCATCATCAAAGATACTTTGGAATACTTTGGAAGTAAACTAGAAGTACTTTGGAAGTAAACTGACTGTAATATGATGCCGTTACTAAATACGAAGAGGCATTAGAAAATCATTGACCATAGCGCCTATAGTGTTATGTCATAAAAAAAAATATATAAACGCACGAAACCGGTGTTCTACTATAAGTACCTGATCAGTAAGTTTAATAATACAAAATTCAAAGGAATTTGTCAATAGTTTTTATTATATATTAATGGCAGTTCATGGAACTTCCTTAAGCTCTCAACATTTGTCGTAATAAACCCGACATTTTATCGACAAAAACTATTGAAGATGCCGATTTTAGTTTGACTCAATTGGTTCGATCTCTGCACTGACCACCTAATATTTCCTCCAAGCCTACTTGTATATGCCCTGATCAACGGACGAAGAACCAGATTGACCACCTGGTAATTGATGGAAGAAACTCTACCAGTGTAATGGACGTATGTGTGATTCGAGGAGCTAATATCGATTCGGATCACTACCTGGTTGCAGCAAAGGTTCGCACAATGTTGATCAGAGTGAAAGTCGTGCGAAACCGGACGCAGAGAAAGCTAGACATCGGAAAGCTGCAATTACCAGAGGTACCCGCAGCCTACCCAAGGAAGCTCTCACAACTTTTGGCACAGAACCCACCCCCTCCCGATGATGATCCCGAAGCGCAGTGGAAACCCTTTTTTGACGCTATAAAAACTGCCGCAACAACCGTATTTGGTTTTGAAAAATCGCTTCGCAACAAACCATGGCACGATGAAGAGTGTCACATAGCAAATGATGAAAAGAACGCTGCACGTATGGCAATGCTTCAGTCAATTGTAACGCGAGCTGCGACTGAGCGGTATAGGGGGAAAAGAAAGGAGGTAAACCGTTTCTTTTGGCGTAAGAAACGGCAGTGGAGAAAGCGCCAGAGTGAGACAATTGAACCATACTGAAGGAAGAACGAAGCCCGAAAATTATACCGAAAAGTCAACAACAGAACTAATGGACCATCTGTAAAGATAAGGACGGGAATCTCATCGCAGATGTGCAGAGCATGTTGGGAATATTGAGAGATATTTTCTCTGCACTACTGGTATCTGAGATATCCAATGACGATAAGACAATCAATCACAATTTGGATGACAACGTCGATAGCACACAACCACAGGCCTGGAAAATCGACAACTGACCATATTTCCTAGATAATCTTGGAGAAGACCCATGAAAAACAAATCGACACCTATCATCTATTTGTCGATTATAAGACAGCCTTCGATATGGGAGAAACTCTACGAAGCAATGCCTGAGCTTGGTATTCCTGCAAAACTGATACGCCTTTGCATGATGACCTTGACGAACACTAAACCCGCAGTGAAAGTTAGTAAGGATTTCACCGAACCTCTCGAAACTAAGCGAGAACTCAGGCAAGGTTACACCCTATCCTGCGATCTCTTTAACATATTAATGGAGATCGTTATGAGAAAATCTGGTGTCAACATGAATAAACCCAAACTGGACATATAGACAGCTGGAAATCGGGAAGCTGCAAAGAAGCTCACTCAGATACTGCAATGGATAAATCACCGTTCTTTTGTAAATATAAGAACGGAAATCTCGTCACAGATGCACAGAATATGTTAGAAATATGGGGAGAAAACCTCTCTGCTTTACTTGCCCCAGGAGACTTCAATATAAATAAGGGTGTTGAACACATACAGAACGATGGCGTCGACTGCCCCCCTCTAAGCCAAAGCGAAGTTAGAACTGCATATTCCCGGCTTAATAACAACAAAGCTGCAGCTACTGATGGACTACCGACTGAGATATTTAAGACTGGCGGTTATGTGTTGGAAAGAATCAGTTTATATGCAAAATCTGACTATATGTCAGATCCATATCCATCGCGTACAAGGTCCTCCCGCGCGAAATGTGCGAAAAACTAAAGCCCTTTGTTGCAGACTCGATCGGCGTTAGAACTGGAAAGTCAACTATCGACCAGATATTCACGTTACAGCAAATCCGGAGAAACCCCACGAAAAACAAATCCACACCTATTGACGCGTGTAGATTATAATGCTTCCTTCGATAGCCCGATACGGGAAAAACTGTACCAAGCTATGTCGGAGCTGCTAAGCTGACATGCCTTTGTAGAATGGCATTGACCGACACAAAACTCAGTAAAGATCTTGCCGAACTATTTAGTACGAGGCGAGGCCTCAGGCAGGGTGTCATCCTATCATAAGATTTAATAAAGCTGTCAGCAGCAAAAGCCACATGCTGCTCGCGTATGCTAATGATTTAGATATCATTGGGTGAAATCTACGAGATGTTACTACAGTATTTTCGAAAATTGACGAACCGTGGGTCTGGCAGTACACGAGGACAAGACAAATTTAATGTTATCGATGAGCAGAACATCCAACCGTTTGGAGGAAAGGGTGACCCTGGATAATTATAGGTAGTGGACGAATACATTTACCTCGGGTCTGCCGTAAACCGAGTCAATAACATCAGCCTGGAAGTCCAACTGAGAATTGTGCTTGCAAACAGGAGTTTGTTCGGGCTAAGCAAGCACTTCAGCGACAGGACCCTCTGTCGAGAAACGAAGACTCTCATACAACCTGTTTTGCTTTATGGCGCATAATCCTGAGTCATATTGCATGATGATGTAATACTCGTATCACTGGGTGTCTTCAAGAGAAAAATACTCCGAAAAACATATGGCCCTATAATTCTGTATCCCGACATCAATTTATGTAGTTATGACATAGCATGAGAGTCAATAGAATGGATTAGAATGAACCAGTGTGAAATGTATTCGAAGATGTACTCGAAGGATATCGAAAAATATGACGACCGAAACTTCGCTGGAAAGACCAAGTGGAATATTTTCTGCGAGTGCTTGGTGGAAGAAAAGGCTGAAAAAACCGGTTATCCTCATTTTGTAATGCTCTTGACCCCTCTGGGTTGTTTGGGGCCACATATGTAAGTAAGTAAGTACAACAGTTAAAAAATGGCTTTCACTATTTTTTCGAGTTTCCGATGTTTCCAATAAATTTTTGCTAATTTTTTTCCAAGATTGTGATGTCTAGACGTTTTCAGAAAGATTGGATGCATGGTCGTTTTTTCATCTGGTTTGGCATGAACTGCGTGATTTTTATAAAAAGAAATGATATTAAAGAAAATTACTGAATCGTACCACTCTAGTGAACCAAGACCTGAAAGTGAGTTATTTAACAAGTTTGAAATTAAATGTGAACATTTTAATCAGCAACATCCAACTGTATATGTAGGTTTCAGGACAACAACAATAACAACGAAAAGTTGTAATTGTGATTAATGAAGGACCCAACGAACGAATGAACTTTTGTAGTTACAAACGTAGAAAAGGACTACAAACGACGTCTAACAAATTACTTGCTCTAGCATAGATTAAGGTAACATAATTCTTGCTGTGGGAGAAGTCATATCGGTACAATATATCCACAGCTACTCATCTCCTGCTTCTGGTACTTCTGTCTGGTTGTGCAGATGTAGCACTTGGGGGGTTTCCTAAAATCTGTAGCACATAGAGTTGAAAGAGTTAATGACAAATTGCTGGAAATTAATAATCGATGATTTGGTTTAATGCGAAGGTGTTCGAGGTGTCAACAAGTTAACGGGAAATTGATATTTGGAAATAATGTTGTAATGATTACTTTTCCTAAATGTCAAGTATATAATTGATTGTATTTCGTGTAAATTACGGGTAAAGGAATCGGAATCGGAATACAACTGTTTGAGAACCATAAACTATTTGAATATGCAGTAGATGATTTATTATAGCGAAATAATGTTCCCAAAACCATCTGTGCGAAAACAACAGGCATTGTGATCGGGAGGGGGTGCGTTCTGTGCCAAAAGTTGCGAGAGTTTCCTTGAGTAGGCTGTGGCTACCTCTGGTAATTGCAGCTTCCTGATGTCTAGCTTTCTCTACGTCTGGTTTCGTACGACTTTCGCTCTGCTTAACCTTGTGCGAACTCGTGCTGCAACCTGATTCGAATCAATATTAGCTCCTCGAATCACACATACGTCCATTACACTAGTAGAGTGCCTGTAGAGTTAGAGTTACCATTTGATTAATCTGATTTTTTTCTGTTGCTCAGGGGATATCCCAGTAAAGTTGTGGATGTCTTTATGTTGGAGTCTCGTACTGATGACAACCAGGTGTTTCGCCGCGGAAAAATCTAATAGACTCATTCCGTTATCGGAAGTGAGAGCGTGTAGACTGAATTTACCGTTGGTTAGTTCAAAGACATTTTATCTGCCGACTTTAGCATTAAAATCACCTAGAACAATCTTAATGTCATGGCCATTGTAGCGGTCGTATATTTCCTCACGGAGTTTATAGAACATGTCCTTGGTGTCATCGGCTTTTTCCTCCATCGGGGCATGTACATAAATTAGCGATATGTTAAAGTATTTCGCTTTTATGGGGATTGTGGCTATACGAGCACTCACAGGATTGAATACAAATCCGCAACCAAATGCATGCCTTTTCTCATGGCGGCTGTAGTAAGCGATTTTCAATAAGAGCGCTACAAAAGTTTTTTTAAATAAAACAAAACCGGTTTTAGACACCAATGAAATTTTTTATTCCTGTGAAAGTACGTTCGATGTCATTATGTATGGAACTCGATTTCTTTTGCATGGCCACCACGGGCACGCTTGCAGAAGTCCAGACGCTGAACCCAATGTTCGACGGTTTTCAAGCATAAATCGGCTGCACAAAGGCATAAATCATAAAACTGCTGCAATTTCACGTTCGATATTCGTACGAAGTTCATCAGTCGTCGCTTGCTTGTTGGCATAGACCATAGACTTGACGTAGCCCCACAGGAATTAATCTAACGGCGTCAAATCGCCGGCCAATCGACTGGGCCATTTCGTGAGATAGCACGTTCACCAAACTTGGTTTCCAATAAATTGATTGTGGCATTCGCTGTGTGGCTTGTGGCGCCGTCCTGTTGGAACCACATGTCCTCCAAGTCCATATTATCCAATTGGGGCCAAAAATATTCGGTTATCATTGAACGGTAGCGATTCGCATTCACAGTAATGTGCCGGTCTTGATCATCACGGAAGAAGTACGGCCCAATGACCCCGCCGGCCCATAAACCGCACCAAACCGCAATTTTTTCGGGATGCAATGATGACTCATGGATTACGTGTGGATTGCTGTCTGACCAATAACGCATATTTTGCTTATTGACGAAGCCATTCAGCCAGAAATGAGCCTCATCGCTGTAGATGATTTTCCGATGAAAACCCGAATCATTTTCAAGTTGTTGCTCAGTCCAATTCACGAACATACGACGCTTATGGTGGTCAAGCGGCTTCAGTTCTTGCGTCAATTTGATCTTGTAAGTATGTAAGCCAAGATCTTTTCGCAAAATTCGCCACATCGACGTCACAGAGATGCCCAACGCTTGAGAACGACGTGTGGGAGACACATTTGGGCTTTCTTGAACTGAAGCCTCAGCGGCAGCAATATTCTCGCCACTACGGGCACTTCTTTGTTTCACTGGCACGGGAACATTTTGTACTGTGCCTGTGGATTCAAATTTTTTCCACTAGACGCTTAATTGTTGATATGGTGGGACGATTATGACGACCATAAATTGGACGTAGCGCTCTTAAAATTGAGGCCACTGACTCCGAATTTCGGTAGTAAATTTTAACAATTTCGACTCGTTGTTGGCTCGTATATCTTTCCATGATGAAATGGCAAACCTTACTGAAGAGAAATGTCAAAAGGGCGGAAAAAATATGGCGTCGTTTGCTGTCCCTATCGATTTACTTTTGTAGCGTCTCTGTTGAAAACCCCGTTATATGCAACAGTTCTTCTTCCTTTTACAGCCATGACCTGTTCATCGCATCTCCTGGATAGAAGTAATGTCGAACTTATAATTCTTGAGGACATGTACCAGTTGGATAGTGGCACCGGATCTGTATATAAGTAGTGTTCTAATATCCGTTAATCGTGGTCCTTATAACGTTTGCGGGAGTCGTCAACAAATAGGCTAAATGTAAAGAAAAAATTGTTAAATCAACTGAAGCTCCTATATGAGCAATATTAGAGGATAAAGGTGTTTATATTTATTATCCTCATTTTGTATTTTCATTGCCAGTACAACGGTGGTGGATGACAAGTCCAGCCAAACGTGGTTTGAGCCGCTAGCCAGAATGCAGTGTGTCGAAACAGGATTTTGGTCTTTTTACCTTTGATTCGCCATGGGTCAGTAGTATTGGCTTATCCGCCTTTAGAGGATAAAAGAAGATAAAATAATATACTTCGAATCCCACCCGCGGCATTTACATTTTTTCACTAACCGGAGAAACATGATCTCTTACAACTTTAAACATAACGAGGATCTAAAAAAAAACAACTAAATATATCCGCTAGTTGGAAGTGCTCCAGTGACAGGGTCACCTATTTAACTTGAGACGCATCAGTGATCGCATAACCAATCAGGCTACTCATTCGTTTCGCCTTCTCACTCTAGCTAGCTAACGGAGGATTCAGATAAAGCCATTTCCCGCTACATACTTCTAGGAAGCAGTGAGTTGCTTGGACTGCCATTCGAAGGAATCATTTCTGGCCCCTCCCAAATGAGTGGCTATCAGAAAATTTCTACCTCCACGGTCAGTCCCATGTCCCTACCGATCACTCTGCCCAAACTTAATTTGGGATTGAAAATGGGCGTTATGACCACGTCCCTTCTGGTACCTCCCCTCCAAATCAATATATTCTTTGCAAAATCATGTTTCTTCCAAAACCTTTTTTCTGGTAGATGTGATTTGCTTTAACTCATATATTGGGTAATAGTCTGTACACTTTTTATTTAATTGGGTAAAATTTGCAAGGTTTCCACGCCCATATTGTAGATAACCCACTAAAACAAGAGTGATTCTACCGCACCCAAAAAAGTTGTGTGGGCGGCTGGGTGCTCGATAATATAACTCCCGCAAAGCCGAAATTTGGTATTAGACAAAATTTTATTTAATGTCCATTCTTGTCTGGGAGGTACAAATGCCGATCTTATGAAATTTGAATTTGACGACTATAGCCCTTTTTAAAAGGAACTCGGGCTCAATTGATAACTTAGGGGGAGGGTATGTTTAAGTCGGTTCATCCTACTGAAATTTCTGTACTGGTTCCATTAACACTTAGTCAAGCTGAAAAATATATCATTCAACTCCTACTACGACCCTGGGCCAATATTCTGAACTCCGAATCCTAAACTACAACTCCGACTCCATACTCCGAATCATAACTGCACTAAGTACTAAAAGTGAGTTATAAGACACGAAAATTAGAAGAATAGATATAAATATTCTATAATTTTCAAATATCCGCAAATTTAATCGATCAACTCGTGTCTGCTATTCTTTGTGTAAAATATTTACGTTTAGAGAGAAAATGACATTTGAAACAATAAAATCGTTCTTTATAGTATCAAAATATTAACATTTTGTTTCGAAAAAAGTGCGCAGTGATTTCTATTTAGTTCTTGTGCCACCTATTTAGAAAATCCGCTTAACAATTGAAGTAACGCATTTGACTGTGTCAATTTTCTCCAACTTCTATCTACAGCTCTAGTTCAACTTTTCCTTAATAAATCTTTAGTAGTGTAACTTTAAATTTCTTATCATTAGTTTTATACCTAAATTGCCGATGAGTCAGGAATAAACAATTGAATCCGCATTACTGAGGTGATGCAAACATTATAAAGTCTTAGATGACAAGTTAAAATTGCCCACACTCCAATCCACCACACACACGCCAATCCACCACCCACACGCCAATCCACCATCCACAAGCAATTCAAAAGAAATAGCAATTGAAACGAAAGCCCAGGAATTATAACAGTTATAACACTTGTTGCTTGCTAAAACACGAGGAAAATCTGGACTACACGGGAAGGGGTGGGTAGTTTAAGTGTGGGTGTGTGAACGAACGTTATATTTGTGGGAACCTTAGCAAATTTAACAGCTGATATAAAAGTTAACACACAAAGCAGTTGGAGTTGTTGTTATTATACGCTCGCACACAACATCTGATAGAACTAAAATTATACATACATACATACATTCATACTACGTACAAGCAGTCAAAACGTATTAATAATGTGGTTTTTGTTGCTACTGTTGTTGTTTATCGCAAACTAAAAAAAGCGGAACAAGAATTGTGTGTGTAATGTTTGAAGTGTCCTTCAATTGAAGATGTCAAACGAAGAAGGCGCAGAAACCACACTTACCCACATATACACACACACACACGCACTCTCCTAAACACAACACAAATAAAAGCAAAGCAAAAACGCCGAAATATAAAAACAACTCCAACACCAACCAACAGTGACGAACTGAAACACTCGTAGTATTGAGTAGTAGTAGTAGACACGACACAATCTTCACTTGGGGATTTCACATACATACACACATGCACGCATGGATACCAACTCTTACTTAGTCCACCGAATCCACATAACGGTAGTAGCAATAACAACAACAGCACTAAAAGTGAAAATTTCGAAATGACTAGCAAAAGAGGAAACGCAAAATAAACACACACCTACATCCATACGCATGAATTCGATGTGCGTATGACTCTGAGTGTGTGTGTGTGTTACTGTGTAAACCGAAGCAAAAAGAAAGGGCATCTTTAAGAGGAAATACCTTTCAATACAAGTGTGTGCGCTATTTATTTGCATACATATATTTGCATGCTTCGTGGAGAGAAAGAAATGTGGCTTTACAGGCAAACACTCTGATCACAAGAGCTGCCACAATAAAAACAATGATAAAGTGTGTAAATAAGGTGAGATGTTATGGTTTTACTCGGTTGCCACACTCGTTTCTTAAGGCAATTTCCCCTGCGGATTAAATAATGCTTGTGTGCTTGTTGTGATGAAGAAGCGGGGAAACCATTGAACACCTTGTATGTCAGTGCCCAGCCTTGCAGCGTAGGCGTCGCCGTTGTTTTGGTTGGTTTCAGGCAGAGGGCCTGGCCTCTTTGCGCGATGTGGCCATTGAAGATTTGATGGAATTCTCGCGGGGTCTGCCTTGGATCCAGGCAGGCGATACCATCATCTGATGATTTGTCTATTAATTCTTTCTACCCAACTGGGAATCTGGAATGGTAAACCTTGACATACACATATGGATCCTCATCTCGGATGTTATTTTATGTATTTCTCAGGTGATGTATGTATATATACACTGGGAACACTGAGTGGTTCCTCCGTCTGTCCTACGTCTATCTATCTTTTAAAATTTTCACTATCAGTGAGGCTCGCCCCCCTCCCTTCTCTCCCATCTCTATCTCTATATATGGGCAATCACAATGGGAGAACCGAACTCCGAGTGTAGTGATACTTATACTCTCTCTTGTTGTCACGTGTCCTAAACCTAACCTAACCCAACCTAAATAATGAAGCTCGATGAGGCCTTAAATTGTTTTCATATTGCCTATTTCTTTTACTCGATTTTTTTTTTTCGTAAGAAATTTTTCAATTTAGTCTCTAAATGGAAAATTTCAGGGGGTTTCGATGACACGGCTGGTCGGCCTCGTAGTTGCAATTTTGATACAATATATTAATTAAAAATCTGACTATAAATTTGAATTTATTGACGCTTATGACTTTAAAAATTACTTTACATGCAATAAATTAGTTTTGATTTGAAGAATACAACAATTTTTACTTATATTGCATCTAAATTCTGGTAGAAAAAAACTGGCATAAAATTAGTTGTATCAAAATTGTCGTTAGCCCAGTAACTTTTGACGAGAATTTGGTTGAACTGAAACACTCATGCCTTCTCTTTAGTATTCCTCTATGGACAATTTTGTTGTGGAGAGTTACTACATAACTATCTTTGATTTACCTTGCAAATATTTCCTTAGTAATTCCTCTTCGCACTCCATTTTATTTTGAACTCAGGTGACATTACTTTAGTTTGTTTAAATTGTCGAAATGTCAAAATTACGGGCCCAAACAATTATCAAATATATGTCCTCGTACAAAATAACCACAGAGTAAGATACTTATATAAAGAGTGTGCATGTGTGTTTCAGTTCCACTAAATTCTCGCCGAATGTGACTGGGCTGACGACAGTTTTGATCATAGGGAAATACTAAAGAGAAGCCATGAGTGTTTCAGTTCCACCAAATTCCCGTCGAAAGTCACTGGGCTAACGAGAGTTTTGATGCAGTTTTTTATGCCAGTTTTTTCTGCCAGAATTTGGATGTAAGACAAGAAAAAATGAATGAAAATTGTTGAAGACGATACCAAAATTTAAAATCATAATTTTTGTGTTCTTCAAATCAAAACTAATTTATTGCATGTAAAGTTATTTTAAATGTTATAAGTGTCAATAATATCAAATTTGAAGTCAGTTTTTTCAATTCGCCTATCACTTTCTATCATGTACCACTTCACTTTCTATCATGTATCAAATTTTCAGCCAGGAGGTCATTCAGCTGTTTCGTCGAAACCCCTGGAAATAACTTTGCATAACAACCATGTTATTGATATTGCTTATGAACTAGAGCGCTGCACCGGTACACATTTTCGCATACCGAAAACATTCGTGCGTTAGATACACACACGACTTCAGTTCAGTTTAGCGAACGAAGAACGGTACACAGCCGTACCGGTCGCTTTGCAGTACGAAAAGGCACGAAACGATATCTCTCTCTAGAGCCATAGAGAAAGATGTAAAGAGTGTGCATATGTGTTTCAGTTACACTAAATTCTTGTCGAAAGTCACTGGGTTGATGACAGTTTGATGCTTTTTTTGACAGAATTTGTACGAAATACAAATAAAAATTAAAGAAAATTATTGTGTTCTTCAAATCAAAACTAATTTATATCACATAAAGTTATTTTAAAACTCATAAGTGCCAATAAAATCAAATTTAAAGTCAGTTTTTTCAATTCGCCTATCGCTCATTCTCTTTGACATTCTATCCAACTACGAGGTCGATCAGACGTGTATTCGAAACCCCCTGGTTAGAGTACTGATGAATTTGTATTTGTAAGCAGTTGATATGTGCACAAGACATCTTAAATGGTCATACAAGACATTTGCTTATTTTCAAGACATGCACTGTATGGAAGTTGCGGCAATCAAATACTGCAGTGTTCAAATAAATCTTGGCGATTTCGATCAGCTGAGTTTGACAAGGTCGATCCTTGATATAAAAACAAACTGCCTGCAATTCCTACGACTTCTACCTTACTTATTTTGATATGATTTATATTTTATAGTGCTTTATCGTCGCATCCGAATGAAAAATGGTTGTACGGAAACAGCATGTGCCCTCTGGTAAAAATGGTGAAACATCAATAATATTTCTGTCATTTTTGTCACACGATAACCGCCGTACATCTTATCACAATACAATTTTGCCGGTGACTATTAGTTGCCCAAACGTAGTTTGGGATTAAAAATTGACATTGTGACCACGTACACGTCTGTACCTAAAAATGAATTTCTTTAAAACCCCTTGAATTGTTTACTGTTTTTCATTTTAAAATTCAACTTTCACACGAAAAGAACCTGTATACAATAAAAAGCTAATATTTTAAAGCTGAATTGGTTTCCATTCACGTCAAAAGAAAATTTACACCTTTGTTAAATATGTGTTAAAATTTATTTGAATATTAAAAAATAATAATTAATTCAACTCATTATATTTTTTAAACATGATCTGGGACCCTTTATGACTTTATGAAAAAAGAACAAGAAAAATCTTACACCTATAAAAAATACATAGCTAAAACAAAAAGTACTTCATATTTGTCGCGTCATATTTGTCGCGTCATATTTGTCGCGTCAATTTGATGAAAGTTGTGTTTATGGCCCCGTTAAGTTATTTTTTCCATTATTATTAATTTTATTTTTGTTTCTATCTTGCTATTGCTTCAGTAATTAGCTATCAGCGGTAGGTATCGAACAATATTTGTAGGTTTAATTACATTTTCCAATAATGGGTGGACAAACTTCAGTGGATACTGTAAAATTTTCCTAAGAAGGAAACTCACTGCGTGAAATTGGTTCTGTTATTGGTAGAAGCCACAACACAGTTTTAAGCCACAACACAGTATTGGATAAGTGTCAAAAGTTCAAAAAATTTTAAATTCGTCCAAAATCTGGCAGACCGAAAATATTAACTGAAGCTCAAATTCGATTCATTGTTCGAAATTTGTAAGTGTCTAGCTGAAAATTCAGTTAAAATTTCGACAGATATTGCAGCAACATCTGGAACTGTCGTCAGCGTCACAACAATACGCAGAGCACTACAAGCTAATTGACTTCATAGTAGGGTTCCAAGAAAAAAAATATTAGTATGCAAAGTCAACCAAAAGCGGCGCCTTAAGTTTGCTAATAACCACAAAAATCAATACATTTATATCTGGAATAACATAACATAGCCACGAGATCAAATTAGAATTTTTTTTGTAAAATGAAGCTCGTCAAAATTTGGAGAAGTACATAACTACAAAGAATTTTCTGAACAAAATGTAATATCTACAATAAAGTACGGAGGGGGTTCGGTGATGGTTTTGGGGTGCCTTACAGGGATCAGAGTCGTGAAATTAGAATTTATTGAAAGAACCATGACTAAAACAGATTACCTTCGTATTTTGAAAGACAATTTGGCTTGCAGAGTTGTGTTGTCTTGTGCTTGGATAGGACTTTAATCTTTAACAAGATAATGATCCCAAGCACACATCAAAATTATTTAAGGCATGTCTACTTTATCACACTCCTAACAATTGGATCATCCTCCACAGTCGCCGGGCCTCAATCAGATTGAACATTTGTGGGGGCATCTTGATCGCAAAATAAGAAATGGAGTAATAAGTAACAGAGGATTGCACACATCTTTTATAATGGAAGAATGACAAAAAATTTCACCTGAAATACCCGCAAATTTAGTTAAATGGATTCCGAAGAGATTACAAGCTGTTATTAAAGCGAAAGGAGTACAAACAAAATATTGAAATAATTTTTTTATGAATAATTTTTGCATTGTACACTTTCTTTTGACGCGACAAAAATGAAGTAATTTTTGATTTCGATATGTATTTTTTGTAGTTGTAAGATTTTCGCTGTTATCTCTACATATATAAAAATTACGTGTATGTTCGTGATCGCTAAACTCAAAAACTACTGGACCGATTTTGACCAAATTTTATATGCATGCTCTATGGGCCGTGAGTAGTGTTTCTGTGTAGTTCGTCCGACAGATGGCGCAGTATTTAGTTTTTTTGTGTTTTTGCACCGTGATAAAATAGATGGCGCCCACGTCGAGATATTAATCATTCTTTACCATCTGATGTTATAAATACTTTTGAAGGCAGGACGAAGTCTGCCGGGTCAGCTAGTATTTTTATAAATTAAAAAAGGGTCCAATTCCATGTTCAGAAAATATAAAGAGTTAAATCAATTATTATTTTTTAACATTCAAATAAATTTGAATACACATTTAACAAGCGTGTAAACTTTCTTTTGGCGCTCACAGGTAAGGTAAAGGAAACATAATTAGTTCATTACATTCTGATTGGTTAAAATGTACGCCAGCTATACACGGAACGGATAGGCTTCGCAACCGAAATGAAAATATTCGTCGCCCCAACAACAGTATCATGCCCGCTACGAAAATGAGTTCATCAACTGAAAATATTTCGTCACTGTGATGAATGTTGCGGTTGTTGCGGAAATGAATATGTTTCATTGCTGCAATAATTTTGTTTCATTGCTGCAATGATTTTGTTTACAACTGCCTAAAGGGCACCGTAGACCTGCGAACTAGATGGCCGACTATAAGTCAGACCGACTTTTGTGTCGGACATTGTTTCGTCTGTTTTGTTTTTGTATACAAGAAGAGTAAGCTAATGCCTGGGCATTGTTGTTATTTCGACGTGTAGTCAGTACTGGATAAGAGTAATTACAGTATTGGGAATATACTGATTTTTTGTATTTACGGTACTGGCAAGCTACTGATTTTTATGTGGACTCAGTACTGGGAAAGTACTAACTGTTTGCTTTTACACTACTGTTACAGTATAGTTTTCTTTGTAATTACAGTAGCAAACTACTGGTAAGAACTGTCGGCATACAGTCCTGTGGTGGTATCATATCGACACTGTATCAGTACTGTAAATGTTGTAAATCCAACGGTTTGCCAGCACTTGAACTACCCTCGCCGATTGTGGTCCGACAGTATTTTTCTGCCTGGATATACATATTCGTATGTACATATGTATATGGAAATAAACATTGATCAACAGCAGAATATACAGACATAAAATATGTTGAACTGCCCCTCCTTGCATCACCTTAGGCATAGTGAAGCAGCAAGACAATTGCTACATCAAAATCTAGAGGGAGAGGTACAAACAACCAAATACTCACACAAAAGTACAAACATACATATATTTCATATGTACACACATACAGTCATGGCCAGTAAATTAGCACAAAACGTTGTCATAAAAACCATCATATTTTTTATTGTATTTTAGATCTAGCAGCAAAAAACTGTAAACATAAAAACTTAAAATGCATATTCTTCTTTAAAAAAGAGCACAAAACTTTGACGAAATTTCCAATCGTCTGCTCATTAATGGCAGTAATATCTCAGACGCCAGAAATTTGTGGAATAAAGTGGATATAATTTAAAAATTAATATAAATATTAATATTTTTATAGGTAGTTTACCTGATCAATATTTAGTAGAGTAACTTTTATTTTCAAGTACCGCTTGGTATCTGCGGGAAATGATTTGAATCAAATTCTGACAACGCAATTCTGTATTCCAGTCCAAAGGTCATCCAAGTTTTGGTACTTATGTTGAGCAATCGCATATTTCACATCGTTCCAGAGATTTTTAATCGGTTTCAAGTCGGCACTATGAGCCGGCCAGCCAAAAACTTCGACGAGTGTTTGGGGTTATTGTCATGCATGAAGGTGAATGAAACTGGCATGTGTTCAAAAGCCTAAGCTCCCATTTGGTTCTTAAGAACGTGCAAATACTGCCAAGGGTCCATGTTCCCATTAATTTTCACAATAAGCGCCAACCACACTGCCATGAAAAGGATCCCTACTTTATGATGCTTCCTTCACCATGCTTCACGGTCTTCTGAGTGTAGCGTGGATTCAATTCCAGGCGTTTTAGTAGATAAACAAATACTCTACCAACCGGTCCATACGATTTATCTTAGTTTCATCAGTCAAAAGTATTTTTTTAACAGAATTAAAGGTCTTTAGACTTGTGGGTGCGAGCAAATTATAAACGCTTGGCCTTCATTAAAAAAAATTTTAAAAATTAAAATCTCCGAGATACGGAGATTTAAAAAAAATTGGAAAAAAGACATAAGAACGTGCACATAACCTCAATTTTCTCATCCAGATGGCAGATAACTTACCGTTCCAAAGTTATGACAATTTGTCTGAAATGCAAAATATTTTTTTTTTTGGTTTGAAGCGAAATAACAGCACACATTTATTTGTTTTTGTAAATTAACACGTTTAAGATTTTATTTTATTGAAATTTTTGGCTGAAGAATCAAACACAAAGGAAAAAAACAATTTGATGTTTAGGTAATTTTGGAAAGGTAAGAAGTAGGGCTATTTTTTAAGAGAAAAAAAACACGTTATCTGCCATCTGGATGAGAAAATTAAGGTTATGTGCACGTTCTTATGTCTTTGTCTCCAAATTGTTTTTTAAACCTCCGTATCTCGGCGATTTCACTTTTTTTAATTTTTGTTAATGATTCTAAAAGGTCTCTTAAAGGCCTTTCCAACAAGCCCAAAATCTGACCACTGGTACAGAACTTAGCAATTTTACCCTAGTACCCTCCGACCACCAATCCGAAAATGTTCAAACCGCTGCCATTTCACCCCCTTGCATTTTCGGGGATGGTCGTAGATGGACATATTTTCATGAAATGAGCCAAGGAATACGCTGGTGAAATTTGTCCAGTCGTGACTGAACCACCCTGTATAGTCAAAAAGTTTAAAAAAAGCTCTATGTTAAATTTAAAAGTACTTTTTGTGCTAATTTAGTGTCCATGGCTGTACATGCAAACAAGAAATCCACCTCGTTACCATAGTGCAAAGTGAAAAATCAAAATTTATCTGTTGCTTAAAATTGTTGTATAGTTTATTTCACACTTGCTTACACATACACACACGCAATCACAATTACATCGTCCCATCCAACCTCCCCTTATTCAGATCTTGTAAACAACTATGTATTTAAATCTCATTTACCGTTACACCATTTAACTTATACGTTTTCATCTTTTCACGTGCGATGATATTATTATTATTTTTGGGCGTGCGAGTTTAAGTATTTGAATGTGCGGTGATGTGTTGGTATTTGAGAGATGGGTTACCATGATACTTAACGTTTTCTTTATTTCCCAAAAATGTGAAAGCAAAATTACATAAACCTGAAAGACAACCCTTTGCAGTTATGCGTACGAAATCATACCTATTCTCTCGGGTTCTATTTTGGTTATTGTGTGTCTTTTTTTTAATTCTCTAATACATCAAACAAGCACTAACCTTTATTAACAAAAGAATCTGAAAACATTTCGTTACCTCATAGAGTGACCATACTGTGTACACTACATCCTTAAACTGTTCAATGGAATTTTATCATTTGTTCAAGAGCGTCCTAACTTAATAAGTATAAAAAACATAGTTTCAATGACCCCGATTTGGACTATTCAATTTGTATAGAATTGTGTGCAAAATGCTAATTTAAGCTGAGTTTAAAAATATGGGAATTAATTTATCTAAAAGAACTTGACCAGGAGAATATCTTGTAAAACTCAATTCGAAAATGATAAAGTTTGAGTTAAACCAAGGGGTACCGATGAGACAGCTAATCAAGTAACGACGTGGAGAACTTATAGAAAAGATGCTTTCAAAGAAGAAACGGTGATAGGTGACTGGGTTGCGTTGTGCGATTTTCAGACGTTTGCAGACGCGTGTCAAGCCAAAAGTACAAAACACATCAACTGGGAGTAAATTTTGCAAAAACAATTTTGCCAATTAAATCAATTAAAAAAAGGTATATTGAGTGTAAAAAACCAAAATCTAGTAAAGTGTTAGAGTAAAATTATTTGTGTAGATCCCAATTAACACACAAATTGTTAAAATTAAACATTTCTCTCATTCCACTCTCATTCTCTATATGTTTTCCACGTCTTTCTTGGACTTTTTTCGAACATAAAACAGCTGTTGCAAACTCTTGTTAATGGGTCAGAATATGTGAAATCAATCAAAAATAGGTGAAAATTTTCAGGACCCCCACCGATTTTAATGAAAATTGGCACAATTGTTACACTAGTTCAACAACTGACAAATCCAAATTTTTAGCCACCTACGTCCACTGGGGCCGAAAATATGGGGGTAACAATTTCGCCGGAAATTTTTAGGTTGTGACGCTCTTTTACACTAAAAATTCATTATCTTGGATTATGTAATAGCTGAGACGCTCATATTTTTTTTGTTTTAAAGCTAATAATATGCGTTTCAAAACTGCTATAACATTTTTATTTTTTTTTTTTATTAAGGGGTGTACCTCTTATATTAAGGTCGTGGCAAAGAGTGGGGGATATGGGGGGGAATGTATCCCCCGGTTTTTTTTGAACTTTTTATACTCAAAGAGTTAGTCCCAAGGAACATATTCTGAAATTTTCAGCTTGGGACGGGGTCATTCCATGAAATATCAATCAAAAGTTGTTTACTTGAAGACAAAAGAAGGGTTCCTAACAAATTTACAGGTCGCTCTAAAAGGTGGAAGAAATGTATACCCCGATTTTTTTAAAACTTGGAATAAGATTTTAAAAATTTTAATCTCGGGACACAATGATTCCACGTTTAATCAAAATAGTCTATTTGACCTCCTCCGATTTTGATTAAGTGGTCTGAAAATATAATTAAAAAAAAAAACTTTTTTTTTTTTTTTATTTTATTAAAAATAAAAATAACATAACAAAATAAAGAAAATTTCAAGGGGTTTAACAAACTTCAAAAATAAGCATGTATTTATATTAAAAATAAAAAATAACACAAAACAGAACAAAATAAAGAACATTTCAAATAACTTAAAAATTAACTAATTTTATTAAAAATAAAAAATTACATAAACCAAATTTCAAGGGGCTGGCACCAGTATAAAATTGATCGTCAGAACTTATTTAAGCTTCAAAATAGAATCTACCGATTATAATTTCTCTCCAATAATTGAGACTTTTGTGCTGTCTTGAGATCCAGAAAAAGTTTGTACATTCAAAATTGTGGTTGAAGTTGAAAGAGGAATGAAGGCATGGAACTTTCTGGTTCCAGGAATACTTCTGCACAGACTTAATCTCTCGCTCAATAACTCTTTTTGAATTTCATACTCACCAGCAGTAACAAAATTATAAATTTTTTGTGCAAGATGAAATCCAACGTTTTCATTGGAATAATTCACAAGTAACCATTCTTCCCTTCGTAATTTATTGCAAGATAGAAGGCAAGCTCATTTCAACAAGCTTTGTGATCATATCTGACTGCCTAGATCACGATGCAATTGCAGTGTATTTATATACACAAAGAATGATTACTTTTTTGAAATCAAAATTTCCTACGGTTGAAAAAATGTATTACTTTTTTGATGGAGCCGCCTCTCAATTCAAAAACAGAAAAAACTTTATGAATTTATGCAAACATACTGAAGATTATGGTATCTCAGCGGAATGACATTTCTTTGCCACCTCGCATGGTAAAGGAGCATGCGATGGAGTGGGTGGTACGGTAAAAAGATTGGCTACCCGTGCAAGTTTACAGCGACCATACCAAAATCAAATAATGACTTCTCGCCAGTTGTTTGATTGGTGCGTGGAAAATATACGCAATATTCATTTTAATTTTGTTACTGCTGGTGAGTATGAAATCCAAAAAGAGTTATTGAGCGAGAGATTAAGTCTGTGCAGAAATATTCCTGGAACCAGAAAGTTCCATGCCTTCATTCCTCTTTCAACTTCAACCACAATTTTGAATGTACAAACTTTTTCTGGATCTCAAGACAGCACAAAAGTCTCAATTATTGGAGAGAAATTATAATCGGTAGATTCTATTTTGAAGCTTAAATAAGTTCTGACGATCAACTTTATACTGGTGCCAGCCCCTTGAAATTTGGTTTATGTAATTTTTTATTTTTAATAAAATTAGTTAATTTTTAAGTTATTTGAAATGTTCTTTATTTTGTTCTGTTTTGTGTTATTTTTTATTTGTAATATAAATACATGCTTATTTTTGAAGTTTGTTAAACCCCTTGAAATTTTCTTTATTTTGTTATGTTATTTTTATTTTTAATAAAATAAAAAAAAAAAAAAGTTTTTTTTTTTAATTATATTTTCAGACCACTTAATCAAAATCGGAGGAGGTCAAATAGACTATTTTGATTAAACGTGGAATCATTGTGTCCCGAGATTAAAATTTTTAAAATCTTATTCCAAGTTTTAAAAAAATCGGGGTATACATTTCTTCCACCTTTTAGAGCGACCTGTAAATTTGTTAGGAACCCTTCTTTTGTCTTCAAGTAAACAACTTTTGATTGATATTTCATGGAATGACCCCGTCCCAAGCTGAAAATTTCAGAATATGTTCCTTGGGACTAACTCTTTGAGTATAAAAAGTTAAAAAAAAATCGGGGGATACATTCCCCCCCATATCCCCCACTCTTTGCCACGACCTTAATATAAGAGGTACACCCCTTAATAAAAAAAAAAAAAAAAAATTTTATAGCAGTTTTGAAACGCATATTATTAGCTTTAAAACAAAAAAAAAAATGAGCGTCTCAGCTATTACATAATCCAAGATAATGAATTTTTAGTGTAAAAGAGCGTCACAACCTAAAAATTTCCGGCGAAATTGTTACCCCCATATTTTCGGCCCCAGTGGACGTAGGTGGCTAAAAATTTGGATTTGTCAGTTGTTCAATTAGTGTAACAATTGTGCCAAGTTTCATCAAAATCGGGGAAGGTCCTGCAAATTCATGATTGATTTCACATATTCTGACCCTAATATATTACACTATGGTTAAACCGGTATTGTGGTAAAAGAGCAGCGATATCAGAAAACTAATCCACATCGAACTATTTGTTAAATTTGTCAGAATCGAATCGCTTTGGGCCTACATATTAGAGGGCTTCAGCTTAATGACATGTGACCCACGTGTCTCCATAGTATAATCCCTTTCATATTCGAACTATTAATGCCCTCGATGGCATTTACCCTGATGTATTATCCCCTACAATATTGTATTATTCTTATTCATGTAGACGTTGCTAAAATACAATCAATACTGTACACATTTTTCCTAACAACAACCGAGTATTTGGGTTTCATTTAACGCTTGGTATTCAGTTCTTTTGAAATTGTCGTTCCCATAAGAAATACGAGTATAAAAAATAGCAAAAATTCCATGATTCGCGAATTTCGCTCACTTTTCATTTACTCAGACCTTTGCGAAAATTTCATAACCAACTCAATTACAGGGTTGTTATGCCAAAGTTATATCGAACTAAAACAAGTGTGTGACAATTGTTTGGGGCTGGAATTTTGACATTTCGATTATAAAGTAACAACACATGCATGGTAGATTGAGAAGGTAAACTCAGTATACAGCAGATTTAAATTTTTTCTTGTTGTTTAGTTGACCGCTTCTGTCAGATTCAAAGGTTTTGTTTCTGTACTTTTCTGTTTACATTTATTTGTTGGTATACGTATGTGTTGACGTTGACATGAGGATATCCTAAACAAACACAAAATGTCTGTTGTTGTTGCCCACAATTATTGTTGTATCCACTCATAGAGAAATACCATAGAGAAATACTTAAGAGTTTCCATTACTCTCTTCGATGCCTCTTCATGACGACCAGGTAGTAGGCCATTTCATAGAGTTTTATTTGCTGCTGTATTTTACCAATTTTACACTTTCGTTGGACATGAAACGGACAGAAATCAAAGGGAATACGTATTTTCGTTCAATGCAAACAATGCAAAATATAATTTAGCTGTCATTAGTATCAATAAACAATATTTAAAATTAGTTCCTGTCTTCTTTGCTCTCTCATTCTCTATCATCAGCCTAGTACCTTTTCGATCAGCTGTGCCATAGAATCTCCCTGACTTAAACCACCGAGTAATATTAGCTCTGTCTGCGTACACATATTTTGCATCATTTTGCAAAATGTTGCAAAATCTTGCAAAATGTTGTCTGCGTACTCCAAATCTCTTGCAACGAGAGAGCCAAAAAGAGAACTTTTTGACAGTTGGAAGTTAGAGAACTTGCAAAATATTGCTGGAGAAATTTCTGCTTGCAAGATTTTGCAACTAGTTTGAACAGCTGTTTTTATTTACTGTTTGAATGAAATAATTTTTGTGAATGAAAATAAAAATTGAAATTTAACAATGGCAGAGGTAAATAGTTAGTGTTGATTTTTAACCATTATAATAAATTATAATAAACAAAACATTTTACTTCATGCTAGAAACGTGCAAATATACAGTGCGACCGTGCGACACATATGCTAAAATTCTTTTGCTTTTTTATTTCAATTGTTTACACATCGATCAGCTGTTTTCTTGCAAGATTTCACTGGATGCTGTCTGCGTACTTTTGGAGATATTTTCAACCGAGAGAGTAAAATTGTTCTTACTCTCCCAAAAAAAGTTACTGAGTATTTGCTACTGGAAAAGTACGCAGACAGACCTATTAATAAGAGTTTGCAACAGCTGTTTTATGTACTAACAAAGTTCGTGGAAGACTTGGGAAACATATAGAGAATGAGAGGAATCTTTAATTTTAACAATTTGCGTGTTATTAATTGGGTTCTACATAAATAATTTTACTCTAACACTTCATTACATTTTGGTTTTTTCATCGATTTAATTGGCAAAATGTACAAATGTTTTGGTTTGACACGCGGCTGCAAGAGTATGAAAATCGTACCACGCAACCCAGTCACCTATCACCGTTTCTTCTTTGAAAGCATTTTCTCCATAAGTTCTCCAAGTACTAAGTTGATCAGCTGTCTCATCGGTACCCCTTGAGCTTAAAAAAAAAAAAATAAATGGTTTCCCATTACATCCCATGAAGGGACCGAGGAGAACTTGAGCTTAACACTTTAAAAGTAATGGTCACCCTGACGAATTTCTCACAGGTATGTATGAATGTAGTATAAATAAACTGTTTGGCGCAAAACCAACAGCCGTGAGCGTCCTAACAACAAGATGTATGTAGATATCCTCTGGGCGGCAGAGTGTAAGTGGGCCATTGTTAGAGTCTCAAATCAAGTCATAAAAATATAAGAAATCATAATGACACTTATTACTCTTCTTGTTTACCCATCCACACACACATGCATATACATGATATGATGTTATTTTTACTATATTTTAAATAATCTCATAAAAACAATTTTAAATGTTTGGTCATAATTCATAGGGCTTAGAAAAAGATGCAATTTATTTCCATTTTTGTTGTTGAAAATGTATAAGTGGAGAATGTGTGATTATAAAGGGAAACACCTTCCTCAAACCTTCCATTATAACTGTTTGCGTCTACCTTACTTATTCAACCATGGTATTCAATAATGATTTCTAAAGGAACAGAAGATAAACATATTTGCAGTCTCTGAGCATTCTTTAAGAAGGCATCGAAAAGGCCTTCGTGAATGATGAATGAAGAATGTATAATTGTGAGCCCAATTGTAAGGTCTACCAGAGATCTTTTATTAGAAATCGAACGGGAACGCGTTTGCATTCCCTCTGCATTGCTTACAGAAGGCCTCAGGCATGCCTTCTAAAATGATGCACTGTGAAATTGAAACAGACAGTTGTCCGAGGCCTTCGGCCACGGACTGTCCCTGCAGGCTGTGTCAGAGACACGGCCATTAAGTTTAACGTAGAATACGCCATCCGATAAGACAGAAAACATATATAACAATAAATTCATTTGCTTATATTATTTATCATTTATTGTTATATATGTTTTCTGTCTTATCGGATGGCGTATTCTACGTTAAACTTAATGGCCGTGTCTCTGACACAGTCTGCAGGGACAGTCCGTGGCCGAAGGCCTCGGACAACTGTCTGCTGTAATTTTTATATTTACCAACGGCGTTTGATTCAAGTCCGTTTAAAAAAAAAATATTATGTTCAATTTTTTTAAACTTAATTTAATTTATGTATTTTAATTAATATTTTTATTGAAATAAGTTCTGCGAATGTTGAGAGGGCCGCCCTAATATTAAAAAAGGTTTACCTTATCGAGTCTTCGCATTAGCATTCGAGCGTTGTGTGAAAGCTTTACGCTTTACAATACAAAATTAATGTTACAACAGCTTTATTGAAGCTTTCGCAAAAAAGCTTTATTACGTTAGCTTACTGTTTGTTTCACTTTTTAATAGATACATGTTGCCAAGCAGCATTAGCTTGCTGTTCGGTTCACTTTTTACTAGATACATGTTCCTAAGCAATGTTGAGCAACCAAAAACACTCAACCAAACACCACACATATGTTTGAGTGTATGTGTTTAAACAATTTTCATTTGAGAAATTAAAATACTAGAAATATATCAACCAATATGAAATGTATATCAAACGAAAGATAACATCTTCATTTACCTACAAAAAAAATTTTAAAATAATTCATCTAGCCGTTTCCTCAAATTCAATGAAATAAAGATTACAACAATAAAAACCTGACATGACTCCTCATACCGTAAGGTAAGACGTATTCTACGTCAAAATATAGCAATGACAAGGCCTTCTTACAGTCCAGACTATAGAAAGCCTGTAGTTGTTGAAGCCTGCAGCTTTTCGTAGGCTTTATTTGAGGAAGGCATTACAAATACAAATAAGAAGAACCCCCTGGAAACTTCCGCCGTTTATTATGTCACTGAATCAGTGTATACTTGTGTTTATGTCTGTTTGGGTTTGGTAGACAATTTTTGGAAAATTTTATGTTTTTGTTTAGTGCTATGCTATATTCTGTTACAAAATATAAATATTAAGTTAGCACATTGTTAATATTTATGAGAATCGCTCATTTTCCGAAAGATTTATTACATTACACGTATTGCCGCCGTGATTTGTGTTTACATCCACAGGTTACGATGGCACACAATTCCAAGTAAACAAAACTTAATCTGGACTACAAAGTTAAAATATACAACAGTGTAATTGCCAATTTGGCATACGGCTCTACTATGGGGCAATGCTCCCCCACCTGGAGTAACAACCTTGTCGCGATGTGGGGGCTTAAGTGTGGCCGAGGCTGCCTAAGTGTTGCCTTGGCTGTGCGAACTAAAGGTTACTCCGGGGGGAAGTTGAGTCTCGTTGTAGGTCTATCTGTTGATCAGACCTACTTAAATAACGAATGTCAATGAAGCTTCCCCGACATGGCGATTCTTGCGATTTTGGCGCCATTAGAATATCCAACGTTGAATGCAACAACACTTTTAAGGTCAAGGTGGTTGGAAGCAGTGCCGAGGACCTAGAATGGCCAGTTGGTGTTTAAACAAACTGGTTCCTAACAGCTCCCTCCGACGCCAGGGCACTGGTCGGTAGTAATGTAATATGTCGCCCGGTCCAACCCACGCCGTCACTGGGATGGACTGTAGTATATTTACTGGCATACTCGTGGGACTAACATGAACAAAGAAGAACTTATGAAAAAACTTAAAACAAAAACAGGAAAACAAAACAATGATAACAACACTGCAAACGAAATTGATACACGAAACGATACCAATACAACACCATGAGATCGTTTCGATGATGATGAAAACGCAGAGTCAGGTTCATGGTACTCATGGTTCTACAGGGGGTGGTGTCTTGACCGCTGTCGTAGAGTCTGTGGCAAGTACACAAAAAGCCAATGGCAACCAAAACAAGGATGATGACGCGGACGAAACCAAGCATAAGCCCTCAGCCTTAATACCAGGTGGTGACTCCAACTCTGATTCCCAAAGCGATACTAATGAAAATAACATTACCATTTTAGCAACTCCAAAAAATGACGAGGTAATTTAATAAACTTTTAATTAAATAGTTCATTTATTTATGAAGTAAGCGATGAAGTAAGCGAGAGCATAGCAAAGCTATCAACACAGATAGCATAGCAAAGCTATCGGCCAAACAAGCCGAAATACAGGACGTTCCTAAGGACCTGTCGGTGCCTCCCTCAATCTCAACAGAGGCTGAGAAGAGAAACCGATCACCTGAAGAGCAGAACACTGTCAAAATAATGGCAAAGAGGAAAAAGTCATCTGGTAACCGTCATCTGGTAACTCGGAGACGCCCAAACCCCATATTACCTAGGGTATTCAACAGAGTTCGAGGGACAATAGGAGCAAAGCCGATGCGATTACCAGAAAGGCGAGCACATCAGCCAAATCAGCCGAGAAGAAAGGGCGCGTAAACACGAACCCTATCCAACTCGGAAGAGGAAGCTGAATGTGAACCCAGGCAAAGAACCATCATCCTACGCAAAGGTAGCAAGAAGGCAACTACTGGAAGATCTCTGCTTTGCAGTAATTGACAGCGGAAATCCAACTGGCTTAATGCCAAAGGAGGACATCCTCAACGCGAAGGTTATGGAATACATAATGAAGGCCGAAAGTGGACCTCCCATAGAAGTCGTCAGCAACGGCTTCAAAGGGTAGGTACTCACATTACAGCTGGCCTCACAACACTGTGCGGAGACATTGAAGAAGCTTGTGGATGAAATCTCTGCCCCCTGGGAAGGCGGTAAGCTAGCCCTCTTAAGGAAGAAGGACATCCTAAGGCTGACGAAGGCTACCGTGGAGTGGAGGCTCGGCGGAGTAGACACCGCAAAACAAGGAGGAAGTGACCGAATGCATCACCAACTCCCAAGAAGACCGGTTACTGGAGGACCAATGCTAGAGGTCATCCAGATTAACCTCCACCGGAGCGAGACGGCAACCCACGCTCTGTTGGATAAAATTAATAAAGGTAAAATACACATTGCTTTAATACAAGAACCTTGGATCACTAAAGACAAGGTTATTGGATTAAATCATATTAATTACCAACTATTCTATACGAGGACGGGTTCCCGTCCGAGAACATGTATCTTATGCCATAAAAACCTTTGTTTTCTCTTCTTCCCAGAGTTGTCAACATCGGATGCAACTGTACTGAAACAGGGAGATGGGAATATGTACCTAGCCTCAGTATACTTGCCATATAATTCGCCGACACCACCGCCTTCGTCGAAATTACAGCGACTGGTAGAGAGGGCCAAACAGACAGGTAACGAAGTATTAATAGGTAGTGACTCTCACCACATGTCGTGGGGTAGTAGTAACTGTAACCGTAGGGTCATACCCTAGTAGAATATTTGAATACTAACGACCTTTTCACACTGAATATTGGGAACAAAGCCACTTTTGTCAAAAGATTGGGGAGGTGTTAGATATCACAATCTGTTCTGAACACCTTATAGATGAGATTCAAGAATGAAGGGTTTCAAATGAGCACTCATTCTCGGATCACAGATACATTAGATTCAGGATAACACGGCCACCGCCGAAACGGATTAGTTTCGGAAATAGGACCAAGACAGACTGGACAAAGTTCGGAAGCCTACTTAGGAACCGACTCACATTACAGCTGGCCTCACAACACTGTGCGGAGACATTGAAGAAGCTTGTGGATGAAATATCTGCCCCCTGGGAAGGCGGTAAGCTAGCCCTCGTAAGGAAGAAGGACATCCTAAGGCTGACGAAGGCTACCGTGGAGTGGAGGCTCGGCGGAGTAGACACCGCAAAACAAGGAGGAAGTGACCGAATGCATCACCAACTCCCAAGAAGACCGGTTACTGGAGGACCAATGCTAGAGGTCATCCAGATTAACCTCCACCGGAGCGAGACGGCAACCCACGCTCTGTTGGATAAAATTAATAAAGGTAAAATACACATTGCTTTAATACAAGAACCTTGGATCACTAAAGACAAGGTTATTGGATTAAATCATATTAATTACCAACTATTCTATACGAGGACGGGTTCCCGTCCGAGAACATGTATCTTATGCCATAAAAACCTTTGTTTTCTCTTCTTCCCAGAGTTGTCAACATCGGATGCAACTGTACTGAAACAGGGAGATGGGAATATGTACCTAGCCTCAGTATACTTGCCATATAATTCGCCGACACCACCACCTTCGTCGGAATTACAGCGACTGGTAGAGAGGGCCAAACAGACAGGTAACGAAGTATTAATAGGTAGTGACTCTCACCACATGTCGTGGGGTAGTAGTAACTGTAACCGTAGGGTCATACCCTAGTAGAATATTTGAATACTAACGACCTTTTCACACTGAATATTGGGAACAAAGCCACTTTTGTCAAAAGATTGGGGAGGTGTTAGATATCACAATCTGTTCTGAACACCTTATAGATGAGATTCAAGAATGAAGGGTTTCAAATGAGCACTCATTCTCGGATCACAGATACATTAGATTCAGGATAACACGGCCACCGCCGAAACGGATTAGTTTCGGAAATAGGACCAAGACAGACTGGACAAAGTTCGGAAGCCTACTTAGGAACCGACTAGATCACCCTCAACTCGAATAAGGAACAAGGTTACAGGGGAAATACGAAATCTAGGGAAGAACGTCCGTAGACTTTACAACAGGACCACGCGTAAGAAATCACCAGTATACTGGGAGGACTACACGAGAAGTCTCAGTGAATACAACGCAATATTAAGAAAAGCGAGACGCACCTCCTGGATACTATTCAGTGAACAGGTGGATAGCATCAACGACATGTCAAAGATGAAAAAAATCCTCTCTAAGACCAACGTACAGCCGGAAACGCTAGTAGATGACACGGGAAAGAGAATGGATACAATGGAACAAACGCTAAGGCACCTGACGGATACGCACTTTCCAAATGGGTCACAAGGTGAGAATGTAGTACATCAGATGCCAATCATTACGGACCAAATGGACGAAAAAGTTATAAAGAGCTTCTCCCCATATAAAGCGGCGGGACCGGATGGTATTTTCCCGGCTATCCTACAACATGGGGTTAACCAAATAACAACCCATTTGGCAGGAATTTTTACCGCATGCTTAAAATACGCCTACACACCGATAAACTGGCAGGAGGCCAGGTAGTATATGACTGGGCACAGCCAAGGGGCCTAAGTAATATTAGATCGGAAACTAAATTGGAAGCACCACATAGAGGAAAGGGCCAACAAGGCCTACAGATGCTGGTCGCTATGCAGAAGGGCTATAGGATCCAAATGAGGCCTAAAACCGACTATAACACACTGGCTCTACAGAAGCGTAATCAGGCCCGTACGAACATATGCTTCTGTAGTATGGTGGACGGCAGTTGAGACGAAATGTAACATCGCAATACTGCAGAGGGTTCAGAGAATGTATCAGCGGTGCAATAAGGACAACCTCGACAAGAGCCATGGAGACTATTTTATGTATCCAGCCAATAGAGATTAGAATCAAATACGACGCTGCCCTTGCGGCAAAACGCCTACAAGCTACAGGTGAATGGATCAACAGGGATTTTACGTGAAAACACCAACGGATAACTGGGGCCTTAGTCGGGTACAGGCAAGATACGAGTGAATCTGACCGAATACCCGAGATAAGGGTTAAGGCGAACTGCGTGACCTTAAGGCCAACTAGAGACGCCTGGCAGAGTGGGACCCTGGCTCCAATGCCAAATGGAACTTGCTGCTACACGGATGGCTCATAGCTAGGAGAAAAAACGGGTCTAGGATTCTTCATTGAAAATCCAGCAACCGAATCCCATCTACGCTTCCCGGTTCATAATACAAACTTTCAGGCGGAAGTCGGGCGATTACGGAGCCGAGGCAAATATCTTCACAGATAGCCAAATGGCAATCAAGGCAATATCATCGGAAACTGTCAAATCTAGAACGGTCCTTGACTGTAAAAAGGTGATAAACGATTACTCTATGCACGGCAGACTCAACATCATCTAGGTGCTGGGGCACAGCGGAGTATTCGGCAACGAGAGAGCGAACCTCCTGGCAACGAAAGCCAGGGAACTCTAAACGGTGAGCCTAGATGGAGCGAACCCCTTTGGGGTGACGAAGGCTGAGTTAAGTAAATGGGCGAAGTCGGCACATATAGCCCAGTGGAACCGGGAATCAGTAGGCAAGATGACAAAGATCCTACCGGGAGACCCAGATGGATTGAGGACAAAAGGTTTGCTGAAACTGGGAAAATCCGAAATGAGCAAAATGATGGGAGTCTTAACGGGGCATTCGGGATTACGGGCTCACCTGTACCGTATTAGACTAGTGGCGAACAGTAACAGTGAGTGCAGGGCATGCATGGAGGACGATGAGACGATGGAGCACTTCTTATGCCACTGCCCGGCCTTCACACAAGCTAGATCCAGATAACTTTCGGATAGAGCGATACCGGACATAACCAAACGTGTGGGTATGGTCTGGAACAAACTAAGGAATTTCGTGAATAGCTCCGAATTCCTATAAGAGATATAGTGAAGTAGTAGGATAAACTTAGAGCGCACAACAGGTCGAATTAGCGGCTTAAGTGTATGTCTTACTGACATGGGAAGGTTTAGAGTGCTCCTTCTGAACACTCAACACCGCATCCCAATTTTCAAACTAACTAACTATGGGGCAATGCTAGTAAAAGTATCATTGAAGTTATCCAAAGAGTTAAGTCAAAAATACTACGAGTAATTACCGGCGCACCATGGTATATGCGAAAAGAGAAAATACAGAGATTTAAAAATAACTGCGATAAAGGACGAAATTCACCAACAAAAACTTTCACAACACAGAAATCTAGGAATAACAACAAGTTCATCCCGTCTACGAATGGGAGATTTCCCAACACTGTAATTAACCAAGAAATACCAAACGCAACGATACCGCCTTCAATCTAATTTTTAATAATTGGATTCTTTAATTTTATTTTTATTTTATACAGTTCAATAACCGAGCCAATAAGGCCTTATTTGGTTATAAAATTTCTGCAACACATTTCTACTCAAATAAAAATTTAACAAAATTAAAATAAAGCTGATGTACATAAACTAACATGAAATATGCAATAGTAATATAATTAATAAAAACTAATAATAATGATAAACACAGAATTTAATCAAACAAAGAATATAGATATAAGATTGATTATAAAACAATTAATATAGATAATAATTGATAATATTGATAACAGATTCCCTTTCCCAATTAAAAAGTTTAAGTAGTATTAAATAGGAATACCCGTGACATTTAAATAACAAGTGACAAGCTTGAGTTGTGATTAATCCCGTATATAATAATTTTGTTTCTTTACTTTACCGCGGGATCCCGGGGGAACCCAAACGCGTTTCTTTACTCACAAATTGGGCAAATGAGAGCGATTTTTTGTTTCTCTTAACGTCAAAATGCGTTTCTCTTTTTACAGAACTTACCCAAACTTTTTCTTCGGGTAAGTTTGGGCAAAGTGTCAAACAGTCAGCTGTTCGAAACGTCAACATAAAAACATATGAATTGTTAGTGAAAAAAAAAACAGAAGTGAAAAAAAATTATTGAATTTACAATTTTATTAACTTGAAAAGTGACTGCTTTGAGAGTGCTTATTTAAAGAAGATGGGAAGTGTGCAAATGAACAGTGAAAATTAACATGATATGCACCATGGTAGAATTATCTATTAGGTAGTCGCATTAGCAATTCCGTCGTTAAGCTGTCAAAATTATCTGAATAATGAAAACCACTATGTACACAAAATGTGAAAACTTCTATAAGATTATCTTACTTGTTACAAAGTCTATGCTATTAAATTGCATTTTGGTTGAAATTCTTTGAATTTTATTAACAAACAAAGAGAAAAAAAATCGAATTTGACAGCTTACCGACGGAAAAGATGAAAAAACCACAAATCAGCTGGGCTGACGCGTTTACCCGATAGATAATTTTACCATGATATGCACGATTTGTTGTCAAGCATATGTTTTGTGTTCTGACATTTGTTAGCGGGATAGAAGTGGTTTTTTGCGTTTCTTTACTTTTGGGTAATATTGAGTATTTGAGAGAGAATTTTGTTTTTACTCTCTTTTACCAGAAATTTACCCAAAAAGTAAAGAAACAAAGCTAATATAAGATTCAAACTCTTATTGTTAGGCTCCTCCATATACGAATCCATACATGGATACATTTGTTCTCTCAACAAATTAAACGTCATAGGTACGGTGGAAAGTAAACATTGGATGGTGGAGAACATGGGTTCGTGTTTTTGTGGCAAACTAGTTGTGTTAAATACAATACAAATGTATACCAACGATAAAAGTCAACAAAAAAGTGCAACAAAAAGTGCAGTTATATTTTTCAGTTCTACACCAAAACGACAGGAAAAAGTTAAGTGAACATATTTTGTAACTCCACCTGGTGTAAGATAATTTTAAATTTAATTTCTCTCATTTCCACAAACCATAGAATAATACATACATAGATTCACTTATTCTCTCATCTGACGTTTCATTTCACACTCTTCATCGTAGGTTTGTGGAAATGAGAGCAATTAAATTTAAAATTACCTTACACCAGGTGGAGTTACAAAATATGTTCACTTAACTTTTTCCTGTCGTTTTGGTGTAGAACTGATATTTTTATATATATATATATATATATATATATATTCCACTTTTTTGTTGACTTTTATCGTTGGTATACCCCTGTCTAATATTTATATGTGCAATGTATCATGTTGAGTTGGAGCTGAGAAAACTAAAATTTTTTTGATTTTTATTTTATATATTAGTTTATATTTATGTGTTCTTTAAAATTGTAAGAAAACATATTTTTTCATTTCGTTTTTAGAACAAAAAAAAAGTTTTTGATATTTTCTTCATAGAAAATATTTATATATGCAAAAATGAAACTTAAATTTAATTCTTATTCTTATCCAATTAAAATATGTAATTAAAATGATATTGAGTTGCCCTTGTGTATAAGAACTTGTTGTTACGTACGTGACATAGAACTCACTAAGTTGCTTAAAGTGGACATGTCAATTTTCTCACATTCCGCCAATATTGCTAGTTTTAGTTCTTTAAGCGTCGTATACTGCATCGACTTTGAAAACACCTTGGCGGAAAGTATCCCCCAGAGGTCTTCAATTGGGTTGAGGTCGGGACTTATGGCTGGCCACTCCAGTAATGGAATATTTCGGGACTTAAAAAATCCCTTGTGAGCCGAGCAATGTGGATCGGGGCGTTGACTTGTTGAAAAGTCCAGTTATCTCCAAATAATTCGCCATCAAATTCAATTAAATTGCAGATCAACGTATACTTCCGCATTCATTTGAGTTGGGACAAAGCATATTTCTGACTTCCCTCGTGCTCCAAATGCAGCCCATATCATAAGAGATCCACCACCGTGGTTTCGCTTGTAGCACGTTTGCCGAGGATGTCGTAAATCTCTCCAATATTTATGCTGTCCATCAGGTCCGTCGAAATTAAACTTTTTCTCATCACTAAATATAATGGTTTCAAATTCGTCCTCTTAAAATTTGTACTTTTCTGCGAAAGCAATACGCCCATTTTTATGGCGCTGGATTAGGCGTGGTTTGGCCATTTTTCTTTGGTACCGAAGACCCATATCGTCCTTTAGCAGTTGCTGGACACGCTGTGTCGTTACATTTAGACCCAATTCCACCTTTATTTCCCTACAACTCATATTCTCATTAGCAGCTAAATGCCGAATGCGCCGCTTAGTCCTCTGGTCTACAGTTGGGATGCGTCCACTGCGCTTAATACAACCATATTTTTCGGGGTCTTTGAGGAAATTTGAAACTGTATTGCGAATCCGATTTACCGCAGCTGCAATCTCGCTAATTGCTTCACCTTCAAGTGTCATTCCAACACTTTTTCCGCGCTCCTCATCCGTAAGTTCACTTCCACGTGGCATGTTCATCTAGAAACAAAACTGTGAATAAAACTGTTCTTAGAATATATTCATAACGATCACTTTACTCACGTACAGAAGGATACTTTATACTAAACACCCGAGAAAAATAGAGTTGTTCACTTTAAAGTGTCAGAAACGCGACTGCACATATAATTATTTTCTATTGAATTGCAAACTTACAGCGATTATCACTACAAATAAAGTCCAAAAGAGAAAAAAAAGTATATGATAAAGAGAGAGGGATATTATCGAAAAAGTTGTATATGGTCGACATTAAATTACAGTTAGTTTTCAGAAGGAAAGAAAAAAAATATTTTGCACATATAAATATTTGACAGAGGTACATTTGTATTGTATTTAACACAACTAGTTTGCCACAAAAACACGAAATTCGGTTGTTGTTCCTTTGTTGATCGCTGTATACTATTGCCACTATCTGGTATTATTGAACCCACATTTTCCACCATCCAATGTTTACTTTCCATCGTACCTATGACGTTTAATTTATTGAGCGAATAAAAGCTTCTATGGTATGTATTATTCTATGCCACAAACCTACGACGAAGAGGGTGAAATTAAATGTCAGATGAGAGAATAAATGTATATATGCATGTATTCGTCTATGGGCTCCTCCGTTCATAAGTCTTTAAAAAAAGTCGTTTATTTGAATTTTTCTGTAAAAGTAAAAAAAAAGTCATTTGGATAAATTTCTTGACAACCTTGGCGATTTTACTGTAGAATAAGGGGAATGATTCCACCAGGATATCAAGATTATGGAGGAAAGATATCAAGGTCGGTGGGACAGCTATATGCAGGCTACTGCTGGAACTTGCAAAGAGACTGTCCCAACAAAAAATACCAAAGAAAATGCCATACAAAACGATTTTCTTAACTCTAACTTTTTTTTATAATTATGTAATTTTATTATTCTTTTTGTTATTGATATCGCTTTAGAAGTTGTATTCAAAATGAAATGTCAGTCGACTTTAATTAAAGATCAAAAAAGAGCAATTTTGATGTTTTGATTGTTTATGAATTTTAAAACAAAAACTAAAATTTTGCATAAAAAATGGTTATTTTCGGAAAAACGTTCTGAATATATCCAAATCTATTGAGCTAATTCAAAAACAGTTAAGATGTAACTTGGAAATAATTTAGCTACGGATTTTATATTTTGTATTTAACCAAATCGGACAGACAAGTTGTTCTTGAGTTATGCTAAAATATGTAGTGAAACCTCCTTCATTTTTAAAATGGTGTTTTATCGCGAGAACCAGAGTCAATTCAAACAATGTGAATTATAGGATTAGAACATCTTTATCGCATTTATCTAAAATGACTTCAAAAAACTTCATTTTGTCACCCGGTGTTATCATTCGAAATTTATTTATTGCTCAGACGATAATGATTGTGTTGGAATAATTGAGCTTTTCACTATGAATTGATACTTAGGGAGTTTCGATCGATACTAATTCGCTTATGTAAAATTTTGGAACAAGTCCAGTTGGGCCCAAAATTCCGATTTTTCTTTTTTTTTTTTTGGGTCGTAAAACACGATATTTTAAGCTAAAATGTAAAAGAAAAGTTTGTCGGAAACCGATAATTTCAGAGTTATGTTTTGTATAACACGGGCCAAAATAATTAAAAAATATAAAATGAAAATTGTCGATAACTTGCTTAGTTATCGAGATATCGGATAAAGAAATCTTGTTTTTTAAAAACAAAATTTAAGAAAAAGTAAAGAATGTAAGAAGACCTTTTGAAATCGTTAAATTTATATTCCACCTAGTCGCTCAAGCAGGGGGGGTTCAAATCCCCTCTGCACCTTAAGTTGATGTGTAGTAAAATCAGAAAATAAAAAAATTCTGCGCTTTCACTCTTAATTTCTCGGGATTTTAGAGGGCTGCAAAGACAAATAAAGTGTCATATTTTAACTGCAGGGCTCACCTTTCTAACGGCATTGTCAAATTAGCACCTTCACATTAGCAATATTCTGAGATAATAGCCTTTTTTCAGAAAAAGTAGGGGTATAAAAGTCGAATATCATGAATTGGCTCGCAATGGGTTAATGAATCGTGGATGTAAATGCGCAGTTTTAAAGACATATTTATAAGCTTTCGAACGATGCCCATATTGTCCCGGTCCGTCCAAAAATGTAGAAGATATTGAAGGTTATATGTTCAAATTTTGGGGGCCCGTAATCCGAAAAATATGGGCCGCCGGCAAAAAAAAATTACAATTTTGCTTTGGATAAAAAGTTGTATCCATTGTAGTAATTTGGTGCTATTACGAGAGTTTGGGCTGTGCTGGACATAACCCAAAATTTTTTTCATACGAGTTTGTATATGGGCAAATCCTGCGTTACGAACGCTACATTCGTACGCGTTTTCGGATTGAAATATAACAATTTTTTGGTCTTTCAAAAGACATACCTTCAAGTTATACACAGTGTTTAGTGAGATTTGAGTGTACTTTCGAATGTCATCAAAATATTTTTTTTAACAGGCATAAGTTGCTAAAAATTTGATCTCAAAGTATTGTTACGCACGCTACAAAAAATGGAAGTAGCTTTCAAGGTTAAGGTATGTTTTCGTAATTTTTAGCAAATTTTGCATAATAAAGCAGAAAAATAAAATACCTAAAAGAAAGATGAATGTAAGAGAATTCTAAAATAACTTACTTGCAGCCAAAAAATGTTGTAGTTTTTTTACAAAAGCCGTGAACCCAGCGTTACGCACGCTACGTTACGCACGCTACTATTTTTCCAGAAGTATATAAATAAAAACAATTGTATTTAATTTAACAAAAAAAATTAATATTCTTTTTTAATAACATTATTTAATTCATATTTTATATTTATAAATAAATTTATTAATGTATATATGTTCATAAATAAATTTTATGTTTTGATGAATCTGCCGTTAGTGCTATTTCGACCACATTTTCGTTAAGTGATGAAAAATAATGGCTGTTTTTTATGCCGGGAATGCTCTTAACGATAGCCCATCTCTCCGAAAGAAATCCAGTTGTACTTTTTATGTATGCACTGCTTACATATAAAATAAAAATACCATTTATATTATTTTTTGCCAATTTAAAAAAATCATATGCGTTATTAAGAACAATATTCTGAGCTTTCACCATTTGCCAAATTTTTCTCTTTACGACAGCTCCAATTCCGTCTACTGCACCCTTTCCGTGAGCAGTTGCAAAAAAATTCCACTCAAAGTGGGTCAAATCAAATTTTTCTTTAAAAAATGATGTACTACTCAAAATGAATTTGTTTTTAAATTGACTTGCACAGCCATCAGAAAATAAAAATAACTTTGAAATAGTATTTTCTTTTTTAAGTTTCTTTACAATTACATGAAGAAAGCAATAAACATCATATTTATTGTGTGACAGTTGATCGCTCGTAATAGCAAATGATCTTGTGCAATTGTGCAACCAGGCAACACAAGTAAATATGGTTACTTGGGAGTAACTGAAATGAGCTGACTGAATTTTATTTTGAGTGAGGAGCCTATAGTTTTCCGCAAAATCGACTTACAGGACAGCTTCATCTTGTTTAACTGATACTTTTCGGTCTTGAAAGTATTTTTGTTGAGTCCTTTTAACATAAGTATGCAGTTTAAAGGAAGGTAACTGAGATTCCAATTCATTTATCAAATCAGTTATTGGTCCTTTCGTATGACTAAGAACCATGCGTTTATCAACGATTCTCCAATGCTTCCATTCAGTAAGCTCTTCGAGTTGATTAATGTTAATTAAAGGGACGAAAGCGTCGGTAATGTCTTTAATGCACTTGTTGCATTCATTCCTCATACAAACTTCATTGGTTTCATCACAACACACTTTTTTTTAAAAAATTGCCAAAGTTAGATGGGAACATACGAAAAATGCCAAACATTGCTTCCAATAAAAATGAAAAATTGGCGTGGTACTGGCAAACACACATGTTATGTGGAAGCTTACTAGATAATTCCACGTGTTTTGGTCGGTTGCTATGAAATTTAGTACGTGAAATATTTGTTTCTGGAAACGTTGTTTTAAACAATTCATATGCTTCTCCAATTGTCATAACCATAAATCTTTTAGATATTGGAAGGTTATTTGATTTTGATATAAGTGTGGACTTTCTTCCGGCAGTTTCCGTAGAGATGTCATCATTAGTGTAAAACTCATAAATCATTTTAACATTTTCGTCAACCGTATTATTTGTTTGAGCTTCTTCTTCCTCTTTCAAGTATTTTTCTGTAAGCATTTTAAGAATTTCTTTTTTTTTGTTAATGTCTTTTGGTAACGCTAATTCCACTTTTTTTAAGGCCTTGTAAAGGGTATTTTTGCACTTATATGCACCATCCATTATTCGTAGCTCTTGTTTTTTTTTTGTTGCTTTATTTTCTTTCTATAACTTTCCATACGATTTCGGTGGTCAGCCTTTAGTTTTTTTGATAACGAATCATCATTTTTAAGTTTTTCTTTAAGATTTTTTCGATAAATTTTCATTCTTTTCGCATTTTTTAAACGTTCTATTTGTGTTAAGTTTTCATTTGATTGTATTTTTTTGCGATATTTTCGAATACGCAAAAAGTGTGTCAGCCCCCCAACATCCCCCTTGCTACGCCTATGGTACCAACAAGGTACTCGAAATTGTTGTTGCTCTGGTCATTATAGTAGGCTAAGAATAGATTTAAGAAGCGAAGTGACAAGAAAACAATAAAAATTGCAAAGGTTTTTATTGTAATTTTTGGGAGAACTCAAATCGTTACGCACGCTACAGAAATTAATGTGCTGTAATTTTTTGGTTTTTAATAGTAGAATTTTATTTTTTTATTTTCTTAAAAGCAGGATATTAATTTAAATTAAAACTACAGATGATTTGTAAAAAAAAAAATTTTTCTACTCACAATATAAAAAAACCTTATTTTCCGTTACGCACGCTACAACGCATTTACCTGGCATTTCATACCAAATTTTACTGTTTTCAAAAAAGTAAACAAAATTTTTTTTAACAAAAATTAAAGAGAATTGTGTGAATAACAATATGGCTTTCGATTGGACCATCTATGTTAATACTAAAGCAATGATATGAACACGTAAACAATTTCACGTTTTTTGTATAACATTAAAAGGCCTGAGGTAGGGTATGATTTTGTAATTAATCATCATCGAAGTAAATTTTTTTTTACAAATTTATAAAATTAGATATCTATTCTAATGCTCCATAAAAAAAAATTAAGTTGGATTAAGTTCAAAAATTTTTGGCTGGTAGACTGTTTCTGGGATATGCCCATATAAGTACATATCGTCACCTGAAATGCCCAAAGGCGTAACCCTCAAAAAATAAAAACTGTCTTTTAGATTTAATATAATACTCCACGCTAAAATATATATGTGCAAAATAGTAGACTTCCAAGTTCCTAAGGTAAGCTGTGGAATGAACGCGTTGAAAACTGAAATACTTTGGATTTTATAAAGTTTTTTGCTTCTCCTGTAAAATTTTGAAAATACGTCTTTGGGCATTTTAGGTGACGATATACGATTGATGATCTACCGGTGGTATCATCAATTCACGCACAGTAGTTAGGTATCTGATGATGAACTTGTCACGGAGTTTGAAACTAGTCATGCCATATCGTAATTAAGACAAAGAAGTCATTTGGTAGCAAAGAATATTTAGTGAAATCATCAACACTACTGCTATTCATTCATTATACAATAATTGTGCAACAGTTAAAGGTTGAGTTAAAACAATAGTAAAATGACAAAATACAAATTCGATGAAATGAGTTATTCACCAGAAATTGTGCAATAATAGAAATAGATACAAGTTATCTGCAAATTCTGCTGAAATTTAGAGGCACTATTTCCAAATTGGACAGACAAGTTGTTCTTGAGTTATGCTAAAATATGTAGCAATAAAAAAGCAATAATGATACCATGTTATGTAACGGGTTTTTCAATAAGAGTGCTACAAAAGTTTTTTTTAAATAAAACAAAACCGGTTTTGGATACCAATGAAATTCTTTATTCCTGTGAAAGTACGTTCGATGCCATTATGTATGGAACTCGATTTCTTTTGCATGGCCACCACTTGCACGCTTGCAGAAGTCCAGACGCTGAACACAATATTCGACGGTTTTCAAGCATAAATCGGCCGATACTGCTGCAATTTCACGTTCGATATTCGTAAGAAGTTCATCAATCGTCGCTGGCTTGTTGGCATAGACCATAGACTTGACGTAGCCCCACAGGTAATAATCTAACGGCGTCAAATCGCACGACCGAGGCGGCCAATCGACTGGGCCATTTCGTGAGATAACAGGTTCACCAAACTTGGTTTCCAATAAATTGATTGTGGCATTCGCTGTGTGGCTTGTGGCGCCGTCCTGTTGGAATCACATGTCCTCCAAGTCCATATTATCCAATTGGGGCCAAAAATATTCGGTTATCATTGAACGGTAGCGATTCGCATTCACAGTAATGTGCCGGTCTTGATCATCTCGGAAGAAGTACGGCCCAATGACGCCGCCGGCCCATAAACCGCACCAAACCGTAATTTTTTTCGGGATGCAATGATGACTCATGGATTACGTGTGGATTGCTGTCTGACCAATAACGCATATTTTGTTTATTGACGAAGCCAGAAATAAGCCTCATCGCTGAAGATGAATGAGGCCACTGAAGTTGAGGCCATTGACTCCAAATTTCGGTAGTAAATTGTAATAATTTCGACTCGTTGTTGGCTCGTATATCTTTCCATGATGAAATGGCAAACCTTACTGAAGAGAAATGTCAAAAGAGCAGGAAAAAAATATGGCGTCGTTTGCTGTCCCTATCGATTTACTTTTGTAGCGTCTGTGTTGAAACCCCCTTTATTAGTTATTTAAGTTTTTGCTAATAATTAATTAATTTCAGCTTAAACACAAGTGCTCCGTGTTATATTGTATATTTAACAAAATTTAACACTTTTTCGAAGTTTGAAAGTGTATCAGAAAATCCAGTAGGGAATATTTGAACGTGTAATTAGCGAAATATCAGCTGCAGAATGACCTTTAAGACTTTTTAATGAGATGGCGCAAAACTGCTACAAATGCTCACTATTGTGAGATGTCTTCCAGTAAACACGTTAAAAACTCGTAGTGGAATTTCTTGCCATACATATTTGTAGAACATTTAATGTCGAAAATTGGCTATTTCGATGAATTAACACCGAAGCACATTATGACAAAATCAATTTAAATGAGTATTTATGGATATTTAACCACGCACAATAAAATATTTTGATAGCAGTTTGATAGAATTTGTTGCGAATAAAAATATCGTTAGTTTGATGCTAGCCGGTGGTTAACTTTTCGTTTTGAATACGGGATTATAGATATTAAAAAAAATTGTTTAAACTGTATTTGTTTTTATTAGTTACAGCTTTCGAAAAACAAACCAACTTTTTCTTACATACAAATCATATCAATTTACATTTCCTACAAAAATTGTGTCGTAATTCTATTAATTAGTCAGATGGATCATTAAAACCAAAGAGCTTCTTTAGTCGCTGCGTCTTAATAAATTGGAAAATTCTTATCAATCTTGTAGTGCCAAGCATGAAGACCACCTTTTATATCAAAAAGTGTACGGTTGGGGAAACGTTGCTGCAAATGTTGCACGGCAATTTGCGAGTCATTTCCCCTTCTACATAGCATAACAATAGCAGTGTTCTCATCTTTTAGGTCCTCCTCGAAACGTTTCATGTAGGAGTCATCTAAAATTGTCTTTAATGGAACATTTTCCGAGTTTGGCAAATGACAAATTTCATATTCTGCTGGTTGTCGTACGTCCATTAGCAGATGTTTGCTTTTGCTAACTTTCATTTTATATTCCTGAACGGTTAGACGATTGTCGGGTGTTAATATGTTAAGAGCCGTATTCTTATCAGAAGCATTCATGCCACAGAACTGTTCGTAGTCAATCAAACGCGTAATCATAGGATTAGAGGAGCATACATCACAATCGGTACGCTTCGCACGAAGGCGTATATTGCGGAATTGACAGCGAGAACCATCGAACAGCAGTAGACGACCAGCTAGGACTTCTCCTCCTAAACCGTCGAGGGCAACCTTAATGGCTTCCAACGCTTGTAATGAGCCAATAACACCTGTAACTGCTCCTAAAACACCACCATCCCCACAGTTTGTTACTGTTTCTGGTGGTGGTGGCACAGGGAAAAGGCATCTGTAACAAGGACCCACTTCGCCGTAATTATATACCGTCAATTGGCCATCCAATTGTAGTGCACTACCCGATACTAATGGTTTGCTCAGCATTACACAGGCATCGTTCAACAAGTAACGTGTGGCAACGTTATCTGTGCAATCCAAGATAACATCATACTGACGGAGAATTTCCAAGGCATTTTCACTGTTCAACAGCAGGCGATGACAATCAATTTGACAATGCGGATTGATTTTCTGCAAAGATTCTTTGGCTGATTCCACTTTGGCCATGCCAATTGACATTTCCGTATGCAAAGTCTGGCGATGGAAATTGCTACGCTCCACCTCATCGTAATCGATTAAACCCAAACGTCCACATCCGGCTGCCACCAAATACTGAGAAGATGGGCAACCCAGACCACCCATGCCGACAATGAGGAATGCTGTTTGTTTCAATTTTACTTGGCCGTTTACCCCGAAATTGGGTAAAATCAATTGGCGACTATAGCGGGCAATATCGTCATTATTCAATACACTGCACCCAGTTCCAGTTGTCGATGCAGCCAAGTGTTGTCTTTCCAATTCGCATAGTCCCAGTTCGTTGATAGCACATTTTTTCCTTAGCTCTTGTACTTCTTTACGTAGTTTAGAAATTTCCTCATCAGACATTTTACACTTGTTTATTTCTGATTTACTTTATTTTAATATTAAGTTGATGGTACTATGGTGAACGCTTAAGCACAGCTGATTTGATTTTTTACAACTCAATCCACTTTCGAGATGGCAAATTCATATACATACATAATAAAATTACTCGTGGTAGACGCATCAGGTGTTGTTGTAATTTGATGGCAAAACAACAGGCATTTTGTTTTTGCTTTTTCCTTTGTTGTATCCAAGATGAATTTATAGATGGTGAAGGCCATGGTACAATAATATCTTCATGGTAATAGCAGCGCGTGTTGTTGTTGTTGTAGGCAGCAACAACAGGCATTTTGTTTTTGTTCTATTCGCTTCAGCTGTCAAACTCTACACAAATACACACCAACAACACAAGAATGCAGAAGAGTACAAAAACAAAATACATGTGAGTGTGACAGCCGAAGCGAAGAACCTCATGAAAAAAATGAAAACAGCTGTTCTTACGACTTTACCATGAACATATTATTGTATCATGGTGAAGGCATAAATAAGCAAGGCTGATTTGCTTTGTTTACATTTCCAATCACTTTCGAACTGTTAACTTCACATGGATTTTGTTTTTGTATGTTTGTTTACATCATGGTAGAACTATCTATTAAGGTCCAATTAGTCTCGACGGTTGACGGTAGACGGTTGACGTTCTACTCAATATTGCGCGGTTAGTTATGACGGTTAGACGGTAGAAAGACAAAACAAAACAAAAACAACTGATCGAAGAGCATTTGTAGCATAGAATAACACATACGTAGAAGGTTTTATTCGCTCAATAAATTAAACGTCATAGGTACGATGGAAATTACACAGTGGTGGGTGGAAAATATGGGTTCAATAATACCAGATGGTGGCAATAGTATACAGCGATCCACAAAGGAACTACACCCGAATTTCGTGTTTTTGTGGCAAACTAGTTGTGTTAAATACAATACAAATGAATACCAACGTTAAAAGTCAACAAAAAAGTGCAAAATACATTTAAATTTTTCAGTTCTACACCAAAACGACAGGAAATAGTTAAGTGAACATATTTTGTAACTCCACCTGGTGTATGTAAACATTTCCACAGACCTACCGAGAGAGTGTGAAATGAAACGTCAGATGAGAGAATAAGTTCTTCTTTAGTATGTGTTATTCTATGATTTGTAGAAAATATAATTTGTTTTGTGTTAAACAATGATTATGTCAAAAAAAAAATTAAAAATAAAAAGGAAATTGTGGTTGCCGTGTAATTGTGTATTGCCGCACACAAAATGTCGAAGTAAAAGCAATAACAATAACAGCTGATCGGTCTTGACGGTTGACGGTTGATTCTGCAACCTGCAGAAGTTTACCGTCGTTAACCGTCAATTTTAGTTGTCTCTTTCTAACACATGCAAAATGCAACCCCAACTCAAACAGCTGATCGCTTACCGTCAACCGTCTACCGTCAACCGCCAAGACTAATTGGACCTTTAGGTAGTCGCATTAGCAATACCGTTATTAAGCTGTCAAAATTAGCTGAATAATGAAAAACGCTATGAGCATCATGGTAGAACTATCTATTAGGTAGTCGCATTAGCAATACCGTTATTAGGCTGTCAAAATTAACTGAATAATGAAAAACGCTATGAGCACAAAATGTGAAAAATTGTATAAGCTTGTCTTACTTGATACAAAGTCTATGCTATTAAATTGCATTTTGATTGAAATTCTTTGAAACTTATTAACAAACAAAAATAAACAAAATCGAATTTGACTGCTTACACACGGAAAAGATGAAAAAACCACAAATCAGCTGGGCTGACGCGTTTACCCGATAGATAATTTTACCATGGTTTACATTTATAATTCGTATATGTATGTGTTGGATTTGACACAACGTAATTGAGAAGTAAAAACAAAATGTACTATAACAACACATCAACTATAACAACACATCCTGCATCTACCATGAGTATTTTTATCATGCATGATGCTGAATTTAATATAACGCATTCTATAACAGGTAAACGGGTCAGCCAATAGATTAATATTACTTATAGTAAATCTAATAGTTCTCCCACCAAATTTATGACATTTGGCCTGGTGTGATATTTATGTTTGATGTTGAAAAGAATTGCTTTACTAATAGCAGATAGAGGCAATAGTTCAAAACAGCGAACAAAATAACAACAACGGCATTTCGTTTTGTGCGTTAAAATTATTGTGTTAAATACAACACAAATGTATTCTAACAATAACAGTCAATAAAAAAGTGTAAAACACTTTTAAATTTCAGAGTTTTTCACCAAAATGACATGAAAAATTAAAGCAAGAAGTTATTGTAATTCCACCTGATGTAAACAGGTCAAACATCTCTCTATCACACCGACCGCATCACGAAGAGTGTGAAAGGAAACGTCAGATGAACCAAATATTTTCTCTACTAAGATTTACTCTATGGGTCAACCCAGCTGATTTATTTACTTGTTCAATAACCAAGCCCATGAGGCCATATGTGGTTATAAATTTGTATTATATACCTAAATTTAAATCTTCGCATTAAAGCCTATACTAGGTTTATACAATAGCTTATATGAAATTTCAACTGATTAAAAAAATTCAAAAATGCAAAAACTATGTAAGATTAAAAGAATTATAATATAAAATAATACATTATGCCATTAGGCGTCATGATTTCAGCTAGAGAACAGTGATATTTTTCAATTTCACCTCCATGTAGGTGAATGAGTTGCGTTCTGCGATTTTTATACGTTTGCCGCCGCGTGTCAAGCCAAAAGTACAAAACCATACAGAACACATCAACTGGGAGTAAGTTTTGCCAATTAAATCGATTAAAAAAGGGACATTCAATGAGAAAAATTAGAATATAATGAAGTGTTAGGGTGGTATTCTATAAGTCGTGAATCAGTCACTTCGCATTACTTTTGTCGTTTTGGTAGTTTATAAAACGTAACAGCTGTTCGATGACTACCTACGTTGAGTTACGTTATTTAATGGGTAGTTTATAAAACGCAGCGCAACGTTTTTGATCACTTCAGCTGTCAAATTGAACACGCCACAAAGATTCGCGTTAGTTGAAAGAATTAAAGACAAATGTCGATCGATTATAGGCACATGGAAGTATTTTGCATTTCATTGCTTATAAGTAGTTGTCAATTTTGGCTGAAATGCATTCGACGGATAGAGCTCAATCTTTTTTTTTAAATTCTAAATCATACTGTTTACGCACTGAAATTCTTATTTACAATAATAAAATTAGAAATGGAACGTTCAAATAAATAATGCGTTGCAAAACTATTATAATTATATTTAAAAATTATAGACATCAGTTGATGTTGACAATAATAAACAAAAGAACCAATACATTGCAATCAATGTATACCGCCAAATGGCACGTGTTTTTGAAAAGGCAACTAATTGAATATAGATGGCGAAATTTATTGGCCATTGAACCCCAAAATAACATAGGTTTTTTACACTTTTAATGAGAATATTTTTGGTATTTGCAGTATTATAAATAATAGCAAACTTAAAATCTGTTGACCTAGTGAAATAGAGCTAAATTTTTTAATCTTTTCATTCTGAGCATTGCACTCAAGATAACTTTGTCTGATCTATAATTGTTTATGTTAGTTTGGCAACTCTATAAACCGCATGTCAGTGACAGCTTTCGCAATCAAACGCAAGCGCGAAGTGATATATAAACTACCATTTTTTGACTTTGGCGTTTACATTCACTTACGAGACTTTTAGAAAACTACCCTTACAGCCCTCCACGGTTACTATTTGACAGCAATGTCACAGTTGTCACGAATCGGTATTCTGACACATTTTTTTGGTGGCAAAAGTAACAAAAACTGTTACCTTCCGAAGAGGTGGTAACAGTGCGTGACAGCCTTTTTTTTGCCGGAAAGTTGATACAAAATCATTTTATAAATTCTGCAAGAAAACCATAAAACTGTATACAGGAAAAATTAATAATATATTTTGTATCAAAACGACAAGAGGGCATAATTAAATGAAGGAAGGACTTTTATTACTTTGTCCTATGGAAATGGAGCAGAAAGAACTTGCTTTTGTGCTAGAAAGATTGAAAATGCGCGAAAAGTATTAAAAAAAATAAATGGTTTCCCATTACATCCCATGAAGGGACCGGGGAGAACTTCTCACAATCACTGAGCTGTGCGCTTTCCAGTTTTCACTCACTGATTGGGACCTACTGTATTACAAAACTTTTAACGTAAATAAAAAAAAGGCAAAGGTCTTGTGTATTATTGGAACCTGCCAAAAAAAAATATAATAGGGCATTTTTTTGAAAAAAAAAATAAATTGTTAGCAGAAAAGTGAGGTTAAAAAACGTTTATTTAATTAGCTCCCCTATGGGCTAATAAAAATAAATATGTTTATACACTTATTTATAAAGCTTAGAAAGACCTTTGTAATGATACCCATTTCAACCAGATCGGATTATAAATCCCGGAGATACGAACGATTATATACTCAAGCTTTAAAGGCCTATATCTCAAGAATTTGGGCCGAACGCGGGGGGAAAAATAACTTTTTGAACTCAGCGCAGAAGCTTTTGTCAGAGGTAAAATTTTGTTGTAGATCAGAGAGTTGGCGCTGAAGTAAATTTATTCTTCTATATGGCGCCGATGTGCAGTATTCTTTCCGCTTATCATCTCTGAATGTTCCTTGAGGAAGGCAATATATGTAGCATTCCAGCTGTGCCTTTGCGGTGCGCTCAAATTCCCTAAATAATAATGTATTCATTTTAATTCAAAAAAACATAAATATTTTAAATACATACTTTTCCTTTTTTTACCGCGTTCATTTTGTGCAGTAAACCACATGTTTTTGTTTTTTGTCCCTGCATTTGACAACCTGTTATTGTGAAGTGAATTATTTGTTACAATTTTGTGGTTACAATTTGATTGTTACCACATACACAGAATTGGGGTGTTAGAGTTAAATTATTTGTGTAGATCCCAATTAGCACAAATTGTTACAACGGAAGATTTATCTCATTCTCTATGTTTCTTTCACGGACTTTTTTTCGAACATAAAACAGAAGTCTCAAATACAGTAACAATTCAAAAATTTAAAACTTTTAAGTTGTAAAATATGAAATTTTCTTTGACGTATGGGTACATTATTTCTGAAAGACATATAAGAAAAAATTATTAAATGTGGAATGAGCTACAATATCGTCGAAGGTTGCAATGAAAGTATTCGGAATGCTTGAAGTAAAATCGAAAATAAAGCCCTGCCCATCAGCTGGAATCTTCTTTGGCCTGTAAAGAAAATTCGACCAGGGTTTCTGATATCATGTACATGTACTATAATAAGTTTGTGGTTTGCTTGAGAACCTAAATCCACTGTCGCACAGATATATTGATTGAAACCCCTCTTCTTGATTTTTGGTCATTCCCCACATTTTCATATGAAACCAGTGACAACGTTTGCTATTTTGACGTAGAATACGTCTTACCTTACGGTATGAGGAGTCATGTCAGGTTTTTATTGTTGTAATCTTTATTTCATTGAATTTGAGGAAACGGCTAGATGAATTTTTTTAAAAAAATTTTTGTAGGTAAATGAATATGTTATCTTTCGTTTGATATACATTTCAATTTCTCAAATGAAAATTGTTTAAACACATACACTCAAACATATGTGTGGTGTTGGGTTGAGTGTTTTTGGTTGCTCAACATTGCTTAGGAACATGGCAACATGTATCTAGTAAAAAGTGAAACAAACAGTAAGCTAACGTAATAAAGCTTTTTTGCGAAAGCTTCAATAAAGCTATTGTAACATTAATTTTGAACTGTAAAGCGTAAAGCTTTCACACAACGCTCGAATGCTAATGCGAAGACTCGATAAGGTGAACCTTTTTTAATATTAGGGCGGCCCTCTCAACATTCGCAGAACTTATTTCAATAAAAATATTAATTAAAATACATAAATTAAATTAAGTTTAAAAAAATTTAACATAATATTTTTTTTTAAACGGACTTGAATCAAATGCCGTTGGTAAATATAGAAATTACAGCAGACAGTTGTCCGATAAGACAGAAAACATATATAACAATAAATGATAAATAATATAAGCAAATGAATTTATTGTTATATATGTTTTCTGTCTTATCGGATGGCGTATTCTACGTTAAACTTAATGGCCGTGTCTCTGACACAGCCTGCAGGGACAGTCCGTGGCCGAAGGCCTCGGACAACTGTCTGCTGTATTTTTTTTTGTGAGTTATATTTGTTAACGCCTGGTATTCAGTTTTTATAAAATTTTCGTTGCCATAAGTACGTGTATAAAAAATAACGAAAATTTCATGAATCGAAAATTTCGCTCACTTTTCATTTGCTTGGTACTCAGCTCTTTGCGAAAGTTTCTTAGGCAGTATCAAGTACAGTGTTGTTACGACAGATCTATTCCGTACGGAATCAATTGTAAATAGTTGTTTGGGACCGGAATTTTAACATTTCGATTATTTTAGTAAACAAAAGTAATAACACACGCGTTAAAAATAAAATGGAGTGCAAAGATGAAATATTAATGAAATATTTGCAATGTAAATCAGAGTTTTATGGTGACTCTCTGTAACATCTTCCGTTTAAAGATAAATGACAAAATTTCTTACGAAAATTTCCCAAGAAGAGGAGAATAGCTAAAAACTACAAATTACATAAAATTTTTGGAATCAGCATGGTAAAATAAGTAAAGTAAACACAGTAGAAATTGTTGTACTTTTAGGCAACAACTGACATTTTCTTTCGAATTTTTGGAAACATATGCAAGCGCAAACCGTTGATGTCGTGTTTAAAATAAATTGTCACATACATCTTTCTGTGCGGACGAAAAATGGATATTGTATCGATAACTCCTTCAGTTAGCTCTGTCAGATCTATCTGATAATTTGAACTCCACTTTATGATTTAGCTCTTTTTTGATAGCTCTTGGCAACACTGCTGGTTATTTGTTATACAATACTTTAATACCTGGCAATGCTTTACGTTAACAAATCCGACAATTGTGTTATAATATCGCAAATTTACAAATCTGGCATCATATTTTTGCGGCTGTTTGCAAAACAATTATTGGGTTCTCTGTGTTGTGGCGTGCATTGCTAAGAAATAAATAAAATATTTCTACAAATACAATTCAATATCAAGAAGACCAAGCGAAATTCATAAACATGGAGGATATAAAATCGAGTTTGGACAAAATTTTAGCTAAGTTCAATGACAGTGTTACACACTCTGCCCCGAAAAAATTAAGCTTCGAACATTTGACCGATTCCTTCAATGATTCCGGCACAAGTAGGTACACAAGATAAACGATTCAGGGATATTTGTTGACCACTCCTTTGCTTTTAGTACCTAAAAAGAGACGTTTCTCACAGAGTTTCGAGGATTACTCACTAAATATCAGTCACAACAATAGCAATGTATCGTTGAACTCAAGTGCGATTGTGCCACCCAGTCCCTGGGAAACGAGACGTATAAAAGCCGATTTAATAGAATCGAAGACAAGGGTAATTTTGCATTTCACACTATGACTGGTGACTATTTTCAAACGTTTCTCTATTTTATTTAAGGTCACAAAATTCAAACAAGAATTGGAACGCTTAAACAAATTGAAGCAGGAATCGGAAACTTTGTACGAAAGTCGTGTCACTGAGCTAAAGAAACAATGCGAGTTCTCTGCCAATAAGGTACAGGATTTGGAAAAACACATGCAAACATTGAGAAAACGTGAATATGCCGCCAAACAGGAATCGCTGAAGACACAAAATGAACTGCAACAGCAGAAGCATGGATATGAAGATGCGATTTTGAAGTTACAAAGAACCAAACATGATATAGAAGAGAATGCTCGTTTGATTCAAAATAGTATGGCCAACGAGTTGAGCGAATACAAAAGGCATGCGGACAAACTGGAGTTGGTATGTAGAAATTCTATAAAAACGCTTTTTCCTTAAGAAAAATTTGAATTTTTATTAAAATTATCCAGGAACTCGAGCTAAGTACTGATGAATTGGAATCAATTAAACATCAACTGGAGGATTTAAAATCCAAAGCCTCCTGCTATGATGAACTCAAGTTGCACCATGAGAAACTCAATCAAGACTTGGAGAACTCCAATCAAAGGGTCAAAGAATTGGAATTTGAAATTGCGTCGTATGAAGATTGGAAGGAAATCACTAAAGTATGTAGCACAAACTTTTTCTATTGCATCTAACATAATATTTACTATCATTCTTTCAGAATTCCCAAACTCGTTTACTTGGTCTTCCCGATATGGATAGAGAAATGGAACGCTTACGTTCGAACAATAAACATTTACAGGAACTACTGGGCAATAAATTGCTACTGGAAGAGCAAGTATATGATTTAAGCGCTCGCTTGGAAAGGGAAGAAGGTGGTCGCACCGAGGCGGTGGCCCTGCAAGTACAGTTAAATCATGCCCAAGTAGAGATCAAAGAGTGGATGAAAGTAGCCCAAGACCATTGCCAAGCAAACATGCTTGTCAGTCCTTTGGCGTTGAGGGCACGCATTGAGGAACTTTTGCAAAATGATGTTCTCATGGTGAGTGAGAAGAGCACCAAAGTCTCGGAAACAAAGTGCATGGAGTCTGATCTGATGGACTATAAACAAAAATGTGAAATTTACAGCAAAAATATGGAAGAGTTGAATGTAGCCCTTAAACGCCATAAAGCTTTTAAGGACCGCGTACAAAAGAAATTGTTGTTGGTGTCCAGGGAACGCGATTGTTACAAACAATTGTTGGAGAACTTTGAAAAAGATCTCACCATATCGAATCCTATAGCACCTGATCTATCGTCCACCGAGAATCAATTGAAAACACGCATAGAAATGTTGGAAAAAACTTTAACAGGCTATAAGGACATGTGTGCCAGTTTGGAGAAAGAGCTAAACGTGATGAAGACCTCGTCAAATGCAGATCAAACTATGGAAAACAATTGCAACATAAGTGTGGATTCGAGTGCTGGTTACGATCATTTCAAGAAAGAATTGGACAATTTGCGCATGGAAAATGAACGTCTGAGAAGACGTAAAGAGGAACTAGAGTTGGAGTTGGAACATCGTTGCTTAAAGGGTGACTTTAATATGGATAAATACAAGGTGGTCCATTTAAAACTGAATCCTGCTAATGATGCGTACGAGAGTGCTGACAATTTGATTGAAAAACTACAAGCCGAGGTAAGCAACACACACACACACACAAATCTATAAAATACAATTTTGCAGACACAAGAACCGAACCCTTCTCTCTCACAATGCCAAGAAGAATAAAAGACAATTTTGATTATTTTATTATCCCACTTTTCCTTAGATTGAACGTTTAAAACGGAAAAACAAAAAACTCGAAGAAGACAATGAAGTCACACAAGCCCGTCTCAACGAGACCACAAATATGACTATGAATTTCAAGGAAATCAATCAATTACGCACTGAGCTCGAGTCCATGACTTCCAAATTGAAGAAAATGAAGGAATGCTACAAATCAGCCAGCTTGGAGTTCCGTGAAGTGGTTTACATGCTGTTTGGCTACCGTATCGATCGTGTGGGGGCCAACACAAACTACAAGTAAGCTAGATAGTCATTTGCATTTTATGCATTGTCTTGACTCTTTTTTTCCTAGAATTTCCAGCATGTATGCAGAGAGCCCAGATCATTACCTAAATTTTCGTTTGAACGAGTCAAATATGTTGGATATGCTGGAGACTCCATACTCGGCTACATTAAAAGCACTCATCGAGAGCCAGTTGGTGGGCAACAAGTCGCTGCCAGCGTTCTTGAGTGCCTTAACATTGGATCTGTTTCAACGAACTACGATAACGATGTCTTAAGAATAAACGCACTTGCAAGAACTTAAGGATGCGAAAGAGTTCTTTAAATCACATGTGCGTGTGTGTTGTGGGGGTAAAGTACAGGGGAGGAAAACGTAAATAATGATAAAACACTGGCTATCGGCAAATTATGGATGAACATTAAAATTTGGGAAGAAAACTGAAATAAAAATTACTTATTACCACAAGGGGTGACCCTGAATGTTGTTTCTGAAGCCAACTTTCCATGGAGGATCAATTCAATTGTTATGGCATGCAAATTGTTCGAAGTTTGTTGACGGCCAGTGTTAATCATTGCCAAATTAAAATGCAAAATAACACATGATATCAGAAACATACTATATTAGTAATTTCTTTGTGAGTAGTTATTAGTGTAACTTCATAATCATACCCTACATCTGTAATTATATTTAACAATTTTTCAATATAAACTTTTAATACAAATGAAACAAATATTGTACTTTCTAAATTTCATAATGAAAATTGCGATTTTTGCCGTTCAGTTTTACAATTTGAAGATAAGATTTTTAATTAAAAAACACGCAAAACAAGGGCAAAACAGATATCACAGATTTAGCATCAACTCAAATTCAAATAATATCCCACGTTCCTTCTCCCCTCAGTTGACACTTACCGCTTGAGGATTGCAAACATTTCCACAATTGTTGTCATGTGTAAACGCTGAATTGTTTACATTTATTGTCCACAATTTTAACGTGCAAGTTTCTCTTATAGATTGGGCAAGATTGTGCAGTTTTCTTTTCGTCTCTCTGGCTTTGTCTCACGCCTACGATTATACTCTGAATGTTCACACTTTTGATCAGATTTGTTATTAACAATGATTGAATAGTTAAATTCGGAGTCTCTTCTTCTTTACATATTTTTAGAAATGTCCATGTTATTTTTAGGTCTTTCTCATTGATGATAACTAAACAAGCGACTTTTGTTTTTACTTTACTTATATAAAAAACAAAAATTAAATATATAATGTATGTACACAGATAGTAGGATCAAGCGTTCCACACGATTTGTTTGAGTTTTTTTTTATTTAATATTATTATAATAATAATACGCGGCACTCGCGTTGACACTTTGCCTTTGTACACTCGTTATTTAATTTCTCATTTGGAGGCATTTTTATTTCTTCGCTTGAGTTTACGCGAGAAGATTTGTTGTTACTGAGCGTTCGGCCGTAAACAAATGCGGATTTTTGCAAAGTTTTCTTTTGCGATGATCAGTTGCTTATTTGTTTGGGTTACTGTATTGTATGTGTGCCCGTCATTTGCTATATGCAACCGAAAACACCAAAACGAAATGTACAAATGTATATTAAAGCATTTTCTTCTCTAGTTCACTATAGCATTTAGTAATTGATCGGAACTGTTGGCAGAGCCTTAAGAAGAGCATAACATAATTTAACCGCAATGTTTATAGTGATTCTTATCACCATCCTAGTTCACAACAACAATTGCATGATTCTTTTTCGAATTTTTGGTAAATTTTGTAAGAATCCCACCCACTGTTGTTGAATTATCTTAAAGTACGTTTCGTTTTCATCCAGTGTGTGCTTGTGTTTGTATTTAGATTTGTTTTTTTTTTTTTTGTCAATGAGTTGATAAAGTACTTTCCGCCCGTCCCACTTCTTAGTAATGATGCTGTTGATTTTGTATAATTTTTTTTTGTGTTCACTATACAATTTTGATGGCAGTCTGAAAACTTATGATCTCATAAAGTAGTGTGCAATGGGGGAATAGGTATTTTTCTGTACTGTCGTAGTGCTATGACGTTGGAATAAACGATTTTAATTATGTAAATAAAAGCAAAACGTACTGGACAGATGCAATGGCATAAAAATACGCACGGTCGGTCACACAAAACTCTTTAATCAAAATATAATATTTAAATTTCCAAGAAAAACTATAACCAACATTTTATTTCGTTATCGTACTTTGGAAATACTCTATATATTTATCAAAGACTAATTGTTATGACTACACATTACCTGGAACACTCTTTTAAATTGCCAATATTTTAGAAACTTGCTCTGGGGTTTTTGAAAAGATGGCCTCTGGATGTTCAAATCCGTTGGCGGGATCGTGGACACGTTCATAGATTTGCTTATAAATTGCCACAATAACGTTAAATGCCCTCTTTTGGACAGCAGAACGATGGGAACTCGACATTATCAATTGTATTTGAGGCAGCAATAAGACTTCAGGCATTTGCAGGAATGCATCCATTTTGTTCATGAAAATCTTTAATAGATTTGATTCGATTTTCGATTGATTTGTTTGCAGAATATTGTAAATGGGTCCAAGTTGTAAATTAGCTACTAAAGACGAAGCTTGTTCCGAGGTTAAAGTGTCTATTTGAGCCTCCGATTGGGCCTGCAATCGTTCAACGCGCTCATCCATGTATTCGTAGACAGCCAATATACTTTGCATGTGATAGAGGCAGTTTAAGAGATAAACGGCCATATCCACCGTTGGCAAATGAGATGCAGATTCTTGCACTGACTGCAATAGCGGGTCAATGATGCAGGTCACGATTTTTGTAATATCTGATTGACGACCATCTACCATTGTTGCCACGGAGAGTATTTCTTTTAATAGATTTAACAAACGTCCCAAACTTGCGGGTGGTATAAGATCTCTTTGTGGTGGTTCCGCTGCAGAACCAGCGGGTCTCTGCAAAATCTGTCGCACCTGGGTGGCCAATGAATTTAAATAGATATCTTCACTAGATTTTTGTAAATCGACCAGACATTGCTCTAAGGTTCCTCCTTGCACAACCTGTTTCATGATTTGTTGGTAAAATCTTAACAAATTGGAAATCGCAAACAAGACAATGGTGTCCTTTTCCGAAGTAAGTATAGTCTCAACACGAACTTTCAGAGGGTGACACACTCCATCAACAATATAAGCCAACGCAGTTTGCATTTGTTCGGAAATATCTGCAATACAAGTGATGTAAATTAAATATTGATTATAATATATTTGAATTACAAGTCTGAATACATAAAATAAATACATGTGTATTATGCATTACCATTCTTATCACATTGCTTGAAGAGCATGGTAAGATTTTCCTTCTCCGAGGGTATAGCTTGATGAAGCCAAGCAAACATATCACCTATATAACGCTTGGGGTCATGAGCATGCATCTCTATTGGTTTTGGATTGCCACCGGGTCCGCCTTCTGTCAAAGCTTCAATAAACAAACGAACCAAGACAGCTCGACGAGCAATGGCATATTCATCTATAACGTATCTAAGAGGTTTGGTAATACATTTCATTGTCCAAATAAGTTACACAAAATAAATCATTTTCAGAGGAAAGAAACGCCTTTCCACACAATCAAGACAATGTTTCTTACTGAAATATTTATTACTTACTTAAATAGAACGGGGCGATCTTGAAGCCTACCCATTGCCCTCATTACCAGCAAACCAATTTCATTGTTCTCCAAATTTCGACAATGATTTTGAGTCCACCTATATAAACGCTCCAAGGCTCCCTCTTGGTGCAAAGTCATTTCTTCCATAATATCTGTGGCTGCGGTTTGATAACCACATTGCATCAAGACACGACATTCGGAATGTATACTTTGCACCCTATCTAAAACATCGAAGAATTCCGAAACAATGGGCGAGTCTTTGGAAGTGCCATAAAGCAATTGATGTTCCGGCACACTTAATTGGAAGCGTGACAAAAACGCCTCAGCTATTTGTTTATGCACTTGTAAACGATCACGTTCTTCTTGTAACGTGTTCGTTTGCCTGATCAGGTCATGTGTGAGAGCCTTAGAAGATTCCAAATCATTTTTCATAGTTTGCACGGAATCGGCCAATGTATCAATGTCACCACACACAGCATCCAGAGACAGTTTGACTTCGCGGAAAGCCTTTAGAAAATCATCGTTAATGACTACAGAACGTTTCTCGATACGACTACGCAAGTTACGACGATTTTGTAAAGAGTTTTCGGTAAAGAAATTGGACAAATCTTGTAGGGATTCCAAAGTATCCTGTAAATTTATGAATGAGATAGCTTCCTAAAAAAAACACAAGTAACCAACTTTTTCCACGTCCAATCGTGTTTCTAAGATCTTGTTAACTTTTTTCTGCAAGCGATCTTCCTCCCCACTGGAAGAATGTATAGGAGTCATTTTATATTACAAATTCTCACAAATTTATAAAATAAAAAAGAAACAACGTCAACAATTTCCACAGAGAAGATAGAAACAATAAACAAATATTTCTTGCTTTGGATCGCTAACATGATACAACAATAGGGGTAAACGCACTACGACAACAAATCAACAACAACGGACATTTAGTTTTTAAAATGTCATGGTAAAATTAGCTCATTTCCACATATGCACCGGAGGCCTGTAAATTTTGAACGATAAAAATCGGTACTTAAGTTGTCAAAATTCATAAATTTTGGCACGAGTACGATATCCGATCCGATAATGTTTTTCCGTAGAGCACTTCCAAATAAAGCCCGGTGGCATAAATATAGCGTGGCTTCAATGCTCTGATCCACACCAAAATTTCATAAAATTTGAGATATATGTATGTAGATCATTGAAGCTTGAGTATATAATCGCTCATATCTTAGGTATTTTAACCCATTAGGGGCTCATTTAAAAAACACAAGTTTCAATATGTACTAAGCAAATTCAATATTTACAAAAGAAAAACAAAGGGTTATATAGACTATCCGCTTAGAAGCAAACCTCTTTACATTTATTTTTATCGTCAGCCTTACACCATCGCAAGAATATATATTTTTGGATGTATCCATTGAAATATATTTTGCAAGTGCCGCCAAAGGCCCTCTATGGTGTTTGTGTGCTGCTGGGTAACCGGGCCATTAAAGTTATTGGTTCACTGTATGGTGGGCATAGATAAAGGAATTAACTAGATATCGCACATGCCGTGGGAAATTTCTTGTCCAATGGGATATTTTCTAGATGGAGCTGAATGCAATAATTACAACGTTTGATCCCAAATAAAATATACCTTGCGAGATGTAAAGGGTTTTTCAACAGAGACCCTACAAAAGTAAATCGATAGGGACAGCAAACGACGCCTTATTTTTTCCCGCTCTTTTGACATTTCTCTTCAGCAAGGTTTGCTATTTCATCATGGAAAGATATACGAGCCAACAACGAGTCGAAATTATTAAAATTTACTACCGAAATTTGGAGTCAGTGGCCTCAACTTTAAGAGCGCTACGTCCAATTTCTGAATTCAGAATTTCATTTCTGGAATTTTCATTTCATCTTCTGGTCGTCTAATTCTAAATAAAATAATTGTACCATGCCACAGGCGTTGTTAAGTACTGTCACTATAACATTCACTGACGTTTATTCAACAGTGTGGGACATTTTCCCAATACAAAAATAGAATCATGGTTGTGCTATTCAAACAACTAATTTGGTTTTTTTTCATGTCGTTGTGGTCCCCATTTTCTAATTCAAATGCATTTTGGTTATGAGCTTTTTCGGTGTACTGTTATTTTGGTATTCGTTTGTGTTGACTAGTACAGCATCGGCCCACTCATAGAGTAATCTCAGACTAGAGATAATATTTGGCGCATCTGACGTTTCCTTTCACACTCTTCGTGATGAGGTCGGTGTGGTAGAGAGATGTTTGACGAAAAGTGATATACACCAGGTGGAATTACAATAACTTCTTGCTTTAATTTGTCATGCCATTTTGGTGAAAAACTGTGAAATTTAAATGTGTTTTAAACTTTTTTATTGACTGTTATTGTTAGCATACATTTGTGTTGTATTTAACACAATAATTTTAACACACAAAACGAAATGCCGTTGTTGTTATTTTGTTCGTTGTTTTGAACCATTGCCTCTATCTGGTATTAATAAAGCAATTCTTTTCAACATCAAACGTATACATCACACGAGGACAAATTTCAGAAATTTGGTGAGTGAAAGATTTTCTCTACCCATATTTACTCTATGCGTCTGACCATAGAGTAAATATGGGTAGAGAAAACCTTTCACTCACCAAATTTCTGAAATTTGTCCTCGTGTGATGTATACGTTTGATGTTGAAAAGAATTGCTTTATTAATACCAGATAGAGGCAATGGTTCAAAACAACGAACAAAATAACAACAACGGCATTTCGTTTTGTGTGTTAAAATTAATGTGTTAAATACAACACAAATGTATGCTAACAATAACAGTCAATAAAAAAGTTTAAAACACATTTAAATTTCACAGTTTTTCACCAAAATGGCATGAAAAATTAAAGCAAAAAGTTATTGTAATTCCACCTGGTGTATATCACTTTTCGTCAAACATCTCTCTATCACACCGACCGCATCACGAATAGTGTGAAAGGAAACGTCAGATGAGGCAAATGGCGGCTCTACTATAAATTTACTCTATGGTCAGACGACTTACACATATTAATTAAACAAACAAATTAAACAAATTTCAACATATTCTTCCAACTGGCCCTATCCTTCGCCTTTTCTCGCCAGTTGGTAACACCAAGGGTACGGAGGGATTCTTCTGCCTTGTCTTTCCAGCGGAGTCCTGTTCGTCCTCTTTTCCTGCTTCCATCGGGTACGTTATCAAAAATCTTTCGCGCTGGCTCATCTTCATCCATTCTGATAACATGGCCTAGCCAACGTAATTGGCACACCAAATTTATGACATTTGGCCTGGTGTGATATTTACGTTTGATGTTGAAAAGAATTGCTTTACTAATACCAGATAGAGGCAATGGTTCAAAACAACGAACAAAATAACAACAACGGCATTTCGTTTTGTGTGTTAAAATTATTGTGTTAAATACAACACAAATGTATGCTAACAATAACAGTCAATAAAAAAGTTTACAACACATTTAAATTTCACAGTTTTTCACCAAAATGGCATGAAAAATGAAAGCAAGAAGTTATTGTAATTCCACCTGGTGTATATCACTTTTCGTCAAACATCTCTCTATCACACCGACCGCATCACGAAGAGCGTGAAAGGAAACTATGATGAGAGAAATAGCGGCTCTGCTATAAATTTACTCTATGGTCATACCCCTCTCCAACACGGGTGCCGACAAAACAAATTCCCCGAAATGTATTTAATCCAGGTGATGTTATGCGAACAGCTCATTTTACTTTTTCCGTGTCGTTAATTTTCTTCCAAATTCAGTTGCATTTTTGTTTCGTTCTTTCTTGTTTAAGTATTTTGTTGGTATACATTTATGTTCAATTCGACCATGGTACAATAATATCTATCTGTTTATATTATTGTTCCATGAATTCATGGTAAAATAAGGATGGTAAACTCGTTAGAACAGCTGTTTTAAATTTTTTCATTGTGGTTGATTTTTTCAGCTGTTAAACTTATATGTACATACTTTTTTTGTACTTTTTTGTATGCCTGTGTTGTTGGCATACTTACGTGTATATACTGACAACTTAAGCGATTGAAACAGAAACAAAAGCAGCATTCTGTGTTAAATTCTGTGTGTCCTCCCTCGCACCGTTGCATGAGGCACCAAGTAAAGTTGCTCAGCGTAGTTGTGCTCAAAACCATATCAGCTGACCAAAATGGATACATAAGGTGGTAGCAGTAGCAATTGCATGTATTATGTATGTGTACTTTTTCTACGGTTCTAGTGCTATCACCTTATTTATCCATCCTAGTCAGATGACAAAGAAATGTCAAAAGTTTACACGTTTCTCCATCCCACGTTTGCGCAGCAAATTTGCCTCGAAAACTTTCCACTTTTGAGCAAGTCGCTTTGTATGGGAAATTTGTTTGTTTTGACGTTTGCTGTGCAAGTTTACGATGTTTTCGAGTTTACTAGGTTCTTTCGAGCTTTCATGAAGACCACTAAAATGTCTGTTGTTGCTGCCTACAACAGCAACAACTTCTACTGCTACTACTTGGTTATTTTACTATGCATGAATTCGACTGTTCGAGTCATAGTAAAAATACCAAGTAGTCGCAGAACTTACAACTACAATTGTGGGCAACAACAACAGACATTTTATTTTTGTTTAGGCTCTCCTCATGTCAAAGTCAACACATAGGTATGCCAACAAATAAATGTAAACAGGAAAGTACAAAAACAAAACCTTTGAACAGAAGCGGCCAACTAAACAACAAGAAAAAATTTAAATCAGCTGTGTACTGAGATACTACCTTCTCATTCTAACATGGTTCGAGTCATGCAATCGAAAACAAAAACCATGTTTTTCTTGGCTACAACAAAAACACCTAGTGCTATCACCTAGTATAAAGACATCAGGAATTTTGTAAAGAAATACTACACGAAAGTAAAAACGTTTTAGCGCCTTTTACATACAACAACAATTAAAAATATTTGCGAAAAAGAATAAAATTTTCTTTTAGTAATGAGTAATTCCGCTTTAGCAAGTTTAACGGCACAATACACAGATTCAGAAAATGAAGATGAACAGCATGGATCGCCAGATTCTCAAAATTCCCAAACTTCTGTGGTAAGAAAACTGAATTCATACAAAGTGCCTCCTCAAGAAATATCTCTTTCAGGTAATCATACCAACATCCAAACAAACGCCACAACAAAGCCCAGAGAAACGGAAAAGAGACGGACCCCCAAAGAAGAAAAAGAAATCCAAAGACTCGGTAAAACGACTTGTGAGCTATCAAGATGATACAATCATCTCAGACGAAGATCAAGGTGACAACGCGGATGACGGTGATGAGGCAGAAACATTATCCAGCGAATCGGAAGATCACAATGTCATCAAAATCGAAGATGGTCATACGCCCCACAGAAATGGTGGTTCACCCATAGAGATCGACGATGATTCCGTGGAGGACAACAAAATATTAAAAACACACAAAGACAAATATGCTAAATACAACCACTATACATTCACCCTGCCACCAGAGCCGAAAGGTAAACCATTGCCTGAACTTTCAGAGAAGGTCATTCAGTTATACGAGAAGATGGAAACCAACAATATGGATATGAATCGCATAATACAGCAGCGCAAGGAATTCCGTAATCCCAGTATTTACGAGAAGCTTATACAATTTTGTGACATCAATGAGTTTGGTACGAATTATCCACCCGAGATATATGATCCTCTACAATGGGGTTCTGAAAGTTACTATGAAGAGTTGGCTCTGGTACAAAAAAACGAAATGTTGAAGAGACAAAAGGAAAAGAAAGACTCGGGTAAAATTGAACAAGTATCGGCATTGGCCAGGAAGGTTGAGGAAGAAGCAAAAAAGAGGTTGGTAAAGCTTACACAGTTCTCAACAATCAAATAGTTATTAATAGAATGCCTTGATTTTATAGGAAATCAAAGTGGGATCAGCCGGCTACAACCGCTAAATCTTCGGTGCCTGCTCCACTTACCACTACAGTTACGGGTACTAAGGGTACAGTTATTTCTGCGTTTGGCTCATTGCCTAAGAAACCTGCTGCGTAAAACTGGGTTATGATAAATTAATACATTTTAGGTTAAGTATGAGCTTTTCAAGTTTGAAGACTAATTTAAATTAAAGAAATGAAATATAAAACTGTTAGCCAGTAAAACCCGTCAAAGCTGGAATTTTGAACGGAAGAGAAAACTTTCCAGAAATGTTTTAAAGATTGGTGCATTTGAAGAAATGACAAAAAACACTTCATATATATATATATATAAGTTCCTCTAACACTCCCATTGGAGCATAGGTCGTCAACACACAGGATCTTTCTTAGCTGCGTGTTTACAGTATCGTCGAAGTTAAATTGTAAATCAATCGCTTATTTGAGCTCTCCATTAACATTTTTTTGAGAATCTAAATGTTCGCTATATGCTTATTACTGGAGGTGAAACGCTTCCACGCAATAGGCACTTCCGCCATAAATTTGGCGAAAATGTTTCTCTTCCAAATTCTGGGTGGAAATAAAGTGAAAGAAATGATCACGGAGTAAACATTAAATTAAAAAACAAAGTTTGAAGAGTTTTCTATTGATTGTGTTACATCAACACTTTTTTAGAACAATTTACTATAAAAATAAAATGTTTTAAGAAAAGTTTATTATTTCAGCCCCTCCCAATAAGCACAAACATTTCGAAAATTCAAGTATTTGAGTATTGCTTGAATTGAAACTTGATTTTAATCTTCGTTTTCAAACCAGTTTGAAGTTTTTTGAACATATTTTATTTGAAATTGCCATCAATAATATTTGTCAGCTATGGGGATATTTAATAGTAACTTAATATTCGAATAAATCAAAATAAATCAAAAACGGTGACTAAGGTCAATTCAAGGAATATTGTAGGTATTGATTTTGATTTCAATTAACAAATAAACAAAATTTTGCAGCGCTTATTTATAGGACGAAGAAGTGGAAGAGCTACAAACGGAACTGGGCTTTATATACCATTTACACATGGACTGCAATAACCCATTTAGCGGCCCAGAATCCAATATAGCCGAGCCATAAAATAGGTAAATAGATATCGAGGACCTGATTATGTTAATACTAATTCTATCATTGCAGATAATCAAAGAACAAATTTGCAGTTCCATCAGATAACTCATAAAATGTGATATCTTAAAATAATTTTTATTTACAAAATATCCATTCGCTCCTCCTAATTTTGAAACCCAGTAAAATATATGACAATTTATATTCCAGTTAAATATATGTATTTATTTATTTATTTATTCACACTTGTAATTTTAAGCCTCTCGGCCAATTCAAATAAATTACAAAAGAACTACTCCATTTATAACACACATTATATGTTTTCATTAAATAAGAAATTACATAACAATTATATCCTTTAATTAAGTAGCAAGATCAAAAAACTAGTTGATAACAAAGTTAAATTAGAGATTATATTATTCATGACTAATAATAATTCAGAGTTCCCAAAGGTGTTTTCAAATAGAAAACTACACAAGCTCTATTGAAAATAGTGTATACATTATTTAATCATTTGAATGAATCAAAAATTTCCAAAGGCAAAAATAAAATATAAAAAAAAAAAATATCAAAGGAACATTGTAAAAAAAAAACAAAAAGAAACATTGTCAACTACTGCGTTATTTCTCCAAAGTGTTGATGAAGCTTTTTGCGATACGTAGCGCTAGTGAAGTTAAATACTCGTAGTGTAGAAGGAAGCAAGTTGGACAATCTGGCTATTCTCACCTGAAGGACCTATTCATATAACCCCTCGCTCTAGGAATTATTAATTGATTCGTACGTGATGAACGGCCAAATTTAAACAAATTCGTGAGATTGATTTTTGAACATTTTGTAAAACAACAACAGAGATCGGAAATGTACAAAATTTGAGAAACTACAACCCAAGAATCGGTTAACTGAGGGAGTTACATGGTCAAAAAGTCTGATTGAGTATAAATACCGCACTAATTATGGTCAATTCCAAGCAACTGTGCTTTAAATAGGGTTGAAAATAAAATACACGGCATGAATTAGAGTATATTAACACTGATTTAAAGCTGGAATTAAAATGTTATTCCTTCCTTGAATTCCAGTGCACTGACTTTTTTATTTTGACTTGAATTCAACTGTAATTCGAGCCTTGAATTCAACTGTAATTACACTTTAATATTCGATTTGAATTCAATGGTTTATTTCCCTGGATATTGGTATTGTTTTACAGTGTTATTGAAGTATAATTCAACATTTGAAATTGGAAAATATGGCTGGAATTCAAGTTGAATTCAACTTTATTTCAAACACAAAGGTTTATTGGGCCCTGTTGTACTGTGTCAGTTAACCTTTTTTTGGTGTTTTACTTGCACTAGGTGATTTTGGAAATGTTCGAAAAACTGGTGTTACCGGAGTAATGCCATTAAGCAAACAAGAAATTAGTGAAATTCGAGAAATTTGTAAGTTCCAACAAAATTTCGAAAATGTTATGTTAATTCAACAGAAATGTATATCAACAACAAAAGTGCATAAACATCAAAGCACATAAATAAAATACATACATATGAATTTGGCAGATGGAAACTGCCACGGCAATAAACAAATCAAAACAGCAATTCTTATAACAACCTGAGCTAGTTCAACCATCTCCTTCCTATTTAACCATTTTTTAAAATGTTTCGATAAATCGCTTAGATATCGAAATATTAAATTTGAAAATAGAGAAAATTAAAATTTTTTAACTCACATTTTCCGTTGTATCTTGCAGATAATTCGGAACTAATGAAAATTTGCTATAATTTTCGGTCAGATAAATCTGTTATGCTGGGAATACACGATACATCAGATTGATGTGAATTTTTATATGTTGTGGAGAAAATAAAGTTGTATTCGTTCGCACGTACAAGAATTAAAGCAAATACCAAACTCATTTTGATATTTCGCTCTGGTTGACGTTGGTGATGTATCGTGTATTCCCAGGTTTAGTGTGTTTTCCACTTTATGCCCAATACTTAAGGCCGTGTTAGAGAAACCGTTGGATATGTCAAAATTATTATTTGAGGTGTGAAGATGGAATAGTTAGTGTAAACTTGAGGATACTGATTGACAGCCAAAATTTTGACATATCTGCTAGATTTCTCTCATTTTTTGATTTACAAATGATGCGATCAGTATTGAATTTATTTTTTGTATTTATTTCGTAATCTGTAAACCACATATGGCCAAATTGATTACGTAGATCTACATTTTGTAACACAATTCTTATCTTATAAACTTGGTACATAATTAGCGTATTCATTCATTCCATTTCTGTCTCAGCGAATCCGTGGGAACAGCGACTAAGTTAAAAAAATTGGTTGGCCCTAAAATCCGATTTTACCTACTATACCTACGTGTCCCTGGAGATATCAATGTCCTATCGACAGAAGCTCTCTCCTGCTAGAGCAGAATACGCCCCTCCCGAAGACGCAGATGCGCAGTGGAAGCACATCTCCCATTCTTTGGAAACCGCTGCAAGGACTGAACTTGGCTATCAAAAACCGCAGAAGGATAAGCCATGGTACGACGAAGAATGTCGCATTGCAACTGATGAAAAAGACGCTGCACGTATGGCAACGAAACAGTCGGTTACAACGCGTGCTGCGAGTGAGCGGTACAGGAAGCTGAGAAGGGAGGAAAACCAACTATTTAGGCCGAAAAAATGGCAGTGGGAGCAGAGAGAGAGTGAAAAAACTGAAATGGGCAGGATGAATGGTGAATCCCGACAGTTTTTCCAGAGGGTAAGAAGATTGAATTACGTGCCTAATAATGGGCTGCCCTCCTGCAAGGACAAGAATGGGAACCTGGTAACTGAGAAGCAGTGTGTGTTCAAAATGTGGAGACCACTTTTCAGCACTACTCCACTCGGATTCTTCCACTGAAGATCAGGAGGTAATGATAGTGGAAGATAGTGTAGATTGTACAAGATTAGAACGGCGATCTCCCGCCTTAAGAATAATAAAGCCGCTGGTGCGGATGGCCTACTCGCTGAACTTTTTACGGCAGGTGATGAAGAACTGCTAGCCCACATGCATCAACTTATATGCGGTATATGGCTGGGGGGAATCTATGTCCGACGATTGGAGTCTCAGTGTATTATATCCTGTATTCAAAAGGGTGATCAGTGTGTCTGTTCCACCTATCGCGGTATAAAAGTTATCCATCGCGTATAAGGTCTTGTCGAGCGTATTATGTGAAAGACTAAAGCCAATTATTGAAAACCTGATTGGACCTTATCAGTGTGGTTTTAGACCAGGCACGACTGACCAAATATTCACGCTATGTACCGAATATCCTACTTCTCAGTCCTGCCAGAGCAGGGCAATCCAAGAGAAGGTGTTTCGTTGTTTCCTCGTCCTCTTGCATGCAGCATCTACAGAGAGTGGAGTTTCTATGTCCCAATCTTAGGGCGTGTTTTCCTACAAGACAATGTCCCGTAAGTGTTCCTATCATTGTGGATAACCTGCCTCTCGGCAAGTTAAGTAGTTGCCTAGTCCTCTTTCTGTCCACCTGTGGCCAGAGGACCCCGGCTTGTTTGCAAGTTGAAGGAAGTCTCCACTTGTCCTCGAACATATTATCGGCCCACTGCCTGATCTGCAAACGGCAGGTAGAGATTGGCATACTAACACCTTCTTTTGCCGGAAGAACCTGTGCATCCGCTACGCAATTGCCTGGAATGTCGCTGTGTCCCGGAACCCAGATGAGCCTGATGTCAAAATACTCTGTCATCACCTTAAGTGATGAGTGACATTCTTTCACCGTCAGGGACGTAGCAAAAATGGTTTCCAGCGATTGTATGGCAGCCTGGCTGTGTGTGTAGATACATATTCTCCGGAGGGTTGTGACCTTACTTTTCAGTAGTTCAGCAACCTCCAGTATGGCGGTAATTTCCACCTGAAATACACTACAGTGATCAGACAGCTTGAATGAGATATTTACATTTAGGTCCGGTGAATCGACCCGATAGCCTACTTGCTCGTCCAACTGTGATCCATCCGTTAAAAATCTGATACTACTGGTGTTCCCTTCCTTTTCCCATGTATTCCTGTTCGGAATAGAAGTCCTTAGATTTGTCGCTGGTAGAAGGTAGGGGATACAGTAGTCCGTTTTTACGGGAATTGAGTTGATCCGGTGTAGTAATAAATATCGGCTGCCGATTCGACCATGATATCAGGAGTACAGATGTTCAGGATAGCACTAAGTGCAGTGCCTGACGTCGTGCCCACTGCCCCACTAACGCTAATCAGTGCTGATCTTTGAATTTTCATCAAGGAATTCTGAATATAATTCTTTTGGAGGAACCTCCACCAAACTACGGTGCCATAGAGAAGTATTAGTCTGACTATTGCCGTATAAATCCACATGGTGATCTTAGGAGTCAGTCCCCAGCGCTTTCCTATCGCCCCTTTACAGCAGTAAAGTGAAACAGACGCCTTTTTCACCCTCCTCCACATTCGGTTTCCAAGACAGTTTTATGTCGAGAATTATTCCCAGATATTTGACCTTTTCCGTCAACTGTAATTGCACCCCATTAACTGACGGCAGTTAAAATGCGGGTATTTTATATTTCCAGAAAATAAGATAAGCTCGGTTTTAAGTGGGTTAAGTGATAGTCCGTTGTTAGCGGTCCAGTTCGAAATCAGACTAAGTAGGCTGGTTGTACGAATGCTAAGTAAATTGAGCATAGGCAAAGACCTGGCATTCGGCTCTGTCCAATTCAAGAAGCAGTTCACAGAACAGAACACCCCCTTGCGGTGCCCCCCTGTTAACGTTCCTAGCAATTGTAACGCCGCCCCATTCAGCTTTGACGGATCTATCCACCAGAAGCTTTCCAATTACGCGTGCCACTAAGCTGTCGACTCCTAGATTCTTTAACGACCTCAGAATCGCCGAAGGTTGAATGTTATTGAAGGCTCCCTCGATGTCCAGGAAGGTCCCCAGAGCGAAGACCTTATTCTCAAGAGAGTTTTCTATTATGCTGACTATAGAGTGGAGAGCCGTCTCAGCTGACCTGCCCGTGATATAGGCATGCTGAGAACTCGATAATGGATTCTGTGGAAGATTACTTCGAATATGAATGTCCAGTAACCTTTCAAATGTCTTAAGAACAAAGGATGATAGACTGATTGGTATAAAGTCCTTTGGTTTGACATGAGAGCATTTGCCCGCTTTCGGGACGAAAACCACTTTGGTTTGCTTCCAAATGTTAGGAATGACTCCCAGCATAAGGCAGCCCCTGAAGATTGCCTCCAACCAACTATAAGATAGGTATAGTGCCTCCTGTAGTTGCGCGGGAATTATCCCGTTAGGTCCGGCTGATTTATAGGGCTTAAAGCATCTAATGGCCCATATCAGATTCGTTCTGCTCACTATTGAGCGAACTTTTTCTATGCTAGGTGAGTTTCCGCCTAACTCTTCTGGCTGATGACCAACATTCCTGTCATCGTTGGGAAAGTGTCTATCCATGAGAATCCCAAGAGACTCTTCAGACGAATACGTCCACGTTTCATCATCTTTCATTAAGAACCCTGCACACTGTGGGTTTTTAGCGAGCGCGCATCTTAAGCGTGCAGTCTGGTTGGTTCCCTCAATGGATTCACAGAAGTTTCGCCAGGATTTCCGTTGGGCCTTCTTGCTTTCACCTTTATATAGATTAAGACTAATCTTGTAAACGTCCCAATCCCTCTGGACGCCGCTCTTTTTGGCCTTGTTGAAAATCCGCCTAATGGACGATCTTAGCTCCTGAAACTCAGCGTTCCACCAATGAGGTTTTTTGTTACCCTTGGCAGCATTATAACCACTGGTCTTACAGGATTCATTGAACGTGTTCCTGCACGCATCACTAAATTTGCCAACTAGTTCTTTCAGCGCTGGCACATTAGTCGGAATATTCGGATGGTTACCTAAGAGTTTCCTTAGGCGTTACAGTCCCGTTTCCTATGATTTTTAAAAACTTCCTTTTTCAGAGTTTCGATATTTATGTGGAACTGTAGATATCTATGATCAGAAAATGAGTGATCAGAAAGTGCGCTCCAATCGGATACAGTTACATAGTCGTAGCCAAGTTGTAAAGTTAGCTCTAGTACTTCCCTCCTAACCGAAGATATGAAGGTCGGTTCCTCGCCTCTATTACATATAGTCAAGGATTTGCTTATAATCAAATTAAAAAGAGACTCACCTCGATCATTGGTGCCGGTACTCGCCCATATTGTGTGGTGCGCGTTGGCATCGCCACCTATGACGCTATAATTCCGTCTTTTTGCCTCCGATACAATATCCCTGACGCATTGCGGAGGGGGTGACTCTGTCCCGCTGGCCGTTTCCAGCGAGAGGCTGATGGCGGTTGTATCGCTATCACTAAAATTCTGCAAAAAAGAGCATTAAATTTGTTTTTAATGAGTATGCAAGATCTTGGCCTACCTGGGGTTGATAGGACGAAGGTTCTGTATCCATTGCACCTGATACCACATATACGATCATTGACCGTCCATGGTTCTTGTATCAGGGCCACATCGGCTCCACCCTTTGCAAGATTGAGAATGAGGTTGGCAGATGTTGCCTTACTGCGATGAAGATTTATCTGCAGGACTTTCATCGTCTACAGGATCTTCAACTCCGGGTACTTCGATCACTGTTGTCCCGTGACCACCCTCGCTAGTGTGGACTCATCTCGGAGCCAGGCAGATCGGCCCCACAGGTCGATGATGCTGTCACTGTTGTCATTCAGTAGTGCTTCTTCAGCATCTACTGCCGTTTCAGAATACTTTCCAGCATTTACAGCTGTGACTTCCGACTTCGACTCGGCCAGTTTGCCACTCAGCGTATCCACTTTGTATACCCTGAGGGGTACACTCATGAACCCAAACCGAATTTGGCCTTTAGACTCCTCTAGGAGTTTTAAGGTTCAGGACCAAAACTACATTTCTGTTACAAACATTCAAATGTGTAGCTGACATATCGCGGGAACAAATCGCTTTGCTCCCTATACAAAGTGGTCGAAAAATTAGTTTAGGAGGGAATGAAAAACAGACCTATTGTTAGTTATCGATATAACGATATCGATAGAAGTACAATTTTTTTACCTTGTTTTTAAAAAATTTTGAGTTTCAAGCGAATCACAGACTTGTCATTCATGAGCATGAACATCAGCTATCGGTGACATTTATTGTCGGTCTACCACCCTTCTTGATAACAAACGAGAATGTAATCGAAGTTGTTCACATCAGTATCATGTTTACAAATATCTATGGTATTATTTTTTCACATTCACCTGATATATAAAAAGTTACCAACCAAACTCATGCTCTGTGGTTCGATTTATATGCAATTTTTCGATAACTAGCTTAATTATAGAGATATTGATAGATAGTTATAAACGGTTATATACAAACGTCAAAATAACGAAAAACAAAAATTTAGAATTATGAACCATACCAACAATATCGAAATATGTTTCAACTAGCTGGTCCGGCAGACTTCGTCCTGCCTACAAAAGTATTGATTTAGATATTATTTTATTCGATCAGATCAAAGTGCTTATTTTTTTTGATGCACTTGAATAGATTAGACATAGGAAATGATTATTACCCGCAATTTTTACTTTTTATTGTTTTTAATATTTAGTACTACATCCTTTTTTTAAAGTAATTAAAAAAATCCTGTTGGTAAGGCAGGTCAGGTTTTTAATAAAATTTTTTGAGTTGTAACAAAAGCCATAAATAACTATCTGACAAATACTTTCCATAAGGCTAAATGCTGAAATAAAGCTGAAAATCGACTTAATTGCATATGTATGTTATTTGATATAGACACTCAACTTTGTCCCTATACCATAGAAAATTAAAACAAAATTCTCATTACATTCCATGAAGGAATTGGTAAGCTGTGCGCTTTTTATATTGAGACTCACTGATTGGGATCTAGAGCTTAACACCGGCTCCGAACGGATTATTTATTTATGAGAAGCTTTTCCATGGCTAATTACTCGATAGTGTTGCCATCACTATGCGAGGGGATCGTTGTCGAAAGAAATGTAAGGTGGTCAGGGCAGAGATCGAACCCCCGATCTCTCATACAAGAGGCGCGCACGCTACCCTAAACATAAATAGAAGTGAGAATATTATTCTTTTTATATTAACAATGACCATTAATTAAAAGGCCTGTACCTCGGTTCTGTAGTTCTCGAATCGAAAAAGTTTTCACATTAAGCATGAAACAAAAAATTCTATCGTTTCTCGATTTGTGAGTAAAAAGTGTTTCTATATATCAAGGTGAAGTTTTGATTGGAATATTCCAAGAAAGCTGTCAAGTAAGAAAAAAATATAAACAAACAAAATAAACTAGTGCGAAAAAGAACAACAAAAAGAAGTATAGACATGTATTCAACTGCGTTTTATTTTTGATTTCTTGATTTTGCTGTAATATTTTGGGAAAATTAATTGAAATACATAACAGAAAAGATATAGTTCTTATCTTCTCCAAGTTTTAATTTCTTAAAAAACCTTTTTGTAGAAACAATATCAAAATCTCGCAATGTTTTAATTTGTGAGTATTTTTGACGTTTCACATTTTAATGTTTTCGACTCACTACTTTTTAGAAACAGATTTTCTCGCATTTTTCCAACAAGAATGAAAAACGCAGTACGTCACAGAAAGTTTTCGCAAAACAAACGTTGTAGAAACAGTCACATGTGAGAAGCGGTTTTTTGTACCGATTCCTAGAGTTTTTGTTTCAATTCACATGTTTCATGTGAAAACTTTTTCGATTCGAGAACTACAGAAACGAGGTACAGGATCAGTTTCATTTTTTGCGCCAAAAAAGTTTAATAACGTTTATATTTTTTTTATCCGATTTTCATAAGCATAACCAAATTGAATACATCACCACAAGGTGCCCACTGATGTGTATATAAAGAAAACAGTTTATTTGAATCAATTTGGTGAAAAACCCTTCACCACAAATTGTTTTTTTTTTGTTTATTGCAACAAATTTCCATTTCAATTGGGTATAAATTAAAAAAATATGTTGTTTTTTTCAAAACACACAAAATATTTTTAACAGACGAATATGGCTGACTGATGTCAAAAAAAAATGTGAGTGGTGAATTAATTTGTTTACGAAAAACGTTCGGTTTGATATGGTTTGAACGATATGAATCGTAATCCAGAAAATAATCCCCATCCCGCGTTTTTTATAAGTTAATCTATTTTCTTTTTAATCCGTATTTTTTCTCCTTTGTATATATTTTTTCTAAATATCTATTTTAAAACAATTTTCCAAAGGAAAAGGATGATAGTAAAATCGACGCACTTTAAGTATAGATTAAAGATCAGTGCTGACAACATGGTATCTAAAATATGATTGAAAGATATCACACGATTGAGTATTTAAATTTGTCGCCAGATGGCAACACTCAACAACTTCCCATTGTAATACATTTATATACACAGTGTGTGAAATCAAAAAAAAAAGAGCACATGGGAAAATGATTTCTTTAAAAAAATAAAACAAAACAAAAGTGCTAAATTTAAAAAATGCTTGAAATTCGGAAACAAGCAATCCAACCTCAAAAATAACCTAATCTTTCGTCTCTTTCGAACTTGTTTACCTTCGTGATTTCACCAACATGATACTTTAAAAAATTTGAACTTAAATTTAACGAAAGATATCCACTTTTATATGTAATAAAGACAGTGAAAATGGCCCCTATCTTGCCCCTATCTACTACTTGTTGCAGCAGCGGCCATAATGAGAAGTTGGGTCAAAATCTAGAGTTTTTAGGTGAAGGTTTGCAAATCTGATCTGATATCTTATTATTTCAAGTGGTTATTTGGTTGCCTATCCTAGAGAAATCGCAAAGGCGCTTGCAAAAGCTAAATATAGTACCAACAAAGTGACAACTGACAAATTGTATCAAAAAGTGATGGAAACAACAAAACAAAAGTACCCAAAAAGGTATCAAAATGTAAAAGAGTACAAAATTGTTATTAACACCATAAATGAATGGAGAAACATACCCAGAAAAGCCAAGTATGATCACATAGATGTTGAAAAACAGAACAAAAAAGTACTAAAAAAGTACCAAAAGTACATTAAAAAAGGTACAGATGACTATCAACAGACTATAGGAGAAATAGCAAAGAAGGAAGCAATAGGTACTAAAAATGGTACCAAAAAAGTACCATAAAAGTATATAAAAGTACCATTTATTTTGAAATGTAGTCCCCAAAATTCGTAATTCCATCTCCAACCGTTTGGTTTTGACGAAAGTACTATATTTTTCCCCTTTTGCCCTATTTATATCTCTTGAAAATCGCGTATCTTCGTATGTCTGCATTATAAAAGGAATGTGCAACCCAAATTTCATGATTCTGTCTTCAGCCGTTTGGTATTCACAGTGGTACTATTTTGGTCCTCGTTTGCCCTAATTTTCTCCCTAAAAGTCAAAAAGTTTAAGTCTCTTATCTCCCCCCACCGTTTATATGCGGTAAGTTTCGTGATTCTGCGTTTAGCCGTTTGGATTTTAGCGTTTTTCGCCCTAAAAGTACAAATTTTTAAAATCCACTGTCTCCCCACGTTTCTATGTTTTTCGAGACCGGATAAGTAAGTTTTACACAAAAATGCTTTCTGAGTGCTTCAAATGTTTCCTTAACCGAAATACCCTCCCGTATAACAGAACTTTTGGAGTCCATAACTCCGAAAATATCAGTTTCCCGATATTATTTTTTGAAAATTTTTTCCTTAAAATTATGTGTTCTATCCCACCAAAAACAAATTTTATTGTTTGGAGATTAGGACGTAAACTAGACGAGTTCCAAAAAGATTTACATTAAAAGCGTTAAAGTAGAAAATTTGACAGCGTTCTTATAACACAACAGGTACAGGGTTGAATCATGATTCCGACCGCCAATATTTTTTTTGCGGGTATTCGTCATTCGCTAATTTTATTCATACTAAACATGGTACAATAGGTCTGTCTGCGTACTGATGATTTGTAACAATTTGTACAAATTGTTACTGGATGTTGTCTGTGTACACCAAAAAGCCAGTAACGAGAGAGTAAGAGAGAGTTTATTTTGACAGTTCGATGATAGAGAACTTACAAGTTTTTACTGGAGAAATTTTTGCCAGTAAGAATTTGCAAGTTCGAACAGCTGTTTTGAATCATATGTTTTATGTAAACAAATAAAATAAAGTTGAAATTGAACAATGGCAGAAGTTAGTATTTTGAGAATTGTGTAAATCAAAATATTTACAGCCAATTCATGTAACTCAAACGAAAATGTATGCGAAAGAAAATCAGTCACTCACTTTCGTTCGTAATTGGATTCAGCTAAGGTTCTTTTGTTCTTTCCCACAGCTTTACGTCTGTAACGTAAGCAATTTATAAGTTGTCATATTACATTGTGGCCAGATCAACAATTTCATAAATTCCCCAAAAATTCCCTTAAAAAAGTGGGATATTTTAAGGGATTTATCATAAAAAAATACAACTCTGTCTGAGAGTAATCAGCTGGATAGAAATGAGAAGGTAAATACAAACAAACAAAAAAGCAAATAATATTTTTTATTCGTGTTTATTCGCAAACTCTGGATTCAGCTCCATGTGCTCAACCAACGCATGTAGCTGCTGCTGTGTAGACTTTCTATTGCTAAGATATTAATAATATACTATTATTTATTGACCACTTACTATAATTATATTATTATTTACTTACCATTTACTCTCCGATATTGTAGTTTCCATTTTTTCTTTGTTTTTTGCCACAACAATTACTTGTAGTTGTTTACGCGATAACAAACAGACAAGTGACTGTTTTGACATGTAGGTTCGCATAGATGACAGCGATAAGAGATAGATAAATCAAAAATCGTACTAAAAGGTTTACGTATTCATTCGCATTGATTTTCTTTCGCATTGTCGTTCTGATGACTGTTAGGTGAAACGAATATCAGCTGTTTGTCGTGTAGCATGCGAAAGAAACGTTCGCATAAGATACATGAATTGGCTGTTAATTTGTAACATCATTATACTTACCATCTTGAACCCTCTTAAATGTTCCTGGCGAGCACTGCACATCGAGTTGTCTATCGCTACTCATTTTCAATTCAGTACTTTTGTTGTCTTTTAAGTTGTTTACATTGCAATCAGCTGTTTACGAACCAGCTGATTTTAATTTCTTGCAAGTTTTTACTGGATGTCGTCTGTGTACTTTTTGTGATATTTTCTACTGAGAGAGTAAAATTTTTAAAAAAAAAAATAAAAAATAAATGGTTTCCCATTACATCCCATGAAGGGACTGGGGAGAACTTCTCACAATCTCTGAGCTGTGCGCTTTCCAGTTTTCATTCACTGATTGGGACCTACAGTTTTACACCGATTCCGAACGGTAATTTGAGAAGCTTTTTCATGGCTAGATACTCGATAGTGTCGCCGTCACTATGCGAGGTGACCGCCGCCGAAAGAAAATTTGAAGGTGGTCAGAGCCGGGTTCGAACCCAGGATCTCATGTACAAGAGCCGCGCACACTAACCATTGCACCACCGACGGCCATTTTTTTACTCTCCCAAAAAAGTTACTGGATATTTCTTACTGGAAAAGTACCCAGACAGACCTAATAATAGGTCTGTCTGTTTTCTTTCCCAGTAAGAATTACTCAGTAACTATTTTTGAGAGAGTAAGACAGATTATACTCTCAAGTTGAAAACACCCGAAAAAGTAAACAGACAACATCCAGTAAAAACTTGCAAGAAACGAAAACAGCTGATTTGTAAACAGCTGATGTAAATAATTAAAGATTCAAAATGTGTTTGATTCCAAAGATACAAATAATTATCGTTGTCTTTTTCTTTAAATAAGCAATTAAAAATTGAGCAACCAAAAAAAGCTAAATGTAAAAGGTTCACCAGGAACATTCCAAAGGGTTTCGGGTGGTAAGTAATGAGAAATATATATAAAATGTAAACCGTTGTAATTTAATTGATAAAGAGTGCCGGGAAACTGTTGCTGAGGAAATTGGAGGAACAGAAACCTTCGACGAAATAATATTTTTGCCGAACGAAGATGAATCGCCTATGGACATGGACAGCCTGTATGCAATTGGTCCATAAATGCAGATGCACAATTAAGTCCAAGAACGGAGGAGGAAGGCAAAAAAGCCTGGATTCCTCAACTAAAATGTTGATAGCCAAAGTGAAGGAATTGTGTCCAATAGTAGGCAAAAGCGCAAACCTTAAAAACAAAACGATGCAACTGTGTTTTATTACCATTCTGCAATAAATTATGTTGTACATTGTATTTATTGACTTTTATTCATATTAAAATGCACAAAAAACACTTCTCTATTACTTACAACTTCCATTGTTAAATTTCAATTTTATTTTAATTTAATTTTGTTTATTTGCATAAAACATGTTTTCATAAAACAGATGCTTCCATAAAACATGTTTTCTTACTGGCAAGTTCTTACTGGGAAAAAAATCTCCAGTAAAAACTTGAAAGTTCTCTATCATTGAACTGCCAAAACAAAATCTCTCTGGCTCTCTTTTACTGGCTTTTGGAGTAAACAGACAACATCCAGTAATAATTATCGAGTAAACAGACAGACCTAATATCTACATGGTAATAGAAACACGCGTTGTTGCTGTCATAGGCAGCAACAACAGGCAGTATTCGCTTCAGTTGTCAAACCCTTAACAAATACATACCAACAAAACAAGAATGCAAAAGAATACAAAAACAAAATACACGTGAGTTTGACAACTGAAGCGAAAAATCACATGAAAATAAAAAAAAAACTTTTGTGCAAACGACTTTGCCATGTCAAGATTATTGTACCATGATACTAAATTTGCTTTCTGTGATGCAGTGTTGTAAAGCACACAATATTTCAGCATTTTACAAATGTGGCAACACTAAAATTTTGATTATTGTTGATGGGGAATCGATAACATGGTTTAACTAGTCCAGGCTGTGTTATAAGAACAGCTGATTAATTTTTTGCTTGCCGTGTTACAGGCCAACAGTAAAATTCATGTTGACGGTATGTAGGTATACAATTGTATGAAATTTGACAGAAAGCGTATATAAAACATAAACAGAAATGTTGTAGTTGCCCACAATTACAAGGCATACTGCCACTACATGTGTCGAAATGGCAAGAAATTGATGACAAAATAATTAGTTTTTTACAAGATATAATAAAACAGACTAAAGCAGTAGGTATTGCTGAAATTGTGTGCAAAATCAATAGGCAATATTTTTTGTTTACTGCCTCTAACTGTCAAATTCAACACAAATGTATAGCAACAAAACGTACAAACACAAAAACACTGAATTTGACAGTTGGGACACAAGAATCTCAGGCAAAATAGTCGCTACAATAAGTATAAACAGCCACACCAATCAGTGAAAAGCAAAAACAGAATTGGGGAAAACTTTAAAATTATCGTTTGGTTTTAAAAAATATACGAGTATCTAATTTTCTTAGATATTTTTTTTATTTAAATACAAATCATATTATTAAGGAAATATCAAAAGAAATTGAGTACTTTTTTATCTGTTTTAAGTTTTAAAAGATATTTTAAAACTAGCTGTTACTGTAACACGACCTGTAGCATTTCATCTATGGTTTTTTAGCAGAAAGTGGATTTTCGATTTAAAACATAATCGATTAACCCATCACTAATCGCACCGCCTCAGTTTGGTTCGTTCTTGAGTTTTGCTGATGTGTTTCAACTTTTTATTTTCATTTTTCGATTGATATTTTATGATTTTTGAAACAATTCTATAATAAAACGTCGCGACAAACAACAAATAAACAATGAACTATGAAATTTCACAACGATTTTAAGTTGTTTACTTAAACAAATGCTCAGTAGAAGAAAAAACGTTTTCTCATACAAGACAACGACTAAAAAAAGAAGACAAAAAGTAGAAAAGGAAAAATTGCGAAGTAAAAAAGGTGATCATATTTTCCTTTAATTGGTGAAACGTTTCGGTGTTATATTTAACTGAAACATAAAGTGCATTAGGAATGTGTATACAAAAAAGTGGTAAAGTGCGAAATAAATTTGCGATTAAATTTAAGAGATTGTACTTAAAAAGTATTTGTATAGCAGCGGATTTATTGGAAGATTGTCGAATTGGTATTTCTTTTTGTAGTTTTTCTATGAATTTGAGTTTGTATGCGAGCTCGAGTGTGTATGAATGTGTGATACTCTGTGAAGAACACAGTGTATGCAAAAATAAAGCAACAATTGATGGATGGAAACAAAAGACAGCATATACAAAAGGCAGAGAATAAACTACATACACAAGAATCTCAGGCAAAATAGTCGCTACAATAAGTATAAACAACCACACCAAACAGTGAAAAGCAAAAACAGAATTGGGGAAAACTTTAAAATTATCGTTTGGTTTTAAAAAATATACGAGTATCTAATTTTCTAAGCTATTTTTCTTATTTAAATACAAATCATATTATTAAGGAAATATCAAAAGAAATTGAGTCCTTTTTTTTTATCTGTTTTAAGTTTTAAAAGATACTTTAAAACTTTATTATTGTTTTAGTTGCTTTTATCTTCCCTTTGTGTGTATTGTCTTTTAACATTACGGGAAGTTCATTACACAAGAATAATAATCTTCATCATTATCAACATCTTGAGGAGTTGCCACATTTGTCAATGGTAAATGACATTTCATAATTGCCAGCAATTGCATCCACTCTTTTTTTTTGCATTTTCAGTTGTTTTCATGATTATTATTTTTGTTTATTGCTGTTATTCACTGTTTTTATCTTTGCAACTATGTATGAATTTCCATTTTAATACAACAGCAGCAGCAGCCACCACCCAAAAAATACATCCCAGCCAGCCAACCAACCAAACAGTGTAATTATATTCAATTGAAATTCCGCTTTTTTCGGTACAATGTTTATGCAGTTGTTGTTGCTGTTGATTTGTTTGCTTTCATAAACCACCACAAAAAATTGCAAAATTTTCAAGTGAATTGAATAATTTATGACAGACCTGATGTTGTTTTCGTTGATACTGAAAATAAGTTTTTTTTTACTTCGGTTTTTATTGATATATATGTAGTATGGAAATGAAGGCAAAGTATAAACAAGATGTTGCGAGTATAAGTTTCCAAAGATCAAAATAAGACAGTGGTGGTATTTGGTTACTGTTTGCTAGGAAAAGAAACATAGGATCTGTCAACTTGATACACCGTAGACCTTAGCTCTTTTAGGATTGCAGACTCAAATCTTTGAAGTCTTTGATGTAAATTTTGGATCCTTTAGAGTATTTGACGTAATTTTTGGAGAACTTGTAATTGCTTAAACTTTGAAATAGGTTGATTAAAATATTGCAACCTTGTTAAAATGGCATGTTTAAGCTAATCAAATTCCGCAGACGGAGGTTAGTCCACTAGAATTACAGATGTCAAATTCCATAAGAAAAATACATCGGTAAGCCAAATTTTGCGATACATAATCTGGTTATATGTTTACGTCGTATTATACGGCGATTTCCGACAACCTGACTATCGTATTATTGGGATTCACGGTATTTTTGTCGTTTGTAATTTGACATTTATAATCCTCGTAATGGTCTGATTGAGACTTTCATTCAGGTTATATCCCCAGCACAGCTGATGTCATTGTTATCATTTCGTTCGTTCCTAATCTGTCAAAGTTGGCGTACAGTTCTTTTTTTATTTACATAAGTTTTAAAGAATTTGTAATACATATAGTCGATTGATTTAATTGCGAACACAATTCGTTAAATATTAAATGGCTGTACAGAAATCGGCCTAAATCTCCGTTATGAGCACTAAGTTTAACGTAATTGAAATTAAATTGCAATTTGCACCTTGTGTTTACATCAGCTGACTGTTATATAATAGGCACTTTATGTTTTCACTAATATTTAATAAAAACTTTGTGCTTTTCTCATATTAGATCTTGAAAATGATCAACGAAGTTGATCGAAATATTGGAAACTAAATAAATTGTGATAAAAGGAAAATTATACAATTTCGTTTTCTTTTTTCATACGTATGACCTCGAGCGATACTAAAATTGAAACTCATAAAAATTATATACGAAATATAAGGCTTTGATTGATATATTTAGTCGTATTTTAACTAAATGCAAGTATTTTTTATTAAAAAACATCCGCTTTTTTAACCATTGTGTCCCGCTTTTTGCTCACAACCAGTTGGTCAGGTTAGTCATGAATGAATAAATATACGCAATTTTCTTTTATCCCCTTCTGAACTAATCTGTATAGGTTGCTCCCACCTACATATCTATTACTGTGTAGCTAAGTATGTCCCAACATTTCTCATTTCGAGCGACATTTTATCATAGAACAGTACAGAAGAAAACAAAATATTTAACAGTTAAAGACTATTAGTGAAAATGAAACGATTCGTTGAGAGAGAAATGGATGGAACGCTCTGGTGCGATTTATGCTATCAGTTTTGGAGAATGTAAAATCATCTGTCTGCAAAGTGATCAACAAAATACAACAGTTAAGAAAATAAATAGAATAAAGAAAACAGAAAATCATGAAGAAAGACTAATGACCAGTTTCACCGGTGAAAATTCTCCATTTAAAACTACTTTAATTGCCCCATGTTTGTCATTTAATATGACCAACTTCTGGAAGCTTTTAAATAGATCTTTTAAATGAGGAGTGGGAGACTCGCCATAAATATTTGCAATAAGTGGCAATATAAAAGCTTTTATTGCCGAAATAAAAGCTTTCTTTGTTTTTGTTCGTTTCATTAAGAAAGCACCCTGTCCGTCCGATATCTCGGGAACTAAGCGAAATATTATTTTTTTATTATCGCACAGATTCCTGTCAGTATTAGATAATCAAATTGAGTCCCCTCCTATATCGTACTAATGACAAAATCCATGAAGGCAACAAGTTATTTTGGGGTATATTAATAAGCTAATAAGCTTTATTTTATTTAAAAAGGTCTTGAGCTTGAATAAATTTGTAAGTATATTAATAAAATTATATCTTTGAATATGTCAGTAAATATCGTGTAATCAATTTTTGTCATGCTTTAAGCGAAGTTTTGTCCTATTAAGTTGTCGGTAATATATAGATCAGTTATCGTTCATACAGGCCAATTTATCTGATAGACTTTTTCCTTTCCATGTTTAAGACCCGCATTCAGTTCTTGTGAAATTTTCGTAAACGGAAAATTTTGTTAACACCTATTTTTGATTTACCTTGCAAATATTTCATTTACATAATATCATCATTCCTCTAAGCACTGCATTTTATTTATAACGCGCGTGGTGTTATTTTTGGTTGTTAAAATTATGGAAATGTCAAAATTCCGGTTGCAAACAATTATCAAACAATTTGCTTTGTCGTAACAGCCCTGTAATTGATTTTGCCTACGAAATTTTCACGAAGAGCTGAGTACCAAGCAAATGAAAAGTGAGCAAAATTTTCGGTCATGAAATTTTCGTTATTTTTTATTGGCAACGAAAATTTGTTAAGAACTGAATACCGAGCTTTATGAGTTAGATATCGACGGTGTTGCGTAAAAAGGGCCAATCTGCTGTTTCCAATTGTCTGTAAGATATTCATAGGTTATAACGTAGCAAAAATTGTTATGGCTATAGAAAGTTATGGTTGGGTCCTTCGAGCAGTATAATTATCTACGTATTTCGTTGCAGATAGACCCAAGCAGTTTCGCCCTTTTGACTTGTCGTGACAAGGTAAACAAAATCAGATCGGCCTTCGTGAAAAAATGCAGATTGGCCCTTTTTACGCAACACCACCGATATATATTTTGAATTCCATACACAATTTTAAACATTTTCCCAATTATTGTCTTTATTATTATATCACATTCATTACGTTTGTTCCGTCGCCGTCATTTTTATTTATCGATAGCATAAAAATTATCGAATAGTTTCGAAACCCCAAAGATTTATCTGATAGCACCCATATTTCTGTCAGATCAGACTTTGTCAGATATATCTGATAATAGGCTTGTTTTTTTAATCCCCTGCTAAACTAATTCTTCGACCACTTTGTATGGTGAGCTAAGCGATATTAAGCGGCTCCCCATACAAAGTGTCGACAAGTTAGTTTAGCAGGGGATAAACTTCGAACTATGAATCCGGCCCTCTTTTTAAATTATGAACCGTACATAAATGTCGATAGGTTTTAAACAAGTTTGTTAGTAGTCTTCTTGACTGATTTTTAGTCTCAAAATATATCCAGGTGTATCACTACAGATAATTCAATTTATTGAAACTCCCCAGCATCTAGTATCTTTTCCAGGTGGCAACACTGTAATACGAAACACACGTTTTCTTTGATTAACCCCTTGGGTTCGTTTGTTTATATAATGAACTGACAACACAACAAAAACAACGACGACGACAATGAAACGATATGCGATGATGATGACGACCCCCATTTAAAATTAAAGCCAAAGAAAGTAATTACATTCACATATATTCATAAGTATTCAGTTGAGTTCAGTTCACTTCAGTTCAGTCCACTTTAGCGCAATTCTTTGGGGATACGACAAGCGTCATGTAAAGACTGTGGGTTTTAATATACTCGTGCATTCCTTCCTCTCTACACCGTTTGGTAACTACATATGTACATAACTAACACGAATACGACATCAGAGAAATTGGGTGGTGGTACATATGTTGCTGATGATTATTTTTTTTTCTCCCATTATTCTCCCACCGTTGTTGTCGTTACTGCAGTCAGCTGATGTCACAATCTTTGTTGCCATTGATAATGCTCTTCATCCCATCCCATCGCATCCCATAATATCCATCCATGCAATCATCCACGTTTGTCGTTCATCCATCCGACAGTGTATCAGTAAAACGAGTGACAATGCGATTGTTGCCTTAGCGACTACTACAGCTTGCGAGAGCGGGTCGAGCGGATTATAATCAAATAAAAAGTAACCAATCACAAAATTTTAAAATCTTCTAAATCGTTTATTGAATTGTGCGTTTTTCTTTTCTATAAATACATATATTCTAATTTTCTCAAAATAATTCAATCAAAAAAACTTTAAGGTTAACAAAATAATATATAAAAAATACATCTCAAAGACTTTTAATACAAAGGAATAGACTTTATGTGGCATACTAAGGACTAATAACATAACTCTGTGTAACCATTATCATCGTCACCACCACTAGTGTTTTGGGTATTTGCTGTAACTGGGACGCTCCATCATGGCGGATTCTTATTATCAGGTGAGTGAGTCCCCCCTTCATTGGTTCTTGTTTATTTTGAATCTTATTTGTGTTGCTTAATATTTCCTGAGTTCATTTTGTTGCTATACTGTTATTGTTTCTCTTCCTCTATTATCCTATTTATAACCTTGAAAATGTTTTGTTTTCATATTCGCCATCAATTCAATTCAGTTGGGTGGGTGGTTGAGAAACTGATTGACTTCTATTATAATAATAATAATCGTTTTCATTCTACGGGCATTTGATACGATGTTACAACCGTTTGGTTGATCTATCGACATTGTTGGTGATGCACTTTACCCCCGGACCTGAAAGTCATCTAGCCTTCTACTCAGTCAATCAATTTGCTTAAAAAGAACAAAAAAAGCAAGAAAGAAAAATAATTTTTATTAATTTGATTAAGTGAAAAACATAAAACAAATTGTGGTTTAAGTAGTAGTTGGGTAGATTGAGTACAAAGATGCGCTACTTTAAAGTGATAATATCTTTTAGTGGAAATGTTCTTCTGTATTCTGTATTGTAGTCGTGTTTTGGTTACAAGCAAGCTAAGTTGCAATAAAACTGAAATTTTGCGATGGCATTTTATTCAAAAATATGAATAAGGGTTGAAAACGGTAAAAGATGACAAAAAAATTTTTTTTTAAACTTAGCGAAAATGATTCTTGTCGCTAAGTTCTCGCTAAGTGCATCATACAAAACAAGCGAATATATAAGCAAGCGGTGTAACCAAAACACGGTTATTATTAAAAATTATATTTTCATGAAACAACTCAGAGCTAACTGGCAGTTAAAAATATTAGATTCCATATATAAAGTGGAAGCTAAAACTGTTCGTTAGCTCTAAATGTAGGATATATAGACATTAGAGTGGGTCAATTTGTATGGGAACAAAAAACTTTGCAACGAATATAGCAGAAACATAATCTACGGCAAATTCTAAGAAAATGTTCCCAAGAAACCAAGGTTCTAAAATCAAAATCGAACCAGCGATTTTTCACTTAAAAATTTTAATATTAACGTAAAAAATCGACCCAAACGCCATACTTTTGAATCTTGATACTCTTCGATTTTGATGAAATTACACACATATATTCTAATCGTTGCTGCCGTACAAATGACGTTTATTTAGGTTGGCCATCTGCAGAATTTTCGTGAAGAGATAAAGGGTTTTTCAACAGAGACGCTACAAATCGATAGGGACAGCAAACGACGCCATATTTTTCCCCGCTCTTTTGACATTTCTCTTCAGTAAGGTTTGCCATTTCATCATGGAAAGATATACGAGCCAACAACGAGTCGAAATTATTAAAATTTACTACCGAAATTTGGAGTCAGTGGCCTCAACTTTAAGAGCGCTACGATTCGGATTTTCATCGGAAAATCATCTTCAGCGATGAGGCTTATTTCTGGCTGAATGGCTTCGCCAATAAGCAAAATATTCGTTATTGGTCAGACAGCAATCCACACGTAATCCATGAGTCATCTTTGCATCCCAAAAAAATTACGGTTTGGTGCGGTTTATGGGCCGGCGGCGTCATTGGGCCGTACTTCTTCCGTGATGATCAAGCCCGGCACATTACTGTGAATGCGAATCGCTACCGTTCAATGATAACCGAATATTATTGGCCCCAATTGGAAAATATGGACTTGGACTTGGGTTCCAACAGGACGGCGCCACAAGCCACAGCGAATGCCACAATCAATTTATTGGAAACCAAGTTTAGTGAACGTGTTATCTCACGAAATGGCCCAGTCGATTGGCCGCCTCGGTCGTACGATTTGACGCCGTTAGATTATTTCCTGTGGGTCTACGTCAAGTCTATGGTCTATGCCAACAAGCAAGCTACGATTGATGAACTTCGTACGAATATCGAACGTGAAATTGCAGCAGTATCGGCCGATTTATGCTTGAAAACCGTCGAAAATTGGGTTCAGCGTCTGGACTTCTGCAAGCGTGCCCGTGGTGGCCATAGAAAAGAAATCCAGTTCCATACATAATGACTTCGAACGTACTTTCACAGGAATAAAGAATTTCATTGGTATCTAAAACCGGTTTTGTTTTATTTAAAAAACTTTTGTAGCGCTCTTATTGAAAATCCCTTTACCTGTGTTAATGTTAGAATAACTTTTGAATGCGATATCATATTGTAACGGTCATAGTATCGCCTGATAGATTTTAACCTTCTCTTTAGCAATAAAAATACAAATGGCAGATCGCTTAGTTTACGAGATATCGGATATAAATATTTGAAAAAAATCTGAAATTAGAAAATAACAATCCTATTCATAAAAAGTTAGGAGAGGTATGAGATACGATTTATCATACAAAAAACGTCTCTCAAACCTCTCACAACTTTTTATGAATAAGGCGGTAAGAGTTTCTTATGGAGTTATCATGAAATTTGGAAAATCAAAAATTTTGTTGTGTCTAAAAAAAGCCACACAAAAAGAATAAAGTTTTGATATCCCGAATTCTAACGGAGTTATTGACTTTAAAGTTTAAAAATAAATTAATAGTTTTCGATAATACGCCTAGTTATCGAGTTATCTGAATTTGAGATTTGGAAAGCCTTTAACCATTTTTGCCTCTAAATTAGAACCACAAAAAAGTTTTATAGGGAGTTATTATTATTTAATTTTTTCGTGTCTTAAGCTGCTACATAATATCACTTTGGTTGAGGTCGTAGAATTGAAAATGATTTTCAAAACACGTATAAGTTAAATACATTTACCGATTGTTTAAAAAGCATTTAACTATCAGTCCAAACACTAGCTAATTCTTTTATAGCTCATATAAAGAGTTTGAATTTCAAATACATGGTCTAGTCTTAAGCGGACCACAGCTTTCTCCTTATAAGAATGAGCCTCAGTCGATAAATTTGAAGCTGGCTCATCAAATCGTAAACAACATTATTAATTACTAACCAACAGAGATGACATTCCTATTCGGTATATGATAATGATTGACTTATGTGAATAATGGGTAAATTCATAAGCATGAGCTTGGTCGATAACTTTACGCCCTGTTCATTAAATCGAAACCATATTACCAAAATATTTTGCAAGCAAGATAGTGATGGTAACAATGTTAATTGAAGTATTATTTAGCATTGGTAATGTCGGTAAAACTACAATTAAAGTAAACAATACCATTGAAAAATGTGTAGAGTATATAAACATTAGATTAGAGATTTTCTCTTCTAGGCTATGCTGGACCGACTTACCTGTTTTATATTTGAAGCGAACCACAGAATTGTCATTCATGAGCATGAACATCAACTATCGTTGAGGTTTATAGTCGAATTAACGCCCTTGTTAATCCCATATAAGAATGTAATCAAAGTTGTTCGCATCACTATCATGTTTATTATTTCTTTTGCTAATATTTTTTCAAATTCATCAGCCAGAAAAAAAGTTATCGACAAAGCTTATGCCCCTGAATGCCACGTTGGTGGTTCGCTTAAGGTTTTAGCGTTTTTTTGGGTTCTAAACAAATTTAAATTTAAAATTTTTGTGGGAAGGATTTGCGATTTTTTATTTAAATATTTATCACATTTCGGCAGAATCAGAAAAAGTGACCAGATCTCTCGGATATCATTTTCTCCTTAGAATTACATTTTGATATCAGAAACACCCCAGTAAAATAAACTTTTTAAAAATTTCTCATCCAAATTCAATGAAAATTGTTGTTTTGCTGATTTGTAATGATTTTTAAAATCTTACAGATTTGTCATCGAACGCCTTCGAAAACCGGTGACCATTTGTTTTACATCTTGTTCGCATTGTATAGTATACCGTAGTAGCATGCATTAACGCCGGACATTTTACCTTGATATCATTCTGTCTCAATTTTGTGTTTATTTTTTGCAGTTTATAAGTGACTTTAATTGTGTTGACATTTATACGCTTTTGTTTCTCTGTTGGAAGGAATTCTTAATGAACTTGATGGAATGCTTGTAGATTATTGTTGCCATTTGCCATTGTATTTTTAGTGGATTCATTAAATGAACTATATTACATGTAACTTTCTTAAATTTATTGTTGTATCAGTTGATAAATAGAGACGTTACCTTGTAGGAGGGGCGTCTACGACTAAGAATATAAAATTGCTCAATTTTTATATTACAAGGTCAGCGAATGCTTCTATTTATCTGACACATTTGCCAACTAGAGAGTAGAATTTAGAAATTTCAAACAATGTTTTGTTTGCAACACAGCTTTTAAACTCACCACGTTGCGAACAGCGAGCATAGTCGTCCATTTGTAATATATACAAATATGTTTTACCCAAATGAAAAATAACCAACTGGTTTGGGCACCAATTATCGTCAGTTTTCTTCGTTACAAATTTAGAACCGGGTCAACAAAAGTACAATTCTTCTTGTTAGTTGCTCGTCTTCTGCTTCTCGTTTTCCAACAGTCATTTAAAATTTTTTTACGACGTTTTCCTCTGAATATTGGCAATATTTTATTTTCGGATTATCTCTCCTACTTTGTTTTTACTCTTATTCATCTGAATTGACGTAGAATCTCTTTCGGTTACACTCTTTCCACTCAAGATATTAATTCTTTTCCGTATTTACGTTTGCTTGGATCCGAAGAGGGGCTGCGACTTTAATCTGTGTGTGCACTTTTCAGTTGCCAACAATCGCAAGTTGTTGTTGCTGGTGGCCCCACTATGTCGTGTTTATTCTGCATTGATCTCCTTCTCTTTGCCTCTGGGTTATGGCTAATTCTCTGGATAGTATGTCTTGTTTCTTTTTGGCTTGTTTATTTAATTGCCAGCGATTGTGACGTTTTTATGAATGTGACTCACAAGTGGTGGTAGTGGGTCCAAATGGCCAACGACACTGACGTTCGACGCTACGCCTGTCCGTGTTGCTGTTGCCATATAGCGCTCAGATAAAATCGAAGAGAAGAAATTTACATTAACCGCTTCAGTTGATTTGATTTTTGCTGTTGTTTGACTTCAAAACTTGTCCAACCATTCGCTGGTTCAGTTAATGGGTCACTCTGTCCACCGGTTGGCCAATAGTTTTGTTTGGTTTGGTTCGTTTTGTCTAATTTGTTTGTGCTATTTTTGTAAGCATCGTTCTATTTTTATTTGAGGCCAGAAGCAGCAGAGTTGCTGCTCACTACTACTCATTTTAAAATAGGACAACTTCCTACGGAGGTGTCTGTTTTTGAATATGTACATACATATGTATCCATACATTCATATATGGAAATGTAAATATAGATAGTTGAATAAGATCATAATGGGATGATGATATTTTTAGAAACAAACATGTGACAAATATAAATCTGTCGTATAATCGGGTAATGAACTCTGTGTTGGCTTTCCTAATATGTATCTCGAAAGAAAGATTACACTGGTGCATACTAAAGTTGTCCCCGTGTGTCTTCCAAATGCTTTATAGTAACACACACTACAAATTTGAGACACAAGTTTGGGAGATGATCAGCTGTTTTTAAGTTCAATATTCTCAGAGGGCAAAATTTACAAAAATTAAAACCCAACCTTACACGAAACTGGGCATCAATATTTAAGCCTGGAATTTGACGCGGATATGATTTTTTCTAAGACCAATTTTCAAAATAATGACAATATTTTGGCAAACATCAACTTGTCGGGACACTTCCAAAAAAAACGAAATGAATTCGAAAAAATTAGCTGCCGAAATAACGGGACCCACAGTGTCCAAAAAACTGTTCTGATGAGGGTCCAACACCGGCTTTTCTGCCTCGAAATATTTTGTTGTATAATAAAGCCTTCTGCGTGTAGGGATTTCAGCCGATTTTAGGAATTTTGTCCTCTGCAGAAGGACAAAATTGTGTAATACATTTTTAAAAAATATTATTCTTCAGATTCTATAAAACTTTTTCGTGTTTTTATTTTTTGTTCGTTAATATTGAATATTTTAAAACCTTTTTTGAGACTGGAAAGCCAACTGCATTTTGGCCACAGTTTTGATTCTTACCCTAAATCTCTTCGCATCCCATCATCCGGTTTTTATATTTCGCAACAGCTGTTTTGCACTTTAATTCTTTCGATGAACTCACAGCACAACATAATTCCCATCATCACTGTAACCGATGTGGCAAGTTCCATAATATTTGTTTACTCCATTAACAATTCGAGTGACAGCTATGCTTTTTTGTTGTTGTTCTGGTTAAATCCAAAACTGGAGCAAATTAATAAACATTTGCATACATTTTTCCATCGTCAAATTAATGTAATCGGGTGGAATTTTGTTGTGACAATCCACGGCCGTTTTGGCCACTTGATCGACCCCCTCATATCATATGCCATGTCCTATTCTCGTCTCTCTATTTTATTGTTATTTTCACGAAACTACAACGATGCAATGAAAATGCATGATAAACCACAATAAATGCCCATAAATTCATACAATGACAGTTGCAAATTTCTCGTTAAACAATTGCAAAAGTTGTCTTTTCACATCGATCTGAATAATAGAGTGCAATACAACTGTAAAAACTAATAGCAACTCTGTGCAATACGAAGAGGAAGAAACAAAGACACACGATACTAAACACAAGTTTTTACGCACTTTCGTGTCGATTATAAGAAGTTTTTTTTATTGATATTTCTTCGTAATAAAAACTATACCAATTTTCCATTAGTTTATGTTAGTATTTTCCTTGTGCAGTTGTTGTGTATTTTGCGTGTACCACACCCCCTTTTTTAGCAAGGAGGGAATTGGCGTGGAGTAAACTAACAACAACAAATGACATCACATCTGTGCGAGTTCAATTCAATTTTATTGCAATTTGCTGTTGATGTTGTTGTGTTTGCATTCTTATGTCATTCTCTTGTCGTATGACCGACCGACCAATTGACTCAAGTCGCAATTCGCAATTTGTAATTCCCAATTCACGAAACATAAAAAGTGCGTGCATATATCTATAAAGAAAAAAATATTTGACAGCCAGACAAAAACGCTCAAATTAGATCACCATTTGAGATAATCGATTTTTGTTGTGTCGGCCATAAAATTTGCTAGAACTGTGTGACAACAAGTTTTGACTATTAAAATTTCAATTTGACTAAAGATACAACTGTGATATGTGCGATCTTAGGATCTTCTTGAAGTATTCAATGTACGAAATTTTTAATTTAATGAATAGGTCTGACAATCTGTAGATTGCCAAAGCGTGTGTTTGCTTTAAACATATTTCAGCTGCCAATTCGTCTTTTAATTAATGGTTTAGTAAGAACGGCTGATAGATGCTGGTTGTTAATAAGAACAAAACAAAACTGACCACGTCAAAATGTAGGTCCTAAAGTCCTCACGTTTAAGAGTTATAGAAATTTAATGTCTCCAAATAAAATTGCTTGAAATCTCGAATCATTTTTTAATTTTATATATAATGTTACGTATTTCCTTATTCGTCCTTTTAGCTCTGTTTTATTCCCTATTATAAAACAAGCTTCGTTTTTAAATTACGATAAGTAAAACAGTTTTAATTCCTTTTATTTTACTTATGCAACTGTTCACTTTATTAACTCAGCTTAACATTCACAATTACTAATACTTCGCGTTGCATACTTTTCGGCGTTTAATCAAAGACTAACTCATAACTACTGCTCATCCGCTATTTATATTAGTTCTTCACTTTGGGACAGTGGCTTCAAGTGCTGAAATCTATTTCTCGAAAAGTCTAGTAACCCCCAGAATAGCCATGATCGTTGATTGTTCGTAGAATGTGTGTGGAGATTTTTATTCACCTCCAGAACCAGTGGTGAGATATCAAGTGTGTACTCATAATACTGGTTTAGCGAGCTGGTATGTTGTAGGGGCATACCTTCAGGCGCAGCATTAATCGCCCCGATATTTAGCTTATGTCATTAAGGGTAAGTAAACGATTTTTCTTAATCGTAACAATAATATTCGCCATGGTTTCCAAATTCGGGATCAGTGTGGAAGGAAACATCCAATACACGGGAGATAAATCCAGTGTATGTATGTATCAGAGCTGTAAACCAATCATTCATTTTTGAATTAATTTGCGAATCATTCATGCACTGAATTATCAAAATTTTGAATTAATTCTTTTCACCACAAAAATAATTGTATGGAATTTGAATCAATTCAAACGAATTAGCCAAGAATGAATTGGAATTCAATTCCAATTCAAATGAATTTGCAAAATGCATTGCAATTCATTTCCAATTCAAATTTGAATTGGCAAAATGAATTGCAATTCATTTCCAATTCATTTGAATTGAATTGATTTTGAATTAATTCAAATGAATTAGAAAAGTGAATTGAATTATTTCAGTAAATTTTTGCAAAAAAATTCACTATTGTTGCAATAAGAAATTCAATAACTGCGAAAGTATTATACGTAAAGAAGAGCATTTAAATTACCAAAAGGTGGATCTCTATCAGATGATAACTTTGAAAAGTTATTATTGTTGAGAGTGAAAGATGCATTCTAATGTAATCTACTTAGCATTCGTTTTCTAACTAAATTAATACCAATATTAGTTGATTTTCCTAATTTCTTCTTTAGTTCTGAAATACAATTCGATGCTGTAAAATATATTACTAAGTGTTTTTCGTTGGGTGGGTTTCATAAATTACACTAGTCAACAGTCAAAATGTACTCCGGATGCGATAATTGTTTCTGTGTAGATAACCTTGACATGAGCTCGAAAAACGCAATAAAAATTTTTTTTTGTTTTTTTTTAAATTTTAAAAAATTTTTTTTGATTAATTTGTTTTTGTATGAAAAATTGTTTCAGCAACTAACAAATCTCGTCAAAATATATACTAAATGGATGGTAGTAGACCCCAAAACATAAATAATGTGCGTCTTCATTCATCGGCTAGCTACAGCGGTCGTAATCGGTTGTTGAATCAGGAATTTTACAAAATTTTACCGAAAATTTACAAGTGAAAGCCCCTTAAAGCATTTTAAAAAAATATTAATTCACAGAGTGCATTTTTTTTTGTATTTTATACGCAATGTGGCAGGTTTTAGAAATCAAACAAGCTACTTTTTAAGAAAATCCATCAATTAATAATGAAGTTGTGAATTTTTTCGCTAAAGCCCTCAGAATCTACTTTTTAGTTCGAACATTGCATTTTACCTTTGAAATTATCTCACTAGTCAACCAAATGAAAAAATGTCATGTACTTCTAATGAAGTATTTTTTTCTGTGTAGATAACCTTTAGATGAGCTCGAAAAATACAACAAAAAATTTGTCTATGGTAAGGTTTTTTCTTTTTTGTTACAAAAAAAATTTAAATTTGTTGGGTGACAAAAATATCGTGAATTTTTTCGCTGAAGCCCTCAGAATCTACTTTTTAGTTCGAACATTACATTTTACCTTTGAAATTATCTCACTAGTCAACCAAATGAAAAAATGTCATGTACTTCTAATGAAGTATTTTTTTCTGTGTAGATAACCTTCAGATGAGCTCGAAAAATACAACAAAAACTTTGTCTATGGTAAGGTTTTTTCTTTTTTATTACAAAAAAAATTAAAATTTGTTGGGTGACAAAAATATATGACTTTAAATTAAAAAACAATTCGATATATGTACAAGAAATTATCCTAAGGATATCAACATTAATTAATTATAAAAAAGTTTAAAAAAAAAATATCTAAACAAAAAAATAAAAAGCTTGAAATTAAAAATAATTATGTGCTTTTGTCTTTCTTTTATATTGTTGTGGGTCTGTTTCTCTTATCAGGAACCAGATATAGTCCCCCATCATAGCTTCGTTCCAAAATCCTTGGTATCGGTGCTCTATTTCTTTCATTTGCTGATGATAACGCTCGCCATGCTCGTCACTCACATCGCCCAGGTTGTCCGGAAAGAAGTCCAAGAATGTATCTCAAGCGACATATTTGCTCCAATTTTTTTTATAATTTTGGAGTAGTTGTTCGCCGATCTCTCTGTAATTTGAGCTTTTGTTGTTTCCAAGAAATCCGGAAACAATTTGCCGAAATGAGTTCCAAGCTGCAGCTTCATTTGGTGATAAAATGTGCTCAAACTGTTGGTCTTGCAACAACTTTTTAATTTGCGGGCCGTCGAAAACGCCTTCCTTAATCTTTGCCAACGAAAGGTGAGGAAAAATGGTTTTTAAATAGGCGAACGCTTCACCGTCTCTGTTGAGAGCTTTCACGAAGTTTTTTATGAGTCCGAGCTTTATGTGAAGAGGTGGGAGAAAAACATTTTCCTTTTTTATGAGTGGTGTATATTCCACGTTGTCGCTGCCGGGGATGAAGTAAACTCGTTCTGTCCAACTCCTCCTGGTGTAATGATGTTGACGATCGCGGATGTCCCAAAGGCAGAGAAAACAACAGTACTTTGTGAATCCACCTTGTAAACCACAAAGGATACCGATAACCTTAAGGTCGGCACAAACTTTCCAATCGTGCCTCTTATAGTTAAGGCACTTTAGTAGATTGTCCATGACTTCGTATGTTTCCTTGGTGTCAACGGCATGAGCAATTGGAATCGAGGGTTTCTTGTCGCCGTTGTGCAGTAAAATTGCTTTAAGGCTCTGCTTGTTGCTGTCGATGGAAAGACGCCACTCTCCTGGATCGTAAGAGTACCCGAGTTCACCAAATAATCCGCGAATGTCCTTACAAAAACAGATGTTGCCTTTTTTTGTGTAGTACCTTGCGTATGGTTCATGACGTTTCCTGTAGATTGTTGTCACCACACCAGGAGCCAAGAAACCGAACTGTTTCATGCGCGATGCATGCAACTCTGCATCTTCCTTGGAGAGTTTCAGTTCTCTAACCCAATCGTTCAGTTCTGCTTGCGAACATAAGCGATGACCTCCATGCAATGTATATGTTGACTCGCATTCTGATGTGGTTTCTACTGTCTCCGGATCTGATGTTGGATCTATCGCCTCATTATTAGATGCCCATCTTGAAACGGACGGTTGCGGGTCCACTGGTTCTTCGGAAAATGGCACTGGAAAAGTCACTGTTGAAACAGCAGCGTAAGTCCATCGTATATTTTTTCCCACGCCGGTTTTTTGCTAAGACAGAAGTAGCAATCTGTTACATGGCAAAGCGGTTCTCTCCAAAGCATTGGCATGATGATTCTCGGCTGTCGTCTGAAAGAATTTCAATAATAAGTTATATATGTTCTTGAATTTCGTAATCTACACTTACCTTGAGTCAGCTAGCTAGCTGTACGTAGCACCTTGGACATAGAGCACTTGGTGTCCACCGCTCATCTATGTTTGAGACCTGTAAATTGAAGCTCTCTTCAAATGAATCTCTCAATTTAGGTGAAAAACAACGCTTGTTTTTTCAGAAACGTATTCTCCGCACATGTAACAAAAATTACTTGGATTGGTATTGCATTCAAATCCTCGCGAACGTTTGCTCATTTTGAGGTTACTTGCGAAAGTAAGTGATATTTGGCAATGTTCATCCTTAAATACCTAAAATACCTAAAATAAAATCAGGCACAACAGGTAGTGGTTAAGGCAGTTGCAGAGGTAACAGAGTGACCAACAAAACGCATTGTTGCGTAGTGACATTACAACCTTCCGTTATTATTTTGTAAACATAATCAAATATTGTAAATTGTAATTGTAAATCAATTCAATTCAAATGAATTGGAAATGAATTGCAATTCATTTTTCCAATTCAAATTTTAATTGGAAATGAATTGCAATTCATTTTGCAAATTCATTTGAATTGGAATTGAATTCCAATTCATTCTTGAATTGATTCAAATTCCATTCGACTCTTTTTTTTGGTGAAAAGACTTAATTCAAAATTTGGCTAATTCATAATGAATTGAAATCAAAAATGAATGATTCGTTTACAGCCCTGGTATGTATATACAATATCCATATCACTAAACAACAGGAAGTTATAGACGCTACAAAATTTATATAATTTTTGCGGTTTTATGGTCACGAAGTGCACCGATCATCGTAAAGAAAGTATCTACACTCTCGATCAGACGATTAGAACCACTTAAATTTCTGGTTTTAGTAGGCAATATCTTTTTAAAGTTACTGTCGACCATGGGAAAGGGCGTTTTCTTAAGATTACAAAGATAACAACAACAACATTAAAGTTTAATGCAACAGTATTATAAATGCACTTTTCCAAAAAGAGATAACAAAAATGTTTGTTTTCCTTTCATATGATTAGAACTACTTTGCGTTTTTAAATGTTTTGCACGAAGTCGCATTTGATTTAGTCATCAAACAATTAGTAGGATAAAAACTATTACTGTCTAATAAACATTGATGACAAATTGGCAAGAAAAGTATTTTGAACATAGCGGAAAAAGGCAAAATGTAATCTAGCCAAAATGTAATACTTAAAAGATGTTGTAAGCTATGGATGAATGGAAATGAATTAAAAAGGAAGGATTCCAACCACTTTAACTTCAACCGAAAAGAGAAAAACTTCGAGAATTGTGTCAAACTCTTCTCTTTCAGCACCAAAAGTCAGGTCTAAATTAAAGAACAAAGCATTTTCACTGCTGAAAAATATTTTTAGAATAATGGAGGGGTTTTGTACAAAATCAGCGATGAGACTCACGTTCATCATGTTGTCTTCGGCAATCGTCAAAGTTGTCTCAATTGGGGTTCAGAAAATACACGAGTGATTGTGAAACAAATGCATCAACAATATGTCACTGTTTTTTGTAGATATTGGGCTGGGCTGGGATCAGAACATTCTTCTTCGATAATGCGCCTGGTCGGGAACTAACAGTTAATGGTCCTCTGACGCGGCCTGATAATCTAGTCTTGTTACTAAATTGAATGATGTGGATGTGGGGCCCAAAATTCAGATACTTTTTTTCCACTACCGGATAGAGAAACAAAGTACTTTTTTGCTGGCATGTCACTTGTCTAAGTTAGTTTGCGTAAGTGAAAAATTGATTTGACAACAACGATCGTATTCGTGTAAGAGGGCCGAAAAAGCGACACACTCACGACACAAGTTTGACATAAGTCATTGACGCCATGTGTCATTGAATTACTCAGTCTAACATTTTGTAAACAATCGCACTGCGATCCAAAACAATTAAATTATAATTCTACATTTTCATAAATAATAAAATAAAAACACCACAACCAGGAGTGTCACTGTCACGGCGGATAATTTTGAACATCCTGTATAGATATTGAAATGTGTCATTGGAAATATGAAACAAAGGATTATTAACCACTACTACGTTTATATGAAAATCAAGTTCTGATGGTCATGCCTTTGAAAACGAAACCTTCCAATCCTCTACATACTATGTTTACAAAGGAGGTGATGGGGGTTTGTTTATCTCTCTCTGTCTCTCGCGTGTTCGCGCGTTCCATACAAATTAATGCGTGTTTGTGTGTGTGGCAAAAAACACCTTAAACACATCACATTACGTACCACTGTTGGATATATGTATGTATATCGATACAATATCTTGGGTTTGTTGTTGGTGTTTGGTCTTATTTACAGATCCAAATGGCAGTGAACTTGCAACACCCAACTTTTACCTGTTTACTGCCGCCATCGTTGTCATCTTTGGTGTTTTCCTGGTTTTATTTAAAGCCTTGAATTGCGAAAAGTCTAACATTGAATTAACTCGTTCGTTGTGGCCATTGTTGTTGTTGCTGTTGTGTTTGTTTCTTTAAACTCATTTGGTGTTTTCCTTACCTCTCTGTTGTTACGTGGGTCAATTGCGAGTGGTCGTTTCGGTTGTTCCGATCTTGGCTTAGCTATTTGTTGACTGCAATCATTTGAATTAACTCGTTGGCCAGGTTGTTTGGTCAGTTGCTGCATGTTGGTAGTTGGTAGTTGTAGTAGTTGTTGTTTTGTTAAAATCACACAGCTGCTGTTGTTGGTTGTTGGTGGTTATTTGGTGCAGGCGCAGATCTTGGATACCACCGAGAGTGTTGCTGTGTTTTCCTGGATATCAAGCGAATTTCAATTGTAGCCATTTATCGATTGACCATAATTGTACATAAATGTGGAAACTGTTGTTGTCTCTGAAGTCAAAATTGAAGCTGACGTTAAAGTTGCCGCAACAATTGTTGCTACCACAGCTGACATATTGCCAAAGATTGGTCAGTATGGGAGCTGATGGTCGGAACTGAAAACATAATCAAATTTATATTGCATATTATCAAACTCTGTTAATAACTCCCGGAATAGCTGGCCGGGAGTTATTAACAGAGTTTGCACGCTCCTCAATTAACTTATGATTAGTTTTCCTCCAAATTGATTTCCTGTTTTGTGTTATAATTTCATAAAATAGGGAAATTATTGAAATGAAATGATTTTTTTTCCTTAATAATTTAAGCATTTTTTACATCGAAAGCTAATACTTGAAAATTGAATTGAACATTGGCCGCAAAAAAATCCAATCGTAATATTTCTACATGTTATGTTAATGTATGAGAAGTTCATACAACAAGTTAGCTGGATCTGAGACATTTTTCTTAATTGAGAAACGTTTGGTTTTTGTTCTAAAGTAGGAAAGCACTCCCGCTGATGTGACTGACGCTAGTTTCGAACTCCATGACAAGTTCATCGTCAGATGACCAACATCTGTGACAGAATCGGTACCATCATCGATAGATCATCAATCGTTTATATAAAAAATAAATAAATGGTTGCCCATTACATCCCATGAAGGGACTGGGGAGAACTTCTCACAATCACTGAGCTGTGCGCTTTCCAGTTTTCACTCACTGAATGGGACCTACAGTTTTACACCGATTCCGAACGGTAATTTGAGAAGCTTTTTCATGGCTAGATACTCGATAGTGTCGCCGTCACTATGCGAGGTGACCGCCGCCGAAAGAAATTTTAAGGTGGTCAGAGCCGGGTTCGAACCCAGGATCTCATCTACAAGAGCCGCGCACACTAACCATTGCACCACCGACGTTTATATGCAGACTTTTAATGCAATTTACATATGTGAATTAGTATAGACAAAAGATCCCCAAGTAACAACACTAAAACGGCATTCAAAGTCGATCCCAATTTGTCGGCAACGGCTGCTGGATCATTTTAGGGTCATCTGCGGCGGCGTTTTAAGAATTTGACCCGCGGCGGCCGAGATTTTTGTAAATACACTGTGTTGCCATAGATTACTATTAGAAAACTTTTATGTCAAACTTTTCATGTAGAAATCTTTGTTGTCAAAGTTTATCCATACAGAATGGAGCAAATACAAATATCTTCTTAAAAATTAAATAGAATTAACTAAACTTAAATTCTATTCGTATATTATGGATTTTCATTCGTGTGGCTGCCACAGCTTGCTTCGCACACTGAAAGAAAAATCTTCATAAGTTTTATAAATTACTTCATCAATTTGATGAATTTGATATCATCCCATTATTTATGGGACACGATATCATTCATGTGGCTGCCACAGCTAGCTTCGCACACTGAAAGAAAAATCTTCATAAATTTTATAAATTACTTCATCAATTTGATGAAACATTTCCTCATTTTTCAACCTGTGACACATTTCATTGAATTGATGAACAATATTTCATCAATCTTTCATCAATAGTTTACGTTGATTCACTGATAATGTTACATCAAGTTGATGTAAATTTTTCCTCAATTTGTCATAAAGTTAAAGTAAATATTTCACAATTTTGATGTACATTTTGTCATAAATTTGCTGTATATTTTTCGCCAATTAGATGTAAGGTTGTCATCATATTTATGTAAGTTGTAAATGATAATTTTTATGTAAATTGTTTGTTAATGAGTAGCCAAACTCTTTGGTCAATTTTCCATCGTAAAAAATCCACAAGCACAGGGTAAGACCACATAAAAAATTTCCACACCATGGATAATGTTATCTATCCATAGCACTATTTTCTATTATGTGATAATTTTCAATTTTCTATTACTATTTTGTTTCTTTTTCTCTTTATTTTTCAATATTACGTCCATATTTATTCCAAATTCCAAATGTCAATGATGAAGACGAAAGTAAAAAAGATCATCAATTCAATGAAGCTGAAAATGGTGAAAAAACACACAATCTTCAAATTGATTTTTTGTTTTCATTGATTTGGTGGAATTTGTCATCAATTCAATGAAGAACAATTGATGAACATTTATCATCGATTTGATGCAAATATTTTCTTTCAGTGCAGTGGCTCATCCTGTCAGTCCAATTTTCCAAGACTGTTGATGGTTTCAGATTCTATCTCACGAATAGCTCGGACGACATTAACTTAAAGGGTGTTGGTCATTTCCTGATTATCCTCTTAGCATTGGCCTTTAACGGCACCAACCAAGAAAAAAAGGTCTAAAGGGCTCAAACCGCAGCTCCGAGGCGGCGGCCAATTGAAATAGCCAAGACAACTGATAACACGATTGCCGAACTCAGTGCGCAAATGGTCGATTGTTTGACGAGCAGTGTGACATAGTACGCCATCCGGCTGAAATCAAAGATTATACAATTTCATATCTTTCATGTCAGCCCATAAAGTGTCCATAATCGTCGTCGTTGACTGAAATGGCTTTTCCAGTAACAAAATGGGCCAAACATGCCACTACTACCAAATTCACACCAAACTTTCACTCTCTGTGGATGCACTGGCTCCTCGTCCACTAGCAAGCAAGACTGACGAACTTTTTGCACAAACTTGCGTCTAGCACGTGCGTTCTGTGATTCAAAAAAAAAATGGTTTACCATTACATCCCTTGAAGGGACAGGGGAGAACTTCTCACAATCACTGAGCTGTGCGCTTTCCAGTTTTCACTCACTGATTGGGACCTACAGTTTTACACCGGCTCCGAACGGTATTTTGAGAAGCTTTTTCATGGCTAAATACTCGATAGTGTCGCCGTCACAATGCGAGGTGACCGCCGCCGAAAAAAATTTTAAGGTGGTCAGAGCTGGGTTCGAACCCAGGATCTCATGTACAAGAGCCGCGCACACTAACCGTTGCATTCATTTAGGCTAAAACTTCTGTTCAACAAACGCACAGTTTGGGCAACACAGCACTCACTTTGACAATAAGTTTGCAATATTTCCCAACGTTCTTTTGGTCCACGGAGGTATAATTCTGACTGAAAGTCAATATTTTAAAGAGAAAAAATCTATCGGTGTCAAAATAACATATGAGTTAAAAAGATACCTCTATAAGTAGTTGGACCACCCGTTAGAAATCTGTGTTGTAAACGGTTTCTTATAGAAATGTTTGTTGTTGTCAAACTTTGCACCGATCTGCACTGAATGCCATTATTCCAAGTTCTTTAACCGCATTCGATCTGGCAATACTGCCAGTACTTTTGAGGTGAATTTTTATCACACATTAGTCGCGTTTTGGTTACAAGCAAGCGATTATCGCTTGCTAAGTTGCAAAGAAAACGGTTATTTAGCGATAAGTGATTTTATTCGAAAATATGGAAAAGGGTTGAAAACGGTGAAAGATGTCAAAAGGGATTTTTCTTAAACTTAGCGAAAATGATTCGCGTCGCTAAGTTTTCGCTAAGTCTTCGCTAAGTGCTTCATACAAAACAAGCGATTATATTAGCAAGCGGTGTAACCAAAACACGGTTATTGTTGCAATATTTGTTCGCATAGTGTATATGGTCTGGCTATTGCCAGTTATATTTTGATGTTATTATTGTTTTGACCGATTTTGATATTTTTATATATCGCAAACTACATTTTTACGATGATTGGGAACTGTGAGACATTCATCGCCGTAGAGCGCAGAGTAAATGAATGACACACGCAAAACATTGCACCGCCAGCGTTCTCAGATTTCTTTATTGGTTAACCAAAAAATGGGGTATTTTATAGTTCAACAGCTGATTACCTGATCCTCAAGTAGATACTTGTTATTTTTTTTATTTAATTGTTTTCTCTTTTTTAAATCAACTGCTTGCTGTTTTGGCATTAATAAATAACATTAAAGATCTATTACAAAAAAAAAAATACAACCAAACATTGTTGATTTGAAGATTTTATTACTACTAAATTCATGCATCGCAAACGAACGTCACCACCATGGAAATGTGTTGCTACATAATATTGTCGTCTTTGCTGCCCAGCAAATGCTGCTCCAACTGTTGGCGGTGCTAGTGCTGTTGGTGGTGGCAGGCAGTCTCTGTGACTTTTGCGCACGCGTGCCCATTTTCTCAACAGCTCAGTGAAAGTGAAAATTGCTAAATTACAAAATAACAAAATAACTGAATAGCAATAGCACCAGTACCCGCAACAGGCTGAAATCAACTTGCAACAACATTGGTTACAGCACCACATACAATTGGCATGAAATAGCACCGAGTGACTTTATAAGCCATCATCCATGGCCAAAACTTAAAAGCAGACAGGTTCCATGAAATTCAAAATATAACCGAGATTTATCTGTACTAATATATATATACTTTTTAATTTATTTAGTGGTTGTTTCTCAGCTCGTCCGCTTCCACTTTATAGATTGACATTTAATGGATTTTCTTTTTCTGATATTCTGGGGGAATCATCAAAAGTCTTTAAGAGAACGTTAAGATGCATTCCAGCACCAATCGCTGTTCTTAATTCTCTTTCACATAGAGTGGTTCAAAACCACTTGTCTCGTTTGCTTGTGCCACTTTATATTCGGTTTTTTTTCGGGGAGTGTGGATGGATTATCATAAATGAAATCCTGTTTTGTATTCAATCGTTATTTTTTATAGAACACTCGTTCTTTGGGTTTGGTTAGAGTGAATGCCTGGTTGTCATAGTGTCACAGGAAATGATGTTAACCTGGTTTACATGTAGATTTACTATTTGGCATGAAATCTTGTATAGCAGGAATTTAAGTGACTCCGTTCGATAGAATTTGTTTAAGCTCAAAAATTGTTTTGAAATTCCAACATTTTGAAGTAAAATTCTAAGATATTGAGGTTTCATTACAGTTGAAGATTAAGGAAACTCTTTCAGTGATGTATGCTTAACATTCTTTGCCAAACTTGGAAAATCAGCGAATTGTGAGCTGGCTTGGTATTCGTAGACCCACCTGCACCAAAAACGTTATGATTTTAGAAGATTTTTCTTGGCTAATTAATTAAATGAGTCGCCACCACGAAACGATTTGGCGGTTCTGGCGCCCGCAGTCACATATACAAATGTCAGTATCCAGTGCACCATCATCGGCCATACCTAGCATATACTGTATAGATTTATAAGTTTAAGAGCTTAAACCTTAACGCCAATAAACCTTAGAGTTATCGTCAGGGGATTTTCCAGGTCCAGTGGTAATTTTTCCGATCATGTCTCCTGAATTTCTCGAAACGGATGATTATAGTGTAATTTTGGCATTTTCGCACACACTGAAAAATTTGTATTTTTGTCTTGATTGCATGTAAATATAACGTGTGGTTCGAGCTTGTTGCAAATATAGTATACTTGTGTCCAAATACATTGTGTTTGCTATCCAATATCACATGTTTGAGACACAATGATTAATATGTTATAATATATGTGTTTGTGATCGAAACACAGCTGTATAAATATATATGTATATGAGTGGGATTAGGACTTACAAGTATATGAATATTTGGAGTGTGATCCAAACATATACCTGGTTCCTGCAGAATGTGTTTGAGAGAATATGTTACAGATGATGTTTTCTTTAGCGTGTGTACAACAAATTCATTTAGATGAAAAATATAACCGTTTTGCCTTCAACGACAGATTAGTTGAAGTATGTACGCCTCCAAAAAGGTATTACGTGTGGGTCAGACTTTCTCAACGATTTCATGGTGAGATGGTAGATCAAAGCAGGGTACCTCGATGAAAAAGCGAAGAAATATGTGTGAGAACAAAACATCCATATACGTACGTCTGCCTCGTTTTTATTTTCAACAGTTTTCAACAAACAAAGCCATATTTGGGTCACAAAAGTATATATTATAACATATTAATCATTGTGTCTCCAACATGTAATATTGAATAGCAAACACAATGTGTTTGGGCACAAGTATACTACACGCTGAAAAATATCGGCCCCAGCAACATATTGCAGGAAACATGTACATGTTTGCAAGCATTGTTTTCAAGAATTGAGTATCTGCTGTCTTTTTGTTTCTTTGTTGTCTGCCTCGCGGTTTCAACAAACAAAGCCACATTTAGGTCTCAAAATCATATATTATAGCCTATTAATCATTGTGCCTCAAACATTTTATATTGAGTAGCAATCACAATGTGTTTGGGCACAAGTATAGTATATTTGCGACAAACTACAAACACCTTATATTTGCATCCAAACAACGAGAAAAATACAGGTTTTCAGCGTTACAATTGCGTTATATTTGAATCCAAACAGTAATAATGGACAGATTTTTCCGCGTATTTGTACTCAACCGATTCAAAGTAAATGGTTTTGACGATTAAATGCGGTAATCGGTTCTAGGAACTGGTATTTAGAACGGTCTTGTTTTTCATCTAAATGCATTTTTTGTACAAAAACTGGAAACTGAAAACTTGAAATTTATATTTTTTCAAAAACTCCGATTGGAAACCCTAGAGTTCGTGGTATTTTTTAACATATTCACCATTTTGTAATTTGATTGATCTTCATCTATTTTAAAAAACTTCATACGAATTAAATAGAAATTGAAAATTTTCTAGAAAATTTGTAAAATGTAATAAAATTCCAAACACGTAAACCTGGGGAAGGTTTTTGTCACCAAATTAACCAAGAATGCTTTTTGTTTATTTTTGCGTCATATCTCATGATGTACGGCCAGTATTTTTAGTTCTTGAAAAAACACAAATTCTTCATCCTTGGGTTAAAAATGTAAGACCGGGTAAGTCCGGATTATTTTGCTAAAAATAAATTCTTTTAATACAATACTACATGATAAAGTACTACACCTTTTTATCACAACATCCAAACCCCTTTTCAACTGATGCGGCATTTTCGTTACAAATGATACAAATGAAAAGCATAAGCGCTGCATCTCTGCTCCCACTTTAGTGTTATCCACACATAATCGTCGGCTTACACACGTTTGATGACCTAAATAAGATTTAACCGCAAACGCAAGAAAGAAACGTAGAATAGCTCTTCTTACCTTTAAATGATGTAATTTTATATTACCAATATAAATACCTAAGCGTAGGTAACCAAATACTTGACGCTTTATAAACAATTGTTTAAACGGCAATTATAAAAAGAAAAAATCTGAAACTGAATCTGAATGCGAAACTAGTGAAAGGGAATATTTGCAATAATTCACATGTGTTGTTGCAATGGATTAAAAAACACCAAGAAGCAAATGCATCAAGAGATGTGGCGGCATCAAATGTGGGCAACATGGAGACAAATTATGCCCGCCAATAATTGTACCATGAGAGACTCGAACGAAGAAGTTAGAAAAAGAAGCCTTCATACCGAGGTGGACAAAAAGGGTATTGGATATTTTTTTATATTTTGTGAAACAAACCCCATCTTGGAACAAACTAAGATGAGAGTAGAATTCGCTTATTTCAGTAACTGCCTTTCAATTTAAAATTTAAAAAGTATAAACTTTAGAACCGCAAGACATTTATTTTTGACATCGTCTGTATGTACCTAGTTAATGACACCAATGATGACGTTGCTACGCGATGGTGCTATGGCGGCAATCAGTTAGCGATGATGATAAAAATGTAGTCAGTCAACTTCACATGAATGAAAAAAAGATAAAGAAACAAAAACAAAAAACAAATAAACAACCGAAATAAAAGAAATATTATTTCATAGCCCCCCCGGTAATGATGACAGAAATGTTATGTTGTAGGTATGTAACCTGCTGCAACTGCAAGTTTGCAACAGAAACGGCAACGGCAACATCAAGAATTGCAGATGCCACAACTGCAATGACAGCGGCACGAAGGGCGGCGGCGGCTGTTCACAGTAAACTGCCTGATAACAAAAGAGGAAAACACTGCAATAACACGCGGAACGCCACGTTACTTTGCAACATGGAAGACAAAAGCGTAATAAAGTAAATAGAGAACGAACTATGAACAATTACTGCTTTCATACTTCCAGGGAGACCTATAACAAAGCATCGTCATAAACTTTTTTTTAACGAGATACACAGGTGGTTCTTATTAGATTTATGGGGATTTTTTTTTTTGAAAAACACAACAGTTATTCAGAGTGTTTCTTCCTGATGAAATACTTTTTCAGAAACTCAGCACATTGTTAAAAGTTTGAACAGTTCGTGGTACAACGTAAAGTCAGTGAATTTTTAATACAAAAGTCCCAAATTCCCATACAATTTCAAGACTGTATGGCTGAAATTTAAAAACTAAATTTTGACCCGAGGGTCCCAGAATTTGTTGACCAAATATATAACTTTAAACCGCGATGGCGTATCCAAGTCAATTCGTATATCTACAAATATTTTTTTTGCATGAATAGCGGAGCGGAATAGGGGCCCCGAAACGACCATACGGTGTAATTTGTTTGCAATTTTGCGAATTGGCTTTTTACCGTTGTCTTATTTATCGTTAATAGAACAAGGTTCTGTAAAAATTAGAATAATGACAAAGGCAGTCGCTTTATTTAAACGATAAATCTCTAACAATTCACAAGTCTTCAATATTCAAGGTTTCAAAACAGACGGACTCCAAAAGCGCTGTTACCCTTCTATTTCTAACAGTCATACTCCAGTCATTATTTTCTACAAAGCGCCATCTATTGACTATCACAGGAACCCTAATTTATCCAGAACACTTTGTAGATAAGCAATTCAACAACTTCCGTGTGGGGAAATTCATAACGCTGTGTAGATTCGTCAACCGCAATATCCTTTCATTAATATTGGACTTGATTTCTCGAAAATTCCTTTTCCGTGGTGAATTCGTTATACTCGTTATATTCATTACAGCCAAAAAGTATGCAATAACATATCAAGAACATTTAATTAACATTATAAGTACAATGCACTAACTTGTCAAAACCAGCTGTTGACATTAAAATTTTAGTTTAACCCATTTTGAGCTGCCAAAAGTTTAGAATTTTTTATTCAAAATAACTCTTCACTGATATCGTCTCTTCAAGAAGTTGAACAGTGACCATTTTAACGACCCAAATTTGTTTTCCGATCGGAGTCATCTGGTGCTTCAATATAACTTATTTGTATCTTTTTCTTCGGAAGTAATACATTTTTCAAAAAGTAATTATTTGAATGTGTCATATTTTCCTTTTAGAAATGTGGTATAAATATAAGGTTTTTTTCAACACCCCACTGAGCCCATTTAGGGGGTCGGAAGGAGTTGGTCAATGTAATTATTTTTTGAAGCTATAGCACTGCATCATTGCGTTTTGCATTGTCATAGAAAAAAAATGGATTGAAAACAGTAAAAATTTCTGTTTTCTTAACAAGTTGTGCTCGTAATATACCAAGGAAGAACAAAATCGTTATTGAATTGTCGAGTAAACTTTATATCGCATCCAATAAGCGCAGAAAGGCCACTTAAATCTTAGCGTGCAATGCCAACAAACGGTCGTCGCTGTGGGTCAAATGAAAACTAGCTTCACCTGCCCTGCCAACGCGCACAAATAAATGGAAAATATCCATGCTTTACTATCGCTGTTTTGGTTTGCTATCACACTCTTATAAATCGTGTGAAATAGGTCGTACAGAAAAAGTGGCACTAGAATTCCATTCCCCACAGGGTAAGGGGGAAAATAATGGGTAGCTACACAGGGTAACCCATACCCATTTTTGATTGAAAATATGAAAAAAAGTCTATATCTCGGAAACGGAGCGTCAACATTTTTTTACCTCCATAGGAGGCTCTATCCAATGGATGTCTTCACTATTTTAAAAAATCGCTATATCTCGGAAACGGAGCGTCAACATTTTTTTTACTTCCATAGGAGGCTCTATCCAATGGATGTCTTCACTGTTTTAAAAAATAGCTAAAACTAAAATTTTGCGAATAAAAAAAACGCACTCATGTCTATATTTCGGAAACAGAGCGTCCACTCGAAAAAATAACCAATTTCTATGAGTTTCTAACGGGTTTTCATAAAGTGAATGAATGGAAGAATTTTTTTTTTCAAAAAATCCCTTAAATAAAAAAATAATAATGTTTTTAATGTGCAATCGCGATGGGCAATTCCCCATTTTCGTGTATTGCTACCCATTATTTTCCCCATTATCCTGTGGGTAATGGGTAAACGTTCATTACACATTCCTCACGGCGATATCTGTGTTTGGATGCAGATATACCGTGTTTGTAGCTTGTCGCAAATATAGTACACTTGTGTCCAACCACATTGTGTTTGATATTCAATATTGGATGTTGGAGATACAATGGTTAATATATTGTTACGAATAAGTAAAAGCTTTTGCTTGCTGTTAATGACTCTACTAACATTATGTAAATAACAGGCGGTTAGTGCTGCGCCTGAAAGTATCCTTTATAACAACGTACCAGCTCGCTAAACCAGTGGCAGGAATTCACCTCAGTTAAGATAATTCTCCACCATTCGAGATGATTCTACAAAGATAAGCAACAACAACAAGGACTAGAAGGTTCTTGAATTCGCTAGATATAACTTCATTTGAGTATGGTGAGTTGGTATAAATAGCGGAGGTCTTTGGAATGGAGAGTTCAGTTTGTGATTAAACCCCGTAAAGTGAGCAACGCGAATTGATAGTAAAATATAAGACTTATTAAAGTGGTGTAAATAAAGTAAACTGTTGTACTATATATGTATGTAAGTAAAATAAAAGGAAGTTAAACCGTTGTAATTATCGTAATTTAAAACGAACCTTGTTTTATTTTTGGGAATAAAACAACGCAAAAAGGACGAATAAGAAAATTCGTAACAATATTATAATATATGTTTTTGTCAACCAAAAATGGCTTTGTTAGTTGAAACAAAGAACAGACAACAAAGAAACTAAAAAGCAGCAGATCTTCAGTTCAACAGAACAATTCTTGCACGTAAGTAAATGGATGGATATGGATATATGGATGGATGCTTCCTACATAATGATTCAAGGGCAATTTTTTCAGTGTGTGGGCCTGGCGAGGTCCAGTTGGTGACTCGATGTAGCCTATCATCCTGGTGTTAATATTGTTACGAAAAGAGTCTGAAATTTTGCGGAAATTTTCAGTATCGCAAAGTAATATTCGAATTGTCAAGGAATATTTTGTGGTGTTGGCTAACGGTTTGAGTCAATATGTATTCATAGGTGTTGAATGCATAAGCACAGCTGGTTTGTGTTGATTACATTTCAAACCACTTTCAAAATTTCAAATTCACATGTATTTTGTTTTTGTATATGTTTGTGTACTTTATTGTTGGTATACATTCGTACTGAGTTTGACAGAACGTAAGTGGGAAGCAAACACAAAATGTATGTTGTTTTTGTCCTCAATTTGCCATCAATAACAACAACACCTCCTGCGGCTACCACGAGTATTTTTTAACATGGTTTGAACTCTAATGTTAGTTACACCTAAAAATATGCCGCCGCTTTAAGTTGAAAAGCTACCACATACCAACTCACCACAAATGCTTGATAATGTCGCCAAATACTTTCTGCACAAATTGAGTCAGAGATCGCGCTGCTGCGAGAAGGATCAGAAAACTTCGAAATGATATTAAGCCAAAATGTTACTGACAGGGGGCGCGTGTCTGATATAGCGTCGAGCATAATAAGTGCTATGACAGTAGTAATTGTTATTGAATACAGACTTATTATGGAAGTGTCCAGTTTTGTACTGTACTTATAATAAAAGTAATGATGACACTATCGTAATTTAAAATAACCTTGTTTTATAAACGGAAAAGAGAACTGCGCTTGAAAAATGACAATATTAAATTAGTAACAATATATTCGAAATTTGTTGAACATATTCGCGCTGAAAAATTTGTATTTTGTTGTTGTTTGAATGTAAATGTATCGTGTTTGTAGCTTGTCGCAAACACAGTATACTTGTGTGCAAACACATTTTGTTTGTTATTCCATATTACATGCTTGAGACACAATGATTAATAGGTTATAATATGTTTTTTGTAACCCAAGTATGACTTTGTTGAAAACTGCTGAAAACAGAAACGTGCCAGACAACAAAGAACAAAATAGCAGCAGATCTTGAATTTATGAAAACAATGCTTGCAAACATGTACATGGCTCCTGCAATTTGTTGTTTGTGCCGTTTTTTTCAGGATGTATAAACAACATTTTTGGGAACCTCCCGAAATAGCCAATAATTTATATTTCTTTACTTGAATCTTGTGTTAAGCATTTCTTTCCCTGAATTCTAATTCTGACCAGCCGCGCTTCAGTTGCACAGGTTGTTATCATTCGGTTTGTTTTTTTTTTGTTCGTGTAGAGTGACAATAGTGGGAATTTTTTCCTTTTTCTGAATTTATGAAAGAAACATGTAAATTAACTCAATAAACTAGGTTGCCTGCTTGCATTGGATTTGAAAGGTGGGAGAGGTAGGCAAGTAAACACTATCACATTTTTTTTTTTATTAATAACAAGCAAAAGTTGGAGAAGCATGTACATTTATTCATTTTCCCTCATTTCGAAAATGCATGCATCTGGAAAACTGGGGTAACTACCTTACGGCAGCATTGTACACAGCACCTGTTAAAGAAATTCATCCATAAATCTTACGCCAAACCGGCAGGAAAGAGTGAAAAATCGTTTCCATGCAGTGGTTGTTGTAGGTTAACATCATCATATTTCGTTGCATTGATTTGTATAAGAATTTCGCTAGAGATTTGAATCAATGCCAAAACTGCTACATCTTCAGACAATTAGTTCAGTAGAGAGAGTTGTAGGTATTAGTGATGATCAAACTAAATAAGAATTAAACAAAATTTAAAAGATTGAAAAATGGAACACCTCAATCACACTCAGTCTATTGTTTGTGAATTTTAAATTATTTCTCACATTCAAAATTGTTTATAACACAAAAATCCATTGAGGATATTTCTTCGAATTTCCATTATAATAGTAAATAGATCGTTGGCATCGCACAGTGTGATTAGAAGATCTTCTTCTTTTACACCGTAGAATACTGTTATGATGTGGAAAAAATTCTCACATTCAGCAGTTAAATAATGGGAAATTTACTAATCAAAACCATAGACGCAAGCAAAATTATAAAGCTCGCTTGCTCTGTATGGAATTGTATAATTTGAATATGAACTGATGGATTAGGTTAGAATTTACATAATTTGTATGTGGATGGGCTGGAGCGAAGGCATAAAAAAAATTATGCAAAAACTATAATTAAGATTTTGCTGCTTCTTGCTTCATTTTATCTAACATTTGAGAAATCACCTCAAATGTAATTGTTTAAAATTGTATAATATTTAGTATTATGAGGTCGGCAATACTTAGCATATTTGATTGTTGTTACTAATTTAAATGACAGTTTAATTGAAATGACATACATATTTTAACAATAAACCTGGTAAGGCCCATTCCAACTAGCCGAGCATCCAGTGTTAATGAGGCTGTATCTACCGGGGTATTTTTTCTATGAAGAGTCATTGGTAGCCGGGGCTACGGCTGATTTTGCACTGATTTTGTTTGTACTTTTACGCTTTTTTCGTTGATTTCAATAGAATGTATAGTCGCGATCAACTACAAGGTGTTTCAAAAGAAGTCATCCAATGTTGTTTGGCTCTCATTTTTTTTATTTTTAATTAAAATCTTCGATTCTGTTTATTTGAAACTTTAGAATTTTGTTGGTTAAGTTGAGAAGATGATATCCGTTAAATGGGCGCCGTCACAATCGTCATCGTTTTATGGCATTTTTCATCACTTCGGCGAGAACTTCGGGCGGCAGATTCTCGCACTCGTGTCGAATGTTGACCTTGAGGGCTTCCAGGGTCTCGGGCTTGTTCACGTAAACACGCGACTTCAAAAAACCCCACAAAAAAGTCTGGAACGGATAAATCAGGCGATCTTGCGGGCCAGTGCAAATCGCCAAAACGAGAGATGAGGCGACCCGTGAACGCCGCCTTCAGAATATCGGTTGTGGCTCGCGCAGTGTGTGCCGTTGCTCCGTCCTGTTGGAACCACATGTCCTCCAGTCCTACTTCGTCGAATTGCGGCAGAAAAAACTCGGTTAACATGGCCCTATAGCGCGCACCGTCCACTGTTGTCGTTTGACCAGCGGCGTTCTCGAAAAAAATGGTCCGATGACTCCTCCAGCGTGAACAGCGCACCATGCAGTCACTTTGAGCGGGTGTAATGGCTCCTCGAGCATCACTCTTGGATTTTCGGTGCCCTTGAAGCGATAGTTTTGCTTGTTCACGTACCCGCTGAGGTGGAAATGAGCTTCATCACTCATTATGATTTTGGTGGAAAAATCGTCCACTTCGTCCACGAGATTGAGGATGGCTTGGGCGGTCGATAGGCAGCAGCTGATGCACGGACTGGACTTTGTATGGGAACATGCGCAGGTCTTTGACCAAAATTTGCCATAGGAACGACCAGCACGACGTCTGGTCGATGTTTCCGGCGACAGCTCGATATTCTCGGCAGAACGGGCGCTCCGGGGCCTGCCACTCCTGGCAACGTCTCGTGTGGTCCCATACTCTTCAAGGTTAGTGGCCAAACGGCGCAGTGTTTGCGCAGTCGGTGTCTGACGACCGGGGAATCGGCGACGGTATTCGCGCTGCGCCAAAACGACGCAAAAAAATAGGCACGATTATTCCGCGTTCTTGGGGAGTGTATCGCTCCATGGCTTGTTTACTTGTATTCTACATCTGTCTAGTCCACAAATGTCAAAACAGATTTGACAATGGCGGCCATTTGCAAAACTAAGAGCATCTTCCAATAGGATGGTCACTTTTGAAACACCCTGTACATGTTGCCCCTTTTAATTCATTGTTTTGTTTTACTGTTTTCTGAAAGGAAATCTTCGCTGAATGCATTGTCCGCGTTTAAGATGTTTCACTGTACTCAATAGTTAAATTTTCCAACTTGTTTACATTTCAGTTGTTTGATTTATAGCAAATCCTTTTCCTTCTTTTACTCTCATTTTCTTGTTTGTAAAATTTCTAACAAATCGGCTTAACCCTTCCACTGCAAACCCATTGACCAAGAGAAAACAACAGCACATAAAATGACAACTGAAACGACACTCACCCCCAAAAGTGACTGACTGACTGCTGAGTGACAAACACGAATAGTTAAAATAAATAACCTCCTACAAAAAACACAGTGTAATTAAACTTACAAGAAGCCATAGAGTTGTGCTTGGTTTTTTTTTTGTTCGCCTTGTCTTTAAGCCTTTTTGTTCGTGGCGAATAAAAAACACAAGTCTAAACAAATATGTAATCAATCATGGAAGGAATTCAACACCACCTCAATTACCAGCACCTCCACCATTGTAAAGAGTTGGAACTCTTCATCACAAACGCCAACGCATTGACTGACTATGTATGATCCGTTTAGATTGTGAAGCAAGTAAATTTGGATGAAAACAAACAACAAAATATTTTCTTCAAAAAAAAATAATTTTTTTTTATTAAGTTTAATAACATTTTATATTTTTTTTAATCGTCAGTTGTTGTTTTTGTTATTGTTTGTGGTGCTGTCGTCGTTTAAGAAATTGTTAACAAATTTTTAAACAAATTTAATTTCATGATCATGACGTTGATAGAAATCTCATTCACAGTACTGTGTGCACAGTGGTTTGCACGAGAATGATATTGGTGTGCACTGAACAAAATAACTACCCCAATTTTAGTTTTGCTGGTAATGCTCTCATTCTGGAGAAACTTTGCAACTATGTTTAATATTTTGCAAAATAATCGCAACATAAACCCTCTTATGTTTAACTGTGAACATACATTTATTTGCTTCCAAGAATATAATATGCTTACCACAAATATATTATATTTGCAGCTAATTACAATATAAAGTGTGTTCATGCAAGTTTGACTTGTAATTACATTGTTCTCGGGTAATGTGGCATGTGGCATCGTCTTGTTGAAACCATATGTTGTCCACATTCATATCATGAAATTTAGGAACAACAAAACTAGATTATCATGTCGCGACAGAGCAGCGTTCGCTAATATTGCCCGACCAGCCGCATTTTCGAAGAAAAATGGTTCGATGATGACTCCAGCCCTTAATGAACACGAAACACTGACACTTTGTTGATGACTTTGTTTTTCAACAACCACTCGTCTATTTTCTGAAACCCAAATGCGACAATTTTGACGATTAACGAAGCCAAGAAGATGAAAATGAGTGTCACCGCTGAAGGTGACTTTATTCGAAAACCTTTTATTATTTCTAAAATATTTTTCAAAAATGGAAACGCGTTGTTCTTTCGAATTCCAGTATTCGATCTATGAACATTACTCAAAAATTCGACGGACAGTCAAATTCATTGCCCACACTTTCATCGCTTATTCACAAAACATGCAGCTCCTGGACCGAAAATGCACTTATGTGGTTGTGACAATCTGTAATTCCGATGTGATGACATCTAATGTGGTTGTAACAATCTCTAAATTCGGTTACCGCTAATGTGGTTATTTTTTCAGTGGATTTAGGGTTCGTGTTAATACACAGCTCGCAGGTACTTGACTGGGGGTGGTATTAACGACCTGAATATACAGAGTGATTCAGGAATTTCCCGAACAATTTCTCCAGCGTATTCCATGGCTCATTTCATGAAGAAAAGTCCACTAGGACCATGTCCGAAAATGCAAGGGTGCGAAATGGCAGCGGGTTCAACATTTTCGGATTGGCGGTCGGAGGGTAATAGGGTAAAGTTGCTACCTTCTGAGGATTTGTTGGAAAGGTCTTTAAGAGGCCTTTCAGAATTAATTAAAAAAGATGTAGGAAAAAGTCAAATCGCCAGATACAGAGCTTTCGGAAAAAATGGAAAAAAAATTCACATAACCTCTATTTGCTCAGCCAGATGTTGAAAGATAGCCATACCTCTTACCTTTCCAGAGGTCTTACCGTTCCAAAGTTATGACCATTTTACTGAAATTCAAAAATGTTTGTTTTTTGCAGCAACAGTTTCGAGTACAAAAACAAACATTTTCCGACCACTGGCTCAGAAGTTAGCAACTTTATCCTACTACCCTCCGACCGCCAATCCGAAAATTTTGAACCCGCTGCCATTTCGCACCCTTGCATTTTCGGACATGGTCCTAGTGGACTTTTCTTCATGAAATGAGCCAAGGAATACGCTGGAGAAATTTGTCCGGAACTTCCTGAATCACCCTGTATAATTATAATCGCATTGATTTTTGTCAAATGTGGCTGGTAAATGACTACATATATTCTTCCATGCACGAGGTATATGACTGAATGGTCAAGTCACTAAATAATTTGCTCGGTTTTCTATATATCTGTTTGTGGCGGATTTATAGATATACATATACCATTTGCTCCATGGTTATTTGTTTTCGATATAGTCCAATATTTTATTGGGCTTTAGGCGCTGATTGACTAAATCAATGGCTATGATGAGATGCTCGGTTAACAACACAATAATGATTTTTCTCTTCCCCAGCACGCTTATGTACAAAGAAACCTTGTCATATAAAATTAGCTGAACCAGCTTCGTAGATCTAGTAGGTAGGGAAAAATAATATTATATGTAGGTGGGGGTTTTTTCAGCGTGCGGCTTCGTTGCGGCACAAACTGTAACGTTGAGGTATTCAGCGGAGATTCAGTTCAAAAATGATATCAATATGTTATTTTTTAAAGAACAAAGACCAAATGGGTTGGGAAAATCCCAGTCGATCATCCTAGAATTACACGCTGGAAAATAAAGGCCCCATTAACATATTGCAGAAACAATGTACATGTTTGCAAGCATTGATTTTGTGAATTGAAGATCTGCTGCTTTTTGTTTCTTTATGGCGACAGGAAGCATTGTTTTCAGCAGTTTTCAACAAACACATATTTGGGTCACAAAAGCATATACTATAACCTATGAATACTTGTGTCCCAAACCTGTTATATTGAATACTAAACACAATGTGTTTGGACACAAGTATACAATCAGTGTGTTTTTTTACCCCGCTAAAGTTAATTATAGCTTAATTTGTACGGGACAGCTAAGGGATATTAAGTGGCATTTCAATTTCCCACTTAAATTCCGACTTGAGAAATGACAATGTTGCCACATGTTAAATTTCAAGAAATGGCAACAAAAAGTTATCTTATAGCTCATTCGCACTGCAAAATATTTTCCGGATTTCGCATTAAATAACCTAACTAAATCCGAAGTGTTCGCATTGGAATTTTTCCTGATTTGATTGAAAATCAAGGCGCATTGACAAGGTAGTGTTACTACGACAACAAACACAACAAGCCTACAAAAATAAGAATTTTGCTGTGTCTCGTGTTTTTCCACAATCAACTTCAGCACAAATGTATTCCAAAAATAAAAGAAATCAAAATTTATAAAAAATATGTTTGAGAAACAAGAAATGCCTAAGGAACGACAAAAGTAAATAACTCGGCTATTCCAGTGGTACCACCACATCAATGCGCCTTGATTGAAATTGTTGTAAACAAACGTACTATTCGTGCGTAGTGTGAGATAAAACAGCGTTGCATAAAGCAAATCAAGCATTTTTTTCCTGATTCTCAGGAAAATAAGAAAAAATACCCGATTTGTCTTCTGTCAAAACGTATGGGAAATCAAGCAAGTTTTCCTGATTTCTGCTTAAAATCAACAAAGGCGTCAAAATCAAGAAAAACGACGCCAGTGCGAATGCTGTGTTAGATACATTTTGTTATCATTTCTTGCGAATGAAAATGTTATCAAGGAGAGACTCAAAAGCAGAAATTTGCAAAATGACTTACACATTTTAAGTTCATTTCAATTATTTTGTTGAATGGAAGACTATGTATACTTGTATATCTCTTAAGTTTGAAGGATAGACTTTTATTTGCGATAGAAAACAAAATTGGTACCAAATTGTACACAACAACGCTCGGTAAATGGTATATATATTGAGCATGGTAGAATTGTCTACCAGGTATAGCCGGTTAAACAGGTGATGAAATTTTTTTATGTCGTTTTTTGTATTGTTGGTATATTTTTGTGTAGTGTTTGACAACTGAAACGAATACGAAAATAAAATATCTGTTGTTACTGCTTACAATTACAACAACATCTGCTGCTACCATGTAAAGGGTTTTTCAATAAGAGCGCTACAAAAGTGTTTTTAAATAAAACAAAACCGGTTTTAGATACCAATGAAATTCTTTATTCCTGTGAAAGTACGTTCGATGCCATTATGTATGGAACTCGATTTCTTTTGCATGGCCAGGGACCAAATTTTCGACGGTTTTCAAGCATAAATCGGAAGTTCATCAATCGTCCCTGGCTTGTTGGCATAGACCACAGACTTGACGTAGCCCCACAGGAAATAATCTAACGGCGTCAAATCGCACGACCGAGGCGGCCAATCGACTGGGCCATTTCGTGAGATAACACGTTCACCAAACTTGGTTTCCAATAAATTGATTGTGGCATTCGCTGTGTGGCTTGTGGCGCCGTCCTGTTGGAACCACATGTCCTCCAAGTCCGTATTATCCAATTGGGGCCAAAAATATTCGGTTATCATTGAACGGTAGCGATTCGCATTCACAGTAATGTGCCGGTCTTGATCATCTCGGAAGAAGTACGGCCCAATGACGCCGCCGGGCAATAAACCGCACCAAACCATAATTTTTTCGGGATGCAATGATGACTCATGGATTACGTGTGGATTGCTGTCTGACCAATAACGCATATTTTGCTTATTGACGAAGCCATTCAGCCAGAAATGAGCCTCATCGCTGAAGATGATTTTCCGATGAAAATCCGAATCATTTTCAAGTTGTTGCTCAGCCCAATTCACGAACATACGACTCTTATGGTGTTCAAGCGTCTTCAATTTGATCTTCTAAGGATGTAGGCCAAGATCTTTTCGCAAAATTCGCCACAACGACGTCACAGAGATGCCCAACGCTTGAGAACGACGTGTGAGAGACACATTTGGGCTTTCTTGAACTGAAGCCTCAGCGGCAGCAATATTCTCGACACTACGGGCACTTCTTTGTCTCACTGGCACGGGAACATTTTGTACTGTGCCTGTGGATTCAAATTTTTCCACTAGACGCTCAATTGTTGATCTGGTAGGACGATTATGACGACCATAAATTGGACGTAGCCCTCTTAAAGTTGAGGCCACTGACTCCAAATTTCGGTAGTAAATTTTAATAATTTCGACTCGTTGTTGGCTCGTATATCTTTCCATGATGAAATGTCAAAAGAGCGGGAAAAAATATGGCGTCGTTTGCAGTCCCTATCGATTTACTTTTGTAGCGTCTCTGTTGAAAAACCCTTTATTTGTTGGCACTGGCTAAAAACGAGTTGCCGTATCGCATTTTTTTCACCCATTACAGCAAATGCTGTCACATTACGTAGTATTAAGTGTGGATCGTTTTATTTGGAAAGCCGTAAATGGCGATAGCTTAATGGAATAAAAAAACTGGCTTAATATTTGCATTCAAACAACAAAAAAAAAAAAAAATTTCAGCGTGTGCAAATGTTATTTTATAATTTGCCTTTAATTATAATATTCCTAAGTCACCTTAATTTCAAATTAGAAACCCCCCAGTAAAATTGCGCCAACAAATCACTGTGCATCATTTCACAACGTTGCTGCTGTGTACGTGATGATGATGTTGGAGTCTCCCAAGAGATTTCATTACATTTCATATTTTATGGTAAATTTAATTCATTTCGGTGAAATAAATAAATGATATCTTCGCTATTAGCGTTTACTTATGAGCATTTTCTGCTGCTGCGCCGGCAATGCCGCCTTAGTTTACTCCGATTAATTGTAGCGTTTTGTTGCTGTTGTTTCACTTACATGTGTATGTATGTATCTGAGATACTAATTTTCCTCTTGGTTTCGTTTTACGCGGCGTTTGTGTCGCTTTTAATTAAGTTATCGTTTTCATTTTCATTTCGAATGATATTTTTGTTTTGCTGGTGGGTCTATTATGCAGCTACTCGCTTACTTACGGCCGCGTCGAAGCATTCACCATGAAAATGGTAGTTTTCTTGTCTATTGATCGTCGTCATTACTTCTGTGGAGGAAAATAAAAATGAAAATCTTTAGACATTTTTATCTCGAACCTCCCTTCTCCCCCCCTCCCCTCGCCTGACAGTTGTTACAAATAAATGTGTAGCAATTGTTGTTCACATTAGGTACTCATATTATTTGTTCGTCTTCCCTGACGTCTGCTTTTAATTGTCATATAGAAAGTGACAGTAGTGGTGTCAGTCACTTTACATTACATTGCTGCACTGTTATCGCCGTCATCGTTATTGCCATCGTCGTCGTCGGCTTCAAATGCTTTTGTGGTTAACTCTTTTTCAATCCAATTTATCCCTGAATCGTATACACTTTTTTTTAATTTATGTTTGCCACTCGTGGGTTGGAGGAAGGTGGAGTTGTTGTTTTGACGACATCTAAGGATGAAAGTTATGTATTTTCTCCAAAGAGTTTTTGGAAGTTGACGGTGGCGTTGTGTTTCTTGATTTTTCTCCAAAGAGGAGTGTCAATGGAACCAAATAACAAAACAAAATCACTGGAAACACTAAAAAGCATTAAAAAGATAACACTGAAATTATTTCGAAATCACAGTGAGGGCGGGGGAAAAACGTATGGGACCAAGAAAAATGTTTATCCAAAATAAATGAAAGTAGGCGGCGGCAGCTGTTTAAAAATTGTTACATATAAGACTGAAATGGAATAGGGTTTTACATTATATATTTCAATTAATAATGAAATGGCTAAATTGTGGAATAATTGTTTACTCTACACAGCAGTTGGTCAAACAAAGATTTGATTGATTTTCTCTAATTAGATCCTTTTAAATTCCTCTGTCTGCACCTTAATCCGTTCCACGACATAGACAATGCAGCAGTTGCTGTATAAGTAGCAGAAACAACTTTTAATTTGTGAAAAACATTTAAGAAAATAAACTATGAACATATAATTTGTCATTTTATTTATTCAAGCTCAATACCAGTCTATTCTATTCAACAACCGCTGATGAATGTCTGTGGCTAGATCTGAAACAGCTGGAATCATGTGGATTCATTTTGAAAAACTTCTTATTTAAAATTATATCTCTATTCATAGCTTGAATAAATAAAATGAAAAATTATCAGTTCTAATAAAAAGACCCTATATAAAATATATATCACCCTATTAAAATATAAATATTTGTCCGGTTTGCATTGGAATTAGAACGCAATATATATTATTTTTAGGATTTAATTTATCTTCATTAAATTTGATTTTATATTTTGCATTGTAAAAATTATTTTGTTTTGCGTATTATAGTTTTTGTTTTGTTTCAAAACAGTGTTGTAATATTTATGTGCGTGTGAGATTTCTCGAATTTAACTAGCAAAGACACAAACCACTACAGTTGACAGATCAATGTTATGTTAACATATTGAAAAATGGTGCGTTTTATGAAACGTAATCCTTAAATGATCGAGTCAAAGTATGAGAACAAAACTTTTGGAGCAAATTTCTTTTAGCAGCAAAATTGGATTTTTTTGGTTTTTTTTTTGCCTGGTAGAGCATTAAATGTGGATTTAAGAAAAAAGAAAAAAGTTTGCGGAAGTCCATATTTACCGAAATATAGGTCTCCAAAGCTTGATTGTATAATCGCGCATAACTCTGCCATTTATTATCCGATTCTGATGAAATAAATTTCATAAATCGTTAAATTTATATTCCAACTAGTCGCCCGGCTCAGGCAGGTGGAGTCCAATTCCCTCTGAAGCTTAAGTCGATGTGTGACAAAATCAGAAAAATCGCGCGAGTTTTTAGAAATACTATTTTAATTTTGGTGTGTAAAAACTACAACAAAGGACAACCGAAATAAAAGACAACAACAACAACAACGACAAAAGACAACCACATCAAAAGACAAGAACAAGTTGATTGAACCAAAAAAGTGAGGTTAAAAACCATTTTTTTAAATGAGCCCTCAATGGGTTAATAAAAGGAAATATATTTATATACATAGTTGTAGAGTTTCACAAGGGCTTTGCAATGATACATATTTCAAGCAGATCCGATGATAAATATCTGAGATATGACCGATTATATACTCAAGCTTTAAAGGCCTATATCTCAAGAAGTTGGACCTAGCACAAAAAACAAAACTTATTTTTCCACTCAGCGCAAAAGCCTTTACCGTTGGTGAAATTTTGGTACAGATCTGATTTTGCTGCTAAAATAGTTTTATGCCAGATTTTAACTTACAAAGGACTTGCTAGACACTGTCTAAAATCATTGTCCTTGTGGGCGCAGGTGGTTCCGTTTTCGCACAGTAGTCAAAGCCAACGTACGAATAGTATACGAAAATTTAAATCGATCTACTTTGGAACACAGGAAATTCTCCATGGGCCCTGTTCCATTTCCGTTGGTTTGGCTTTGTACTTTTCCGTTGAATTTACAGGCCTCATTCTTCCTTTTGTAAAATTCAATTTGCTCACTCTCGCGCTTTGTCCACAACCCTTTTTCATCTCAAACAAACGGGTTTCCTCTTTCCTCTTCTACTTCTATCGCTCTGGCGCGAATCGCGTTGCTACTGAAGGAAGCATTGCCATACGTGCAGCGTTCTTTGCATCACTTGCCATGCGACACTTTTCGTCGTACCACGGTTTGTCTTTAAGCGGTTTTTCATAACCAAGTACGACCTCTGCAGCAGTTTTCATAGAGTGGAAAATGTACTTCCACTACGCTTTAGGCGGTGGAGGGTTCGGGGCCATTATTTGAGTGAGCTTCTCAATTAAATATTGCTGTTAACATAAGGGTCTGTTAATGTAATATTTTATTGGATTAGAAATTTAGAAAAGACGGAAAATCAAACAAAGTTGAAATTAATGGGCAATGTGTGATTTTATTAATTTGTTCTCTGTAGAACGAAACTATTCCACACAGTAAATTTAGTACGATGGTAGCATGCGCAACTAGAAAGCGGCTTGAAAGCATTCATACTACTGTGTCGTACTGTATTCATAAGTGTAACATTAATAACAGTTTGCAACAGCTGTTTTTTGTACTAAACGATGACCGTGAGGTACTTGGAAAACATAGAGAATGATAGTGGAATGAGAGATATCTTAAATTTTAAAAATTTGCGTGTTTATTGGGATCTACACAAATAGTTTTACTCTAACACCCCTATTCTGTGTATGTGGCAACAATTAAATTGTAACCACAAAATTGATACAAAGTTGTCACCATTGTTTGTATTTGGTATTCTGGCAATACAGTGACAACGGAAAATTCACCTCGTAACAAATAATTCACCTCATAATAACCACCGACAAAAGCTTCTGTGCTGACTTCAAAAAGTTGTTTTCCTCCCGCGGTCGGTCCAACTTCTTGAGATATAGGCCTTTAAAGCTTGAGTATATAATCGTTCGTATCTCCGGGATTTATAATCCAATCTGGTTGAAATGGGAATCATTACAAAGATCTTTCTAAACTCTTTAAATCAGTGCATAAACATATTTATTTTTATTAGCCCATAGGGGAGCTAATTAAAAAAACGTTTTTAACCCCACTTTTCCGCTAAAAATTTATTTATTTTTTTTAAAAAAAAATGCCCTATTATACTTATTTGTTTGGCAGATTCCGATAATACACAAGACATTAGCCTTTTTTAAAGATATATTACTCAATATCCCTTGAAAGACCGGGGATATTTACGATAAAAGTTTTGTAATACTTTTCGCGCCTTTTCAATCTTTCTAACACAAAATTAAGTTCTTTCTTCTTTCTGCTCCATTTCCATAGGACAAAGTAACAAAAGTCCTTCCTTCATTTAATTATTCCCTCTTGTCGTTTTGGTACAAAATATATTATTATTTTTTCCCGTATACAGTTCTATTGTTTACTTGCAGAATTTACAAAATGATTTTGTATCAACTTTCCGGCAAATAAAACAGCTGTCACGCGCTGTTACCTCCTCTTTGGCAGGTAACAATTATTGTTTCTTTTGTCACCAAAAAAATGTGTCAGAATACCGATTTGTGACAATTGTCAAATAGTAGCCGTGGTGACTTTTGTAACCCAGCCAGAATAGGGCTGTAACACTTCATTACATTTTAATTTTTTTCACTGAATATCCTTTTTTCTAATCGATTTAATTGGCAAAATTTACTCCCAGTAGATGTGTTTTGTACTTTTGGCTTGACACGCGGCAGCAAAAGTTTGAAAATCACACCACGCAACCCAGTCACCTTTTCTTCTTTGAAAGCGTCTTCTCTATTTGTTCTCCAAGTACTGACTTGATCAGCTGTCTGTCTCATCGATACCCCTTGGGCTGGACACAGGCACCATGACTGCTGGCTGCTCATCTATGAATTGAAATAGCGACGACATTAAGATTGGGTGAACAATAACTGGCGACGATGCAAACACAAATATCTATTTTTTTTTGACAAGCAGCATATCAGCTGTTATGTAAATCAAAACAAATTACTGCGCTGAGAGTAGGTATTGAAGAAAGTAATTTCATTGTAATTGTAATGCATATTATTTTTGTTGTTAATGAATAAACGAATTCTGCTGCTTCGTGACACGATCGCATATACAAATTGTATTACTGAATACTTTATCTAATTTGCATTATCAACTAAAACGATAAAAGGTGACTGACTAAATGCCACTTGCTTTTTTAAATAAGACGTCTCGCAAATATCTGATATTGCAACTTTGTTGCATCGATTTATACTTATAATATCTATCTACTATTCTTATATTATATAGAGACGAACTATGTTTTGTCTAAATTTTCATTTCCTACCAAAAAAAAAAATGAAAGAATCTGTTCTCGTGCTAGAAACACAAGAAAAAATAACTTGTTAGATCTTCCTCTTTTCACCTCTAAACAAATTCATAAATATTCCAAGGCATTCTTCTTCTTATTTGTATAGAAATTTAATCACATTCATACCAATGAATGTCTCACTTCTTTCCCTCTCACCACGTCGAATAGTGAGAAAAGCGGTAACGAAGAATGTATGGCTGTCTGTCTGTCAGTCTATCTATTGTGTCTCGCTGATATTATTCCTGTTGTCTTGTTGTTGACTTAACTTAATAAGGCACGCGCGCGTCTTTTAAAGAAGACACAAGGAGATACCTTCGTTTTGGTTCTGCATCTTCACCTTACTTCTTGATTCCTTAATATTAAAATTATTTTTGTCTATTTCTTTATTCTGTTGGTTTACATCTTCCCCCATCCATTCCCAACACAACAGAACTAGTAACAGATGAGAAAACAATACACGACAAAAACAAAAGAACAAAAAAAAAAAGACAAAAAAACCCATCAGAAAACAAAGAAGTGACATAAAAAATAAAAGAGTCAACATTACAAATGATAGACACACAAAACAGCTGATAAAATAATGTTACTATGTGCGCTCTCGCTCCCAGTTTGAGCAGTTACTGTATTCCAATTCGTAGATACAAGCAGTGTTGCCAGGTCGGCACTTTTTATGCTTTTGTTAGCACATTTCTTTTGGTCACTGCACTATTTTCTAGAAAAAGTTGCCTGATTTTTGGTACTTTTTGAATAAAATGCAGCTGTTTAATGTATTTTTGGGAAAGAATTGGAAACTATGAAAAGTAAAAACAAAGAAGAGGGGCAAATTTGCAATTATTTTTTTAGTTTATATTAAATCTAGAATTGAACTGAACCAAAAAGAATATTACAAAAATCGAGTTTGATTTATTAATTAAAGTAAGATTATTTGAATCTAAAAAAAACTATTTGAAACTAATACAAATCATCCTAATTACAGTTGTCGAAACAGAGCAAATTTTGTCAAATATTTTGAAACCTAAAGCGAATCACAGATTGGTCATTCATGACCATGAACATCGGCTATCGTTGATGTTTATTGTCGGTTTACCGCCCCTCTTAAAACCAAATAGGAATGTAATCGAAGTTGTTCGCATCACTATCATGTTCACACAATCTTTTTGGTAATATTTTTTCAATTTCAACAGGCAGATAAAAAGTTATCGATATCATGCTCATGAATGGCAAGTGAGGAGTTCGCTTAACGTTACCAAAATAATTAAAATTGTTTCTACCGGGTAACAGAAAAAGAAAATTTTTTAAATTTTTGTAAGATAACAGTTGTGCAAAGTGCAAAGCGTGAATATTTCATACAGAAAAATTACATTAATACAGAGTTGCCGGCTGTATTTAATTAAACATCTGTAAATTTGTAGGAAAACATGTTTATATTTTTTTAAATAACGGAAAGCTTCCCCGCTTCGGGAGCGGCATTTCAAGTTAAATTCACTTCCATGGTATTTGATTACAGAAACAAAAGTATGGATTTGGCAAATTTTAATTTCCGATAACTCGGTAACTAAGCGAATTAAAGTGTACCACACATTTGTCATCATGATCATAAATATCGGTTATCGTTGATATTTATGTATTCTCGTTTTACCGCCATTGCCAATACTAACTAAAACTGCAATCGATATTGTTCGCAACACTATCTTGCTTGTAAATTATTTTGGTAATGTTGATGCTCATGTTCATGAAAGTCAAGTCTGCTTAAATTATTATTTAATTTGTTTTATATTATTGCATTGTTTTCTATCGGAAAAACATTTAATACAATGTCTAGAATATGTGCGCCACATTATAAGCTTATAAATTACTCAGGGTATCGTTTTGTAGAAGTCTTAAATGACTAATTTTAATCAACTGTACTACGAGAGCCCTTTCATGACTAATGAGTAATGATCACTGTTATTTTCTAATGTCGTAGATATAATTCTGAATATTTTTTATCAAAAACAGTTTCTCAAACAGTTATATAATTGGTTGATTCGTAGATTTCAGAGGCAATATTTCCGCTTATGCGTCAATCAATGCAGAGGCATTGGCTGTCCTTTGAGGTCCTTTTGAAAATGCCTTTTATTCTTTTTTTTTGGCGCAAATAGTGTGTATAACGATGTCAAGTGCGTCACTCGACACCCGCAATAAACACCTACACTTTCTAGAAAAACTATTCGTACACTTGAAGTTACAAGCTTTAAATGTTAAAAATAAAATAAATAAAATTATTGGTTTACCAGTTTTTTTTTTACCAGCGATGTATTGACCATTTTACTACTGGTTTGAAAAGTCTACAGCAGTTTGTTTGTAGACTACAATTTTTCAACACATAAAATGCAGTGGAGCAATGATTTGTATGCACCGCAAAAAGTATTCGTACAAATGCAATTAGGGAATCCCACGTATCGTGCTACCGCGTAAAAACTTATAAATTGGCGTTATTTTACCAAATTATAGAAAAAACGTTGACATAAATTTAATTTGGTCCAATAATAATTCATTGGAAAAGGGCGATATTGATGTGTTTTGTCCAAGTCCTTAGTCTGGCGGAAAAGTGGAGCTGCACTAAAGAAAGAAAATCCGGTTCCAAAGGTTAAACGCGGTGGAGGTGGTAATATGATTTGGAGGTGTTTGTAAGCCAACGGTTTGGGTCAGCGTGCATTTGTAAAATTCACAAAGGATCAATTTGGATAAGTCAAAGCGACCTACAACTGAACATACATTGAAAGAAATCTTTACATCAAATCGATGATAAATGTTCATCAATTGTTCTTCATTGAATTGATGCCAAATTTCATCAATTCAATGAAAAAGTTCTTCAATTTGAAGAATGTGCGTTTCCCCACCTTTTTCAGCCTCATTGAATTGATGATCTGTTTTACATCAATCTTTATCATTGGAATTTGGATATATGTATGTTTTATCATTGGAATTTGGATATATGTATGTATGTAGTTAGTGGGATCGATTCAAAGTATGTATTGAAAAAATAATGGGAAAAAGAAAAAATAGAAAATTTAAAATAAATGTGTACATGATATAAAATAGTGCCATAGACAGAAGATATTATCTGCGCTCTGAGCATTTTTTATGCGGTCTTATTCCTTATTCTTGCGATTCTTTATGATGAAAAATGGGCCAATGATTTTGTCTACTCATTATCAAACAATTTAAACAAAAATGACTACCAATTTAATTAAATTTAGAACAAACTTACATCAAATTGATGAGAACCTAACATCTGATGAAAAATGTATTGCAAATTGATGAACAATTTACATAAAAATGGTAAAAAATTTACTGCAACTTGATGGCAAACTTACATCAAATTGATGGAAAATATACATCAACTAGATGTAACATTGTCGCAGATTCAACGCAAACTATTTATGAAATATGGATATAAGATTGATGAAATGTTCGTCATCAATTCAATGAAATGTGTCGTAGGTTGGAAAATGAGGAAATATTTCATTAAATGAATGAAAATGAAGGAATTCATAAATTTGATGCAGCTTTTTATTTCAGTGTAGGGAAAGATTTTTGGTTGCAACGGGATAATGATCCGAAACAAAAAATTAACTCTTCCAAAAAAACCCATTCATTCTAAATTCTCAAAATTGTGTTGCTGCAGTTTTAAACGGCAAAAAGTACGTTTTCTACTTTAAATCTTTTGATGCACATACATAGCAACAGGACACATGCTACATTTCACCATCCTTACAATTTTGAAAATGTATCCCAATTATATTAAAATTTTCCATAATGTGAAATTGCATTTCGTTTTTGCCTCAAGTGCGTTTCGGGGCATGAAAGGGTTAATTTTTTTTCTGAAATTTTACGTGTGTATTCTACCTGACCCAGAGAACGATTTTTTTGCTAACCAAATCCTGTACCTTAAATTTTTTTTAATAAAAATGTTTGACTTCTTGGACATTGATAAGCAAATAATTGAATTTTAAACAACTTTGCGAAGGTACTTATCAGTTTGGCACTTGCCTAATGTTAACACCTGGCAACTCTCATTTACATTGTCGTCATTAGGGAAATTTAAAACTCCAATTGGATACCGAACTAAAGTCTACAGAGAGCGGTTGGAGTTGCTAAGTCTCTCTTTCTTGTCGTATTTGTAATGAATGCATTTCTGGTTGTTGCTGGTATTTCTTTACGTTTTCTTTCCGTTTTACAATCAGAAGCAAAAGAAACGACTGGAAAAGAGACCAATTGGAATGTCTTTTTTTTGTATTTTCCCCCTTTGCTTAGTAAGTAGCCAGTGTTCGGATGGTAGTAGCCAAGTTGAGTTTTCAGTCGTATACAAACTTTGCTTGAAGCCGGTCGTTCGTTGGTCGATGAAAACAACTCTGTTAAGCGTCTGACTAGAGTTTACAGAGCGTGCCGATGTTATTGATTGTTGTCTTATTGTCTTATTGCCTAAATGCCTTTTAAGCGTTGAACACAAACGAAAAGGAAACGAGGAAAACAACAAAAAATATATATACATATGTATAAAAATCATTAAAAGTGCGTAATGTAGCCCCTTGGCTAACAGAGATTATCGTGAAAGTTGTATCTTCTTTAAGCATTTTTGTTTGTTTACTTTAACGGTTAAACTTTCAAGTGTCATCTCACCGGATTTGAAATTTCTACTTAAATCAAAGCAAAAACAAACATGTAAATTAATTATGACAACCAATTTCAACACAAAGGAAGTTTTAAAATTGGTAGAGTGAAGTTCTTGTAATCGTTGTGTGTTTATTACTAATCTCTCATATAAATACGCCTACACGCATGCGTTTCGCGCATTAATCATTGGGGTTACAATCCAATTAAATTCGTTTTTTGTTTGTCTTGTTGGAGTTTGTTCGTGCAATAAATAACTACACGTGTGAATCACTACTATTGTTGTTGTTAAACAATTCAAATTCTCATTGCAACTAAATCCTGCAGATGTGTAAATCTCAATGAATTGCTATTTAAGAATACATAATTTTAAAAATTAATACTGATATTCAAAGTTGTTACCAATTTCAACCAAACCCTGTAATGTAAAACAAAGGATTACCAGCAATCGATAATAAATGTAAGTCTGAATTTGAGTTTTACGTTTGAAAATTTAGTGCACTATAATTGTCATATAGAAAATGTAGAAATAAGGAATTTTACCTACTTTACTCGTGTACAAATAAAGTCCAGGAATACAACCATTTACACCACAATTAGCCTGCAAATGGTTAGCACCTCATCCCTTTAGAGAGATTAAGGGTAGTAGAGCTTTTCTAATCAGTTAGCTATGCGCTTTCAATTCGTATACACATTAATTAAAACCTTCTTCACCTTTTCATGAATTCCAAAAGGTTGGTTTTGAGAAGATTTTTCGTAATCAATTTTGACCGTCGCAGAGTGGTTCAGAATCGATTTCCATCGGCAAAATTTCAATAACTTTTAATCTACACCATTTCCAATTGAAATTTAAAAAAATGCCAATTTAAAAAAATATCAATTGAAATTTGAAATATGTGCATCAATTTAAATTTAAAAATTCTGTTTGAAATTTAAAAAGGATCAATTGAAATTTGAAACACGTCAATTGAAATTTAAATGACATCAATTGAAATTTAAAAGACATCAATTAAAATTTAAAATTCGTCACTTGAAGTTTCAAAATTATTAACCGATTTAATGTATTAGATTTTTAAATTTAAATTGGGGTCTTTTAAATTTCAATTGATGTGTTTTAAATTCCAATTGATGCATTTCAAATTTCAATTGATGTGTTTTAAATTTGAATTGATGCATTTTAAATTTCAAACAGAATTTTTAAATTTCAATTGATGTATTTCAAATTTCAAATATAATTTCAATTGAACAGCATTTTTAAATTTCAATTGATGTGTTTCAAGTTTCAAATATAATTTCAATTGATGTGTTTTAAATTTGAATTGATGTATTTCAAATTTGAATTGATGTTTTTTAAATTTCAATTGATGTATTTCAAATTTAGTTGAGGTTTTACAAATTTCAGTTGATGTATTTCAAATTTCAAATATAATTTTCAAGTTTCAATTGATGTATTTCAAATTTTAAATAGAATTTTTAAATATCAATTGATTTTTTCAACTTTTAATTGGAAATGGTGAAGCATTTTTGAGTTCTGTTCTATGTATTTTGTAATAATAATATTGAAGTTCAGACAACTGGATATATTTTAGAAATTAACCACTACTTTTCTTATTTTTCGATTTGAGAAATAACTAATATTTTAATATTTTTTTTATGTCTTATGGCCAGTTTTTCACAGCGAGTTTAAACCGCGGATTACTAAAACTGAGATTAGATTTAATCTTAGTTTAACTGTCCATTCTGTTTTTCACTGCACAGTTAAATACATCACAATTTTTTACTCTGTCATGGCAACCTTGTGCAAATGTCAAATATATCAGCAGTTGTATCAATTCTTGAATAAAATTTAAAAAAATGCATTAATTAAAAATTACTCGATTTGTCACCCAATCAACAGACAGATTGAAAAAAATCTTAATCCTTCTAAACTATTTTTAAATCAAGCTCAAGACGTAGATGTTTCTGACTTGGTTATTTGTAATTTATTATATCGATATTTCGACTTTGCCTTTTATTGAAAGGCATCCTCAAGATTGTAAATTTGCAAATAAACACACAAAAATATCAACTAGATATCGACAGTTTTGCGACCGCTTCCAACAATCTTGAAATAAAACATCCCAGAAAAAAACTCTTTCGAGGAATTACAATTTTGCTCAGTTTTTATTTGCTTGAACCCCGTATTTAGCTCTTATGAAATTTTCATTTCAATAAGAAAAATAATGAAAATTTCGTGAACCGAAAATTTCGTTCACGTTTCATTTACATACTACTCAGCCCTTTGCGAAAATTTCGCAAACAAAAACAATTACAGGGTTGTTAGGCCAAAATTATTTAGTACGAAAATCATAGTTTGATAATTGTTTGGAACCGAAGTTTTGACATTTCGATTATTTTAACAAACAAAAGGAAAACCACAAGAGTTAAATAAAAATAAAATGGTATGTGAAGAGGAATAGGCCTGTTTTTTTTTACTCCCTGCTAAACTAATTTTTCGACCACTTTGTATGGGCAGCTAAGCGATATTAAGGGATTTTAAGCGTCTTCCCATACAAAGTCGTCGAAAAATTTGGTTAGCGGGAAATAAAAAAAAAACCAGGTTATTATTAATGAAATATTTGCAACGTAAATCCGAGATGAATGGTAACTGTCTGCAACAATAACTTTCGCTTAGAGATAAATGGTAAAAATGTATACGAAAGTTTCACAAGAACTGATACGGGGGTTTGGTACCCAGGTCCTACCAAAAATTTTGTGAATAAAATCGGTTACAGGGTTGTTATGCCAAAACAATTTCAAACGAAAACAATAGTTGCATAATTGTTTGGGACCGAAATTTTGCCAAACAAAACACCGCATGCGTAAAATGAAAAATGTAGTAACAGATAAATTATTCATGAAATATTTGACATGGACAGGAGGGGTACCACTCCAGCGAACATTTCCGTGGCAAATTTTTTTTTACGAAAATATCTTTTAAGCGAACATAGTTTTAACTATAGTTTCTCATTCTCTATGTAGACCGTCGGTGGTGCAACGGTAGTTTGCGCGGCAATTGTGCATGTTAACGTGGGTTCGATCCCTGCTTTTACCATCTTGCATTCCTTTCGACGCCGATGACCTGGCTTAGTGACGGCGACACTATCGACTATTTAGAAATGGAAAATTTTCTCAAAATAACATTCGGAACCGGTTTAAAACTTAAGGTTCCAATCAGTGAGTGTACAACCAGAAAGTGCACAACCCACTGGTTGTACGAAAAAAGATCCCTTCATTGCGGCACCAAATCGTTCTAACATTGGATTCTAATCAGACATTCACTGGAGTCAAACTTCTAATTTCAACTTGATTTTTTTTTAAAAATATAATCAATAAATATAACAATCAATAAATGTATTCGCGGTTAGTGACTTGTGTAAATACACACCGCAGTGGCTTAACGGACTATACGCTGCTGAAAATGATGCTTCACAAACATCGAAACGATCGTCCATGTTTTCACTAACCGGAGAAAACATGATCTCTTACAGCCTTAAAGGAAATTACAACTTTAAAAAACAAATATTTTCCCATTACATTCCATGAGGTATCAGGGGAGAGCTTCTCACAGTCAGTGAATTGTGCGTTTTCTTGTTTTCACTCACTGAGTGGGACTTACAGTCTTACAGCGGTTCCGAATGATGTTGCTACTTACTCGAGGGTTTTCCGCAAACGCTTCGAAATTTGTCACCGCCTAAGCGTTCTAGGCAAGTGACCGTCTTGTTCCCATTGTACCTAATTGCAGTTGTCATCGTCTGGATTTCTCTAGTCCTCTCCAGTTCATTTTGTTCAAAAGAAATCTACAACCTAAAAAAATTTCATTGAATTTAGGGGTATCATTCGAAAGTCTGCAAACGCGGCAGTCAAATTGTATTATCTTCTAGTGTTCGGGTAATTTGGTCCGTAATTTGGTCCTAGAGGTCGGGTTATTTGGTTCGTAGGCGGAGTAGGAATCGATTTTTTTAGCTCCAGTCCAACTTATTGTTGGAAAAATTCGAAACAATTTAAAAATGTTTGCTTTCGAATATACAGAAATTCCAACTTCTTATAATTATGTTACCTAAACTTTAGAACTTTTTAGTTGTGCTATCAGTTAGTTTAAACCCATTTTTGACTATGAATTTTATTCTGGGGTTTACTTTACTCTTTGTTAGATCAATCAATCAACAGACACCTGCCTAAACCTCACACCATCTCGAACACAGTTTCATCTCTTAATATTTCTTACCATATCAATAAATTGATCGAATAATACCTAATAGTGTTAATGCTACTTCGAACATTAACTTTACACCTAAAAGAAACAAAATAATTATTGTAAACAATTAGCATGTTGTTCACAGCTTGACACCAAAACAATACTAAAAAGAAATTTGAAATTAAAATCAAATTAAATTCCATAGCGTAACAAATAGAAAAATCAATTAAATCAGCACACGCATCGAGAGTGAAAGAATCGGCAAAAAGAAGAAATCATTGTTACTAACCAGCTACCGAATACTTTTGGCCACACATTGATTGACGGTCAGACTAAAGACGACTCACGGATGATACAAATTCAAAATGAAAACGTGCGTTTCCAATGAATTTAAAATATAAACAAAATTTCTTCTATTTTTTAAATTTTTGTTTTTATATTTCACTAGAAATAAACTTCCAAAGTAAACGAATTTTATAACAAAAAATTAAAGTTCTTCGGAATGAAATAATAACACAGTACCACAACGATTTTGTGGCAATCAAAAAATTTAAGTTCTCTAACTTTTTGAAATTGAAATTGTTCTGACACAATATTTTTCACAGCAATTATGCCAATAAATTTCATAGTAACTACATAATCCATGTTTTTGTAGAATGCATTCAGATTTTTCGTGAACCGTATAAATGCTGCAGTAAATACTTAAAAGTGCAACCATGTCTAGACCCCGCATAAGACCATGTTGCCAAGTGGAATGAAAGTGCGATCTATGCACTTTTGGATTTGTTTTTATGTTGTTTCGATTTTCACTAGGTAAAATATTGTTTGGTTTCTGTTAAGCTGTCATTCTTCATTTGTTCTGTTGACTGTATTACCCTCTTTTTTTTGGCTTTGTTGCCGTTTATCAACTGTTGATTTTGTTTGGAGTGATAGAATTTTAATGTGAAATTAACATTAATATAAACGTGTAATAGATTTTAAGATTTTTGCTTCAAAAATATATAGTATATGCAGCATGATTATTACCTGTTAAATAGGTTCAAATTCAACGGATTTGTTTACTCACGTTAATGGAACATTCAGGGCAACCATATCCTATTCATCTGCCTTGAAATTTATATTTTAAAACTCACCGGCACATACGTGTATCCACCCACTACAAAGGATTATGCTGTGTGGAATATTTCTTGAGTTTTGTCCTACGTGAAATTATTCACCAAAAGTTATGAGAGTTTTGAGAGACGTTTTTTGTATGGTAAATCTTCTCTCAATCTCTCATATCTCTTTGGAATAAGGCCGTTAGTTTATAAAATCAAAAACAATCCTTTTCCGGAGTTTCAACAAATATGATCAAAAGCTTACACAGCATTTACACCAAACAAGATTAACGCATTTCGAAGGTTAACTCCGTTAACCCGCGCTAACCCAGAAGATTACTCATACAATTTTAATTTGTAGAAATTTAAGTTTAATTTTTAACATTATTTTAAACTTGTGTACATTTTGATGCAACACTGTTAGTTACTAAAAAAATGCAACCATAATAAAAACATACACAAAATATCAACTCTTTGATAGTCGGAAGCCAAATATAAATGACACTTCTAGGTTTAATCTCTGAGCCGATTTAAGAGACTGGCCCGATTTGGCCCACTGATCCATTTTTAAAGGTTCAGTTATTTCAAAAACATCCCAAATTTTTACAAAACTGGCTACTTAATTTTCCTGTTGTGCCGCCGTCTTCGATAATGTTGTCTCGGCGCGGAGTTTGTCTAAGCACGGAATTGCCAGCTGAAATGTGGATTTAAATTGGGTGGTGTCAACGGCAAAGATTAGCGAGCAAGTTTATCATGGGTGCGATAAATGGCGTTGTAAATGCGTTATTAGGGTCATTTTCTCAATGTCCGGTTATCTTTTATCGTAACGATAAAGTACCGGTTAGCAGAATTTCATTTTCTTAGCAGGAGGTCTACACCGGTTAGTAGTCTATCGGAACGATAAATGCAAACAAGTGACAACTGTTGACAACAGCTGTTTTGTTTCCATGTTGTTATGTTTTGTGTATTTGGTTTTCCAAAATTGACTTGCGTTCTTCCACCAGGTCAACAAGTAAATGTTCCTCAGAAACTGAGATGTTCTTAATACGGTGTCGTTTTTTATTGTTTTCCGCCATAATTTGAATAAATTACACTTTGACCAAAAACAATAATAAAGTAAACAGCTGATATCTTACAGTGCTGACAAAAATATAGTCATACATTTTATCAGAGTTGCCAGCACATGTAACAATCCTGTTAAATTAACCGTAGTATGAGAAAACGAAAAAATTTAACGTTCCGATAAATTCAAGTATCGATTAGTAAGCAGACACTTTAACCTAACCGGACATTAATAACATACATCAATTTTGTTTTTAAGTCGTAAATAAAGTTTTTCCAAATTCAACACAAATGTATATGAACAATAAAAGTAAAGTAGTAGAACAAAATGTGGCCGTCGGTGGTGCAATTAGTAGTGTGCGCGCCTCTTGTACATGAGATCCTGGGTTCGATCCCTGCTCTAACCACCTTAAAAATGTCTTTCGGCGGCGGTCACCTCGCATAGTGACGGCGACACTATCGAGTATTTAGCCATGAAAAAGCTTCTGAAAATACCGTTCCGAATCGGTGTAAAACTGTAGGTCCCAATCAGTGAGAGAAAGCGCACAGCTCACTGGAACGGTTTTTTTTTATTAAAATAAAATATTTGAGTTTTACAAAATGATATCAACTGTTATAATAACACAATCTGGTGTAATTGAATCGTGGTTGTAGGTGGCCTCAAAAGGTAAATTAAGAGAATCTTGATATGTGCAGGGTATCTCAGTAAGAATGCACCTTTACATTTTAAAATAAAAATACGTATTTTTTGAGATAGTTGTGATTTTGTTATTATTTGTAAAGAAGGCATGTTCCGATTAAGTATGGAATAAAATATCCGTCATATGGCCCCCACGGCTCTGATGACAGTCCATTAATCTTTTCATGAAATTTTCCATGACTTTTTCACAGAGATGTGGCTGTATCTTGCCGATGACGCGTTATATCTCGGATTTGAGCTCAGGAATTGTTGCTGGTTTATTCGCATAAACTCGATATTTCACAAAATCCCAAAGAAAGAAATCTCACGGCGTTAAATCGCATGATCTTGGTAACCAGTTGACATCAGAATTTCTTGAGATAATTTGTTCTGGAAATCGTTGGTACAATATATCGATTGTTTCGTGCGCAGTGTGGCAGGTATCGCTGTCTTGCATACAACTACATGCCGTCCACATCCATGCCGTCCAGTTGAGGTCACAAGAACTCCGTTATGATATTCCTGTAACGAATGCCGTTCACAGTCACTGCAATTTCGGTTTCATCTTCAAAAAAGTAAGGCCCAATCACGCCGCATGACCAATGTCCGCACCAGACAGTTGCTCGTTGTGAATGCATTTGTTTCTCATGGATTGCATGAGGATTTTCTGAGCAACAAATTCGACAATTTTCATGCTCTGCTGGTTTGAGCTCCTGAGTTAGCTGAATTTTGCACGCCTGAAGTCGTTTGTCAAAATTCGCTGCGTTGTGCTTCGTGAAATTTGAATTTGAGAATGATGTCGAATTGATGTTTTCGGATTTTCGGCGACACTCTCGCTTACAGCAGCAATGTTTTCAAGACAACAGCCGGTACGTTGAAGTACAGGAGTCTTACTGTCCTTAACCGAGCCAGTTTGTTGAATTTTGTTGACTACTGTTCGAGTGGTTGACACATTAGATGCACTTCTCAACTGAAAATTCTTCGAAGTTTGCGAGCGGTTTTCACAATTCACAATTATAACGAGTTGTTCCTTAGTAAAGCACTAATACTTGGGTTTTCAATAATTGTTAACCAAAAATATTATTTTTTTTTGCATAAAACTTATTAAGCATTTTTACAACTGTCAAATGTTGTAAACAACTGACAGAACTAATAACTTTCAGAAATTCACCATCTCATTAGGCACCTATTGAAAAATTGATTTTTAACTATCGCAATGTATTTATTTCTGTCTACTTCATTCCCATGATCACATTACATTAACTTTCTTTCAAATGTTCTGTCACCCTAAACAAAAATTACCCTTTAGTTTGTTTTCATTTCGCGTCTGTAATTTTGCTTATTCAGCTCAGGTAAAATAGTGAAAAACAAAACAAGAAAAAAACCTATTTGGGTTACAATTTTTAGTTATTTTGTTTAAAATCGCTTCTCTTCCTCTTTCTTTGCTATAAACTACAAAAACAAAAACGCTTTCATTGGTACAAGAAAAATCAGAACATGTGTATTTTTTTATTTTGTAAAAGATTTCTTCTTTTGTTATTAAGTTAATATGTGAACACGATATTCCCAGTTATTGGGCTCAGCTCAGCACTCCAACACTCAACACTGTACGAGTGTGAGGTGATTTTTATTGTCACTTTGAGACTTTTGCTTAGGTTATGGTCGAAATGTGTTTAGAATTTAAACAAGAGAGGTGGGTAGGGGTAAGTTTGTCAGCCAATCAGTTAACCATTTCTTTCTAGGGACAGGTTAAATTCAAATATTGTTTTTTATTCTTCTTGCGGGAGAGAAAGAGAGAGCGCAGTTGAATTCAGAATGTTTTTGGAATAAATTAATACAAATATCTGGTAGCAACGATTTGCTAATTAATTCATTATCAGAAGCTGTCTACATACCATCTACGGAACCATGGATCGCTTAACGTGAATTCAAGACCACAAAGCAGTTATCTTTTTACCCCTAGGATGATGGGTTACATTGATGGCGTCCAGTGAAAATATTTATGCGAAATCTTCGTGTGTGTGTTTGCGCGTCATCGACTCCAGCCGTGTTTGCATTAAGTCCAAGAATTGATTGGATTTTTGGTCTCAAAAACGTGATTAGGTCTCAATTGTCACGTTTGCGCACAAACTTACTTTGTCAATTTGTTTGAAGGATAATGTAATATATCTAGGTGTGATCATCGACGGAATTCTGGGTCATTCTGGGTCTAACAGAGATTCAGGGAGTTATGCTGCATGATCTTAGGACATTTTTGTAGAGCACCATATGATCCGTCAGGGACTAATTAATGTTTGTCTCTTCTTCAACCACATCCTGGAATATCGGAATGCTCTCAGACGTGACAGGTGGTGTGGGGGCAAATATTACAGGATCAACAGCCAAGTTATGACTTAAATCCTTTGAAAAACTTGATATCCACTCTAACAGAGGATATCTCTACATTAGTAGATGTAATCAGTGATCACGGTCACGGAGAAACTGTGCCCAATTTATTCATGGGATGTAATGGGAAATAATTTTTATTCTAGTTTGAAATGGACCAGGAATAGCTCAGTCGCTCGTCCTAGTGTTTAAGTTTCTTAGTTTTTTTGTTTTACTAAAACATGAATATTTTTATAGTTTCAACGAAATTGTTCATTAAATATCTATATCATTGATCTGTTGTGTTGACGAATATACACACAGAAAATGCAACTATGTGTTATAGATTGAAACTAACCTCAAAGCACTGGAACTCTGCGAGAATGTACGAGGAAAGAATAACAGGGAGGAAAAAAGCGATCTGTTCTTGTGTAGGAACAATTGGGTTGTAATTGTGAGAGATGGTACTAAAATTAAGAAAGAAAATTATGTGAGAGATGATTCTAAAATTACGAAAGAAAATTATGTGAGACATGGTACTAAAATTATGAAATTTTGGAAAATTAGATATACTAGGTTTTGCTTACCAGCCAGTCATTCGTATACAATTTACTCTCAACAAAGGAAAACTTTCTAATTGGACAGCTACCTCTCTGGCATTGCATTGTTTCAAACACTACAAAGAAATTTTTATTCAATTTAATGATTCTTTAAAAAATAAATAAATCTTTTTATGGGTCAATGGACGGGAGGGAAAAATAATATAGAAGAAGACAATGAAGGAAATAAAAAGTATTTGTTTTTAATAAAATTTAAGACATTCATTTTTGTCATTGTTTTGAGATACAAATCTTAGAGACTTAATTTTGAATGAGTTTTAAATAAAATAGTTTTAAAATTTTTCAAAAAATAATTGAAAATATTTCAACCATTATTTCATAATTTGAAACAGAATTTTTTCTTCTCACAATTTATTTGAAACTTTAATTTATCATTAATTACTTAAGATGTTACAACAACTACGACAATGTTAGCAGCAACATGATGTTAAACAAAATGACAACAAGAACAACACTGAGCACCATTGTAAACAATAGGACAATAACAACAACAACAACAACAAAACACCTTGCATACATTTTTAAGTTCTCATTCACTGAATGAGATTGCAAACATAAAACAAAAGGGTTAAAGCAAACAACAGCGACAACATTAACAAATCTCACTAAGGCTACTCAAGAACTGCTTAGAAGATGACAAAGACGAAGAAGGAAGAGCCAAGAAGGCATCATCATCGTCATCTTGAGCTTAATAGTTTCATATCTATTGTTATTGCTTGAATGTTGGCGTACACGTACAACACAATGACAACAGCAACCAACAGCAGCCAGTAGTCACCAACATTAAATAGTAGATAACACCAGCAATTGTCTATGATGGTACTGTAGTAGCTGGTGCAACAATAACGCCTGAGTGCAGTTTTTATGATGGGAATTTTGTTGAGGTATAAAAGCTGTGTTTTCCCCCGCTGTCATCTTCCTAAGGTTACGGGCCTAAGGGTCTATGAAATGTTTGCCGTTTTTGCAGCTCTCAAACAGGTGCAGAATCTTTGTGAACCAAACACGTTTACTTTTTGGTTTGGGAATGGGTTTTCCATAGTTTTTTTTTTCGCTGGTATTTGGTCGTTTAAATCTTCTTCCTCGTAAACTTCCGTTTTCATCTTTTATTTTTTAATGGATGTTTTTGTTGCTGCTGTTATTTTTAACAAATTACATTTATGGCTATAAACACTTTCTTTTTTCCTCCATTATTGTTGCTATCTGCCTATTGGCTTCTCTTCGTTGTCGTTGTCGTTTTCCATTTGGTCTTTTGGCCTTCGTGAGGCAAAGTTTAATTGATTTCTCTCCATCTTAGTTGTGCGGCCACATTGGCTGAAGTGAAATGTTTTGTTTTATAATGTTTGTTGACCGGGATTTTAAGAAACGGGGTTATTTATAACGAAGTAACTTTGTAACTTGTACGAAATTCTACGTAAATAGAATGAAAAATTTTGCGGCTGTTTATCAAATCTTTTGAAATTGTTAATACGGCAAAATACTGTGGTTAATTTATATTAGGAACTTTTAATTTTAAATCTATGCTCACAAAAATTGCAACAATGTGTGTTGTAGATACAAGAAAACTCACCTCGAATGTGTTGGCAGCATTGCCAGATAGCACAAGGAAATGAAAGTGGGGGGAAAAAGACTTTTGCTGTTGTTGTTGAAATATTTGGATTTCAATGTGGATACTTAGATATCTTCGATCAATTCATACTCCGCATATGATTGTATGTTGGCATTTCAAATAAGTGCTGGCCTCAACGATGATTATTAGAGAGAGGGCAAATTTTGAAGATTGGTGGGAAAATCGATCCAGAGCAGGAGTCGCCTTATGCGTGCGACGACTTGAGTGTTGGTTGAATATGGAAAGGCAATTGTCCGACGTCCGATGAAGAATGCAAGGGGTTCGTTGCCCTGCTAATTTATTGCCATTTTATTAACAATTAAATTGCGTAAATTTTGCTGGCCTATCCCGGTCGATTAATGTTTTTTTTTTTATTGACTTAAAAACCAAATTGTTTTTTTTACACTTTTAATACAAACGTACACTTGACAATTTGGAAAACAATTAGGATATAATAAGTGTGTTTTTTGTTTACCCCGCTAAAGTTAATTATAGCTTAATTTGTATGGGACAGCTAAGCGATATTAAGTGGCATTTCAATTTCCCACTTAAATTCCGACTTGTGCAATGACAATGTTGCTACATGTTAAATTTCAACAAATGTCAACTAAAAGTTATCTTATACGGCATTTACACCAAACAATATTTACGCATCCTAGAAGATTACTCATACATTTTTAATCTATAGAAACTGAAGTTTAATTTTTAACCTCATTTTAAACTGGTGTTTTGATGCAACACTGTTGTTACTAAAAAATGCAACCATAATAAAAACATACACAAAAACTCAACTATTTGACAGACAGAAGCTGATCGAACATTTTCTGACGCGTAGCCGCCACGAAAACTTTTTTGAAGCTTACGCCGCCGCCTATATACATAAATGGCTATTATTGGTTTAAAATGTGAGCTGATTTTCTCGATTGGCCCGATTTGACCCACTGATCCAATTTTAAAGGTACAGTTATTTCAAAAACATCCCAAATTTGTAACAAACTGACAAAACCAATAGCTGCCAACTTAATTTTTCTGTGTGAAGCCGTCTTCGATAATTTGGTCTCGGTGCAGAATTTGTCCAAGCACAGAAATGTAATTTTAATCTCAAATTGGGTGGTGTAAACGGCAAAGATTAGAGAACAAGGTTATCGCTAACCTGGACGCGATAAACGGCGGCGTTATTAGATAAATTTTGTTACCATTTCTTGCGAATTAAAATGTTATGAAGGAGAGACCCAAAAGCAGAAATTTGAAAATGATTTACACATTTTAAGTTAATTAAAATTATTTTGTTTAATCGAAGACTACGTATACTTTTACATGTCTAAGTTTGAAGTATAGACTTTTATTTCCGGTAGAAAACAAAATTGGAAATAAATTGGTCACCACAATGCTCGGTAAATGTTGTACATATTGATCATGGTAGAAATATCTATCAGGTATAGTCGTTTAAACAGATGATGAAATTTTTTCCATGTCATTTTTTGTTTCACTTGTCAAAATCATATGTATTTTGTTTTTATCCTTTTTGGTATTCTCGTATTGTTAATATATATGTATATGTGTAGAGTTTAACAACTGAAACGAATGAACGAAAATAAAAACGCTGTTGTTGCTGCTAACAATTACAACAACATCAGCTGCTACCATGTGTTTGTTGGCACTGGCTACAAACGTGTTGCCGTATCTCATTTTTTCACCCATTACAGCAAATGTTGCCACATTGCGTAGTATTAAGTGTTGATCGTTTTATTTGGAAAGTCGTAAGTGGCGATAGCTTAAGGGAATAAAAAAACAACCTTAATATCACTTTGTGTGGGGGACTAAGCGATATTAAGCGGAATTCGAAATTACCGTGTACATTTATGTCGCATGCAGCCACAATGTTGCCAGTATACAAAATTGACCAAAAACGTCATTAGGTATCATTATGCTGCATAAAAATGTACACTGAAAGAAAAGGCTTCATCAAATTTATGAAATCCTTGATCAATTTGATGAAACATTTCCTTATTTTCCAACCTACCTTTCATTGAATTGATGAAGAAGACTCGACTTGAATTGGTTTAATATAAGATTTTAATTATTTATAAGCAAATACCAGGATTTTCTCCAAATTGGGGGAAAATTTTAGAAATTCGCAAGTAGGATTTGAACTCAAATTGCCGGACGAACGTTTCGAAGTTTGTGACTACTTCTACTTCAGGGGTTTACGTTCACAGCTACTGATCGTCTGTCGAAATGTGTCACTAATTGAAGTGTATGTTTTCGTGTGAATGATTGGTTTTCATTACAAACACATTTTTCCTTCCTACTAGCACGCTGCGGTGGTGAAGTGTATTTATGGAACATACCTATTCTCTTTGAAGCTAGACGCATCGTATTCGTATCTATAGCCCATGTGCTCGGGATACACACGTTCGTATCCATAGCCAAAGATTGCAACCACACCAATCCACAGAACCCTAGTACATGTTAGCATCATAGATGAATATACAAGGTGGCCGTTCTGCAGAGAATATTGCTGCTGTAACCGAGGATGTCATGGAAGCGCCGTGAGCGCTAAAGAGCAATGATCAACGAGTTATTTTTGCCGCAACTTGATGAATTGGGATTGGAAAACATGTGGTTCCAACAGGACGGTGCAACGGCACACACTGCACGTGCCACAACCGATATGCTGAAGGATGCATTTCCCGGGCGCCTAATCTCCCGTTTTGGCGATTTGCACTGGCCAGCAAGATCGCCTGATTTGACCGCTCCAGACTTCTTTTTGTGGGGCTTTTTGAAGTCGCGGGTTTATGTCAACAAGCCTCAGACTCTTGCAGCTCTTAAAGACAATATCCGTCAAGAATGTGAGGACGTATCGCCGGAAGTTTTGGCCAAAGTGATGGAAAATGCCATAAAAAGGGCTCAAATGACAATCAACTGTGGCGGCGGCCATTTACATGACATCATATTCTCGACTTGATGTAAAAAAAATTAAAAGACCAAATAAAAATAATCCACAAGAAGAATCAAAGTTTTGTCATTTTTTTTTTAAATTACAGACAAAAAACATCAGAAGTTTACTTTTGCGCCACCTTGTAGTATAGACACATTTATTCTCTCATCTGACGTTTCATTTCACACTCTTCATCGTAGGTTTGTGGAAATGAGATAAATTGAATTTAAAATTAACTTACACCAGGTGGAGTTACAAAAATATGTTCACTTAACTTTTTCATGTCGTTTTGGTGTGGAACTGAACAATTTAAATGTATTTTACACTTTTTTTTTGACTTTTATCGTTGGTATACATTTGCATTGCATTTAACCATAGAGTAATACTTAAGAGTTTCCAATACTCTCGTCGATTCCTCTTCATGACGACGAGGTAGTAGGCCATTTCATAGAGTTTCATTTGCTGCTGTATTTTACCAATTTTACACTTTCGTTGGACATAAAACGGACAGAAGTCAAAGGGAATGCGTATTTTCATTCAATATAAACGACATAAAACATAATTTAGCTGTCATTAATATCAAAAAACACTATTTAAAATTAGTTCCTGCCTTCTTTGGTCTCTCATTCTCCATCATTTCCCTAGTACATTTTCGATCAGCTGTGCCATAGAAACCCCCTGATTTAACACAACTATTTTGCCACCAAAAAAAAAAAACACACGAAATGCGGTTGTTGTTCCTTTGTTGGGCCTTGTTTACTATTGCCTCTATCTGGTATTATTGAACCCATGTTTTCCACCATCCAATGTTTACTTGCCGTTTAATTTATTGAGAGAATAAATGTGTCTCTACTATATTCGTCTATGATTAGCATGTTCAATATGTAGCAAAGTCCTCAACCTATTCTCATTTGTGGCATTCGCGACAAGCAAGAACAACGTCGCGAAAGTATTCGCTGTTGGGCCAAATATATAATAAATGTCAAAATTTGGGGAATTTGCAAAAGCGTTAAAAAAAATTTTTTAACTACTGGATCATAAAGATTTTCTGTCATAACTCATTAATTACCCGACACTTTACTTGCAAAAAAAATGAAAAAACAAAAAACAAAAAATATAAGACATAAACAAATTTTATAACATTTTTACTGCCATATAAAAGGAACATAATTGTTGTTCATTATCCGCCGGGCACTTGATGTCTATATATGTACATACTTTTAATTTTTCTTTTCTCATACTTTTACTCTATTAAATTAACTGTTAAATACAATTTTCTTGTGTTAAATTTCAACAAATAAAAATTGTTTATATTTCTTTTTTTTTGTTTCATTTCAGGTTTGTTAAGACAACAAGTCTTCTTTCTTATTCATCACAGCCAACATTAAAATTTCGAGTATAGAAATTTTGAACAAATTTACATTTTGCCAACGAACTGGAAAATATTTCGCCCTCAATAGTAAATTCGGAATGTGACATGTGCGTCGTCAATCGGCAGACGGACGACGGGCCTACTGGCTGCGTTAATGACACAAAGAAAGCAAACATTTCCATACTGTATTCTTCAGATTCAGAAAGAGGAGACGCGCGCGGTGCTAAAGAACACACACACATAAATTTGTCAACGCCATAGAAATTGCGTTGTATTTTTTTTCTCGTATCATTCGTTTTCCTTTCTCCTTTATCTTTTGTGATATTCATCTTGTGTCATCGATTCGAATTGAGTTAAGAAACAGACGTTCGTTAATGCCACAGCCGTTTCTTGTGTGGCCCTCCTGTTGATAATTTGGAAACGATCTCAGATATATTATATATCTATATTATATTGAAATGTATCTACTATATGTATAGGTATATCTACCTAATATCTATCTTTAAACAACGTAATCATAATCATTGTGAATGACCAAATAAATGTGCGAAAATAATTTTAGAGTTTAATGCAAATATGATGTGAGTGAATGTGAATAATGAAAGTAATTTTTTTGATTGATTGAGGGGAGGAAAAATTTGAAATAAAATCGAATGCACTAATGTGTGTTATTAGATGAAATCGAATTTCGTAAACTCATTTGAAAATTACACAATTTGGACTGAAATGCGATGATTTGCACATCAGTATCATTGTCATTGTCATCGCCGCCATCAACGATATCGCCGTCGTCGTCGTCATTATCAGTGTTATCGTCATGACTTCATTGGCTATAAACATGGTGTTTTTAAAGGATTTAAGGACACGCATTAAAGGATATATACATGTATGTATGAACAATATTTTTTTAAATAATATATTTAAATATAACAAAATAATTAATATGAGGAAAATAATATAAAAATAAATAAACTAAATGGCTTCCCATTACATCCCATGAAAGGATTGGGGAGAGCTATTCACAACCAGTGTGCTGAGCGAGTTCCAGTTTTACACACACAATAATGTAAAGAATTTTGATTGGTTTCCGCAATTGTTTCCAACGGCATTAATTTTATTTTAATGAACTAAAACTGCAATTAAATGGTATTGAATTGAATTGATATGAATTGAATTGAATTGAAATGAAATGAAATGAAATGAAATGAAATGAAATGAAATGAATTGAGTTGAATTGAATTGAATTGCATTGCATTGAATTGAATTGAATTGAATAGAATTGAATTGAATTGAAATGAATTGAATTGAATTGAGTTGAATTGAATAGAATAGAATAGAATAGAATAGAATAGAATAGAATAGAATAGAATAGAATAGAATAGAATAGAATAGAATAGAATAGAATAGAATAGAATAGAATAGAATAGAATAGAATAGAATAGAATAGAATAGAATAGAATAGAATAGAATTGAATTGAATTGAATTGAATTGAATTGAATTGAATTGCATTGCATTGCATTGCATTGCATTGCATTGCATTGCATTGCATTGCATTGCATTGCATTGCATTGCATTGCATTGCATTGCATTGCATTGCATTGCATTGCATTGCATTGCATTGCATTGCATTGCATTGCATTGCATTGCATTGCATTGCATTGCATTGCATTGCATTGCATTGCATTGCATTGCATTGCATTGCATTGCATTGCATTGAATTGAATTGAATTGAATTGAATTGAATTGAATTGAATTGAATAGAATAGAATAGAATAGAATAGAATAGAATAGAATAGAATAGAATAGAATAGAATAGAATAGAATAGAATAGCATAGAATAGAATAGAATAGAATAGAATAGAATAGAATTGAATTGAATTGAATTGAATTGAATTGAATTGAATTGAATTGAATTGAATTGAATTGAATTGAATTGAATTGAATTGAATTGAATTGAATTGAATTGAATTGAATTGAATTGAATTGAATTGAATTGAATTGAATTGAATTGAATTGAATTGAATTGAATTGAATTGAATTGAATTGAATTGAATTGAATTGAATTGAATTGAATTGAATTGAATTGAATTGAATAGAATAGAATAGAATAGAATAGAATAGAATAGAATAGAATAGAATAGAATAGAATAGAATAGAATAGAATAGAATAGAATAGAATAGAATAGAATAGAATAGAATAGAATAGAATAGAATAGAATAGAATAGAATAGAATAGAATAGAATAGAATAGAATAGAATAGAATAGAATAGAATAGAATAGAATAGAATAGAATAGAATAGAATAGAATAGAATAGAATAGAATAGAATAGAATAGAATAGAATAGAATAGAATAGAATAGAATAGAATAGAATAGAATAGAATAGAATAGAATAGAATAGAATAGAATAGAATAGAATAGAATAGAATAGAATAGAATAGAATAGAATAGAATAGAATAGAATAGAATAGAATAGAATAGAATAGAATAGAATAGAATAGAATAGAATAGAATAGAATAGAATAGAATAGAATAGAATAGAATAGAATAGAATAGAAAAGAATAGAATAGAATAGAATAGAATAGAATAGAATAGAATAGAATAGAATAGAATAGAATAGAATAGAATAGAATAGAATAGAATAGAATAGAATAGAATAGAATAGAATAGAATAGAATAGAATAGAATAGAATAGAATAGAATAGAATAGAATAGAATAGAATAGAATAGAATAGAATAGAATAGAATAGAATAGAATAGAATAGAATAGAATAGAATAGAATAGAATAGAATAGAATAGAATAGAATAGAATAGAATAGAATAGAATAGAATAGAATAGAATAGAATAGAATAGAATAGAATAGAATAGAATAGAATAGAATAGAATAGAATAGAATAGAATAGAATAGAATAGAATAGAATAGAATAGAATAGAATAGAATAGAATAGAATAGAATAGAATAGAATAGAATAGAATAGAATAGAATAGAATAGAATAGAATAGAATAGAATAGAATAGAATAGAATAGAATAGAATAGAATAGAATAGAATAGAATAGAATAGAATAGAATAGAATAGAATAGAATAGAATAGAATAGAATAGAATAGAATAGAATAGAATAGAATAGAATAGAATAGAATAGAATAGAATAGAATAGAATAGAATAGAATAGAATAGAATAGAATAGAATAGAATAGAATAGAATAGAATAGAATAGAATAGAATAGAATAGAATAGAATAGAATAGAATAGAATAGAATAGAATAGAATAGAATAGAATAGAATAGAATAGAATAGAATAGAATAGAATAGAATAGAATAGAATAGAATAGAATAGAATAGAATAGAATAGAATAGAATAGAATAGAATAGAATAGAATAGAATAGAATAGAATAGAATAGAATAGAATAGAATAGAATAGAATAGAATAGAATAGAATAGAATAGAATAGAATAGAATAGAATAGAATAGAATAGAATAGAATAGAATAGAATAGAATAGAATAGAATAGAATAGAATAGAATAGAATAGAATAGAATAGAATAGAATAGAATAGAATAGAATAGAATAGAATAGAATAGAATAGAATAGAATAGAATAGAATAGAATAGAATAGAATAGAATAGAATAGAATAGAATAGAATAGAATAGAATATAATATAATATAATAGAATAGAATAGAATATAATAGAATAGAATAGAATAGAATAGAATAGAATAGAATAGAATAGAATAGAATAGAATAGAATAGAATAGAATAGAATAGAATAGAATAGAATAGAATAGAATAGAATAGAATAGAATAGAATAGAATAATAGAATAGAATAGAATAGAATAGAATAGAATAGAATAGAATAGAATAGAATAGAATTGAATAGAATTGAATAGAATTGAATAGAATTGAATAGAATTGAATAGAATTGAATAGAATTGAATAGAATTGAATAGAATTGAATAGAATTGAATAGAATTGAATAGAATAGAATAGAATAGAATAGAATAGAATAGAATAGAATAGAATAGAATAGAATAGAATAGAATAGAATAGAATAGAATAGAATAGAATAGAATAGAATAGAATAGAATAGAATAGAATAGAATAGAATAGAATAGAATAGAATAGAATAGAATAGAATAGAATAGAATAGAATAGAATAGAATAGAATAGAATAGAATAGAATAGAATAGAATAGAATAGAATAGAATAGAATAGAATAGAATAGAATAGAATAGAATAGAATAGAATAGAATAGAATAGAATAGAATAGAATAGAATAGAATAGAATAGAATAGAATAGAATAGAATAGAATAGAATAGAATAGAATAGAATAGAATAGAATAGAATAGAATAGAATAGAATAGAATAGAATAGAATAGAATAGAATAGAATAGAATAGAATAGAATAGAATAGAATAGAATAGAATAGAATAGAATAGAATAGAATAGAATAGAATAGAATAGAATAGAATAGAATAGAATAGAATAGAATAGAATAGAATAGAATAGAATAGAATAGAATAGAATAGAATAGAATAGAATAGAATAGAATAGAATAGAATAGAATAGAATAGAATAGAATAGAATAGAATAGAATAGAATAGAATAGAATAGAATAGAATAGAATAGAATAGAATAGAATAGAATAGAATAGAATAGAATAGAATAGAATAGAATAGAATAGAATAGAATAGAATAGAATAGAATAGAATAGAATAGAATAGAATAGAATAGAATAGAATAGAATAGAATAGAATAGAATAGAATAGAATAGAATAGAATAGAATAGAATAGAATAGAATAGAATAGAATAGAATAGAATAGAATAGAATAGAATAGAATAGAATAGAATAGAATAGAATAGAATAGAATAGAATAGAATAGAATAGAATAGAATAGAATAGAATAGAATAGAATAGAATAGAATAGAATAGAATAGAATAGAATAGAATAGAATAGAATAGAATAGAATAGAATAGAATAGAATAGAATAGAATAGAATAGAATAGAATAGAATAGAATAGAATAGAATAGAATAGAATAGAATAGAATAGAATAGAATAGAATAGAATAGAATAGAATAGAATAGAATAGAATAGAATAGAATAGAATAGAATAGAATAGAATAGAATAGAATAGAATAGAATAGAATAGAATAGAATAGAATAGAATAGAATAGAATAGAATAGAATAGAATAGAATAGAATAGAATAGAATAGAATAGAATAGAATAGAATAGAATAGAATAGAATAGAATAGAATAGAATAGAATAGAATAGAATAGAATAGAATAGAATAGAAGATAGAATAGAATAGAATAGAATAGAATAGAATAGAATAGAATAGAATAGAATAGAATAGAATAGAATAGAATAGAATAGAATAGAATAGAATAGAATAGAATAGAATAGAATAGAATAGAATAGAATAGAATAGAATAGAATAGAATAGAATAGAATAGAATAGAATAGAATAGAATAGAATAGAATAGAATAGAATAGAATAGAATAGAATAGAATAGAATAGAATAGAATAGAATAGAATAGAATAGAATAGAATAGAATAGAATAGAATAGAATAGAATAGAATAGAATAGAATAGAATAGAATAGAATAGAATAGAATAGAATAGAATAGAATAGAATAGAATAGAATAGAATAGAATAGAATAGAATAGAATAGAATAGAATAGAATAGAATAGAATAGAATAGAATAGAATAGAATAGAATAGAATAGAATAGAATAGAATAGAATAGAATAGAATAGAATAGAATAGAATAGAATAGAATAGAATAGAATAGAATAGAATAGAATAGAATAGAATAGAATAGAATAGAATAGAATAGAATAGAATAGAATAGAATAGAATAGAATAGAATAGAATAGAATAGAATAGAATAGAATAGAATAGAATAGAATAGAATAGAATAGAATAGAATAGAATAGAATAGAATAGAATAGAATAGAATAGAATAGAATAGAATAGAATAGAATAGAATAGAATAGAATAGAATAGAATAGAATAGAATAGAATAGAATAGAATAGAATAGAATAGAATAGAATAGAATAGAATAGAATAGAATAGAATAGAATAGAATAGAATAGAATAGAATAGAATAGAATAGAATAGAATAGAATAGAATAGAATAGAATAGAATAGAATAGAATAGAATAGAATAGAATAGAATAGAATAGAATAGAATAGAATAGAATAGAATAGAATAGAATAGAATAGAATAGAATAGAATAGAATAGAATAGAATAGAATAGAATAGAATAGAATAGAATAGAATAGAATAGAATAGAATAGAATAGAATAGAATAGAATAGAATAGAATAGAATAGAATAGAATAGAATAGAATAGAATAGAATAGAATAGAATAGAATAGAATAGAATAGAATAGAATAGAATAGAATAGAATAGAATAGAATAGAATAGAATAGAATAGAATAGAATAGAATAGAATAGAATAGAATAGAATAGAATAGAATAGAATGGAATGGAATAGAGTGGAATGGAATGGAATGGAATGGAATGGAATGGAATAGAATGGATTTGAATAGAATATAATAAAATTGAGTACAATAGAAATAAAAAAACAAAGCAAAAGAACAGAATTAAATTTAATTGAATTACATGAAATTTAAAGGAATTTCATTGAATTGAATTGAAATTCGAGTAGAATTTATTTGAATTGCAGTTCTGCAATTTACATGTGCGAATTAGTATCGATCGGTGATCCTGAATTGAATTGAATTGAACTGAACTGAACTGAACTGAACTGAACTGAACTGAACTGAACTGAACTGAACTGAACAGAACAGAACAGAACTGAACTGAACTGAATTGAGTCGAGTAAAGTCGAGTCGAATTAAATTGAATTGAACAGAATTGATTTGATTTGATTTGATTTGAATTGAATTGAATTGAATTGAATTGAATTTAATTTAATTTAATTTAATTGAATTGAATTGAATTGAATTGAATTGAATTGAATTGAATTGAATTGAATTGAATTGAATTGAATTGAATTGAATTGAGTTGATTTGAATTGTATTGATTTGAATTGTATTGAATTGCATTGAATTCAACTGTATTGTAATAAAACCAAAACTTATATTGAATTTAAATTTGAAACTACTTTAAAAAAGTTTATGTTTAAATTTGAAACTATGTACATATATAAAAAAAATATTTTGAAAAAGAACGAAAAGGACTCGTAATCTGTATAAATATCCCAATTTTATTTTCGACGGCCTATTCTAAAATCAACAGGTAACCATTATATAGAATATTTAAACACTCAAACTGGCTATACTAGGTCGATATCTAAACATAGCTTTCAAAAAGGACCAAGAAGACCGACAACATTTGAAGATATCGATTTCTTATCTTTGACAACCCCTACTAAAATTTTCTGAGCAACGTTCTCGTGGAACATTTGAATGCAGACGAGTTTCATTTTAAGGTTCTTTTTGAGATTTCTGGAAATAAAGACGAAAAGGATACTTAAGTAATTGAGATAGAAGATCGAAATTTTGTGTGAAAAAAAATCTCATTCAATTTCACTGAAGACATCATAACTCGAAAATGCGTTACGCTATTGACAAACATATTTTTTTTGCACATTTTTCAATACTATTTCGGCACAAAATAAAAATTTCATCAGACCATAAAAAAATAAAATATTGAGGCCTATAAGAGGTCGGTCCTTCCAGGATTTTAAGATACCCACCTAAGGCTTTCATTCCGTAAATGAATCATTCACCCCCCAGACAATTACCTCCATTTTGTTGCACTGTGTATTTAGCCCTTTTTACTGTGGGCCTAAGCAGGCCCAATTGTCTTGTATACTCGCTGAGTGAATGAATTGTGAATGTCTTTAGAATATTATTGTCTAGTAAAAACAACTTCCAAAAATTTTAGAAGCTAATTGAAATTGGAAATAATTGAGGACGCTTTTCAGATTCACATAAATTCTTAGTAATCATGATGATTGTGATGGCGATTATTACTAATACAATAGTTGTGTTTATAACTTTTCCTAAAATACAATTTCCATTTATGAAATCTGAATCATTTGAAATAAAATCAATAAATTTACAGCAATTACTGGTAAATCGTATGAGTGTTTGAAATGTTATAGAATTTTATTGAGGTTTCATCTTTCCCACTAGCAGCGGCAGCTCACTTACTCAGACAATGATTGGACTTAAATTGCAATATGCCCACTTGGTATAGACGACTGCGACAACTGTACACTAGTGTCGGTTGTGGTTACTTGTGACGTTGCAATCAGCATCATCACCTTATCCAATTCTTCAAGTGGCTGATTGACTAACCGACTGATTGATTGATTGATCGATTGCTCTGGAGAGAGAAGCAAAAAAAGTGGGACATAACGCCATTATTGTAGGCAGTCACACAAAGAGCTTCCAACTTGTGTCTTTATGCAATAAGGAAATAATAATTGTAATTTTATGCTGTTATACTAAACTGAATTATCAACTAATTAGCAAAGTCTGCACATTAAGTTAATTTCATAATTGTCAAATGAAAAAAGAGAAATGTGAAATGAGAAATTGCACACACAACAGTCAGTGTCGAAAATGGTTGTACCCCTGTCAAATATTTACATGTGAAACGTATCATGTTGAGTTGGAGCTTTGAAAACTAAAATATTTTTCATTTTTATTTCATATATTTGTTTATATTTATGTGTTCTTTAAAATTATAAGAAAACATGTTTTTTTCATTTCTTGTTTAGAACAAAAGAAAAAAGTGTTTGGTATGTTCTTCATCGAAAATATTTATATATGCAAAAATGAAACTTAAATTACATTCTCATTCTTATCCAATTAAAATATGTAATTAATATGATATTGAGTTGCCCTTGTGTATAAGAACTTGTTGTAGCCTGCGTGGTCTAGAACTCACTAAGTTGCTTATAGTGGACATGTCAATTTTCTCCCATTCCGCCAATATTGCTAGTTTTAGTGCTTTCAGAGTCGTATACTGCTTCGACTTTGAAAAAACCTTAGCGGAAAGTATCCATCCCCCAGAGGTCTTCAATGGGGTTGAGGTCGGGACTTATGGCTGGCCACTCCAGTAATGGAATATTACGGGACTTAAAAAAAATCCCTTGTGAGCCGAGCAATTTGGATCGGGGCGTTGTCTTGTTGAAAAGTCCAGTTATCTCCATATAATTCGACAGCAAAGTCAATTAAATTGCTGTCCAACAGATCAACGTATGCTTCCGCATAAATTTTAGTTGGGACAAAGCATATTTCTGACTTCCCTCGTGGTCCAAATGCAGCCCATATCATAAGAAATCCACCACCGTAGTTTCGCTTGTAGCACGTTTGCCGAGGATGTCGTAAATCTCTCCAATATTTATGGTGACCATCATGGCCGTCCAAATTAAACTTTTTCTCATCACTAAATATAACGGTTTCAAATTCGTCCTCCCAAAACTCGTACTTTTCTGCAAAAGCAATAGGCGCATTTTTATGGCCTGGGTTAAGTGTGGTTAGGCCATTTGGTTAGGTACCGAAGACCTATATCGCCTTTTAGCAGTTGCTGAACACGCTGTCTCGTTACATTTAGATCCAATTCCACCTTTATTTCCCTACATCTCATATTCTCATTAGCTGCTAAATGCCCAATGCGCCGCTGAGTCCTCTGGTCTACAGTTGGGATGCGTCCACTGCGCTTAATACAACCAAAGTTTTCGGGGTCTTTGAGGAAATTTGAAACTGTATTGCGATGCCGATTTACCGCAGCTGCAATCTCGCCAATTCCTTTACCTGCAAGTCTCATTCCAACAATTTTTCCGCGCTCCACATCCATAAGTTCACTTGCCCGTGGCATGTTCAACTAGAAACACAACTGTGAATAAAACGTTTCTTAGAATATATTCATAACGATCACTTTACTCACGTACAGAAAGATATTTTATACTAAACACCCGAGAAAAATAGAGTTGTTCACTTTAAAGTGTCAGGATCGCGACTGCACATATAATTATTTTCTATTGAATTGCAAACTTACAGCGATATTCATAAATAACGGGACTACAAATAAAGTCCAAAAGAGAAAAAAGTAGTACATATATGATAAAGGGAGAGGGATATTATCGAAAAAATTGTATATGGTCGACATTAAACTACAGTTAGTTTTCAGAAGGAAAGAAAAAAATTATTTTGCATATATAAATATTTGACAGAGGTACATAATCTCCATTTTAAAGAGCTTTAATCAGAAGCTTATTTGTTTACAATTTTCTCCGATATTCCCTAAATATATTTCGATCATCTACAACAAATTGAAATTTAATCATTTTATTTGAAATCTAAAATAACGGTTCCGCCAAATAACTTTTTTTTTTGAAAATGCTATAAAAAAACTACTGTATATTTTCTCAAATTTCTTTTTTTATTTGAAAGTACAATCCTTCCGGTTAATAATGGAAAATAATTTCATTCCAATGGCTGCCTCGGCTGGCCATGCAGTAGCCTACACGATCGGTCCAATTTTTAAGCACATTATCGATTGTGTGCAGCTGTGAATTGGTGAATTGACGGTGAATTGATGTTGATGGCGCTTCACGCACACTTTCTGCCACAGCAGCAATATTCTCGGGTGTACGCACTATTTTTGGCTTTTCACGCTTTGGTTTATCGATGAGGATGCCAGTTTCTTTCACTTTTTTCACAAGATAACGAACATACAGAGCTGACGGTGCTTCTCTTCTTCCAAAATCCGTACGCAATTTTCGCACACATTCTGCAACATTACCATGATTTTCAAAGTAATGTCGCAATATTTCCCAGCGTTGTTCAAGCCTATACACAACCATATTCGTTCAGCGGAAGGATAAAACTAATTATCTGTCAAATCAGACATGAGCTAAGTGTTACCATTCACGAAATAAGCACTAGTTGAAAAAAAAAACGTTAGATGGCGGACCCTTTACATCATTTGGAAGTTAAATCCAATCAATTGAAATTTTAACCACATAAATTGAAATTTAAAACACATCAATTAAAAATATAATTTAAAATACATGAATTGAAATTTAAGAAACATTAATTCAACTTTTAAAACCCATACGACCTTATTCATAAAAAGTTATGGGAGGTTTGAGAGACGATTTACCATACAATAAACGTCTCTCAAATCTCTCACAACTTTTTATGAATAAGGCAGATAATGTATAAAATCGGTTAAAGATTTTTACTCGTATTAAATTTAAATTTCAATTGCTGCGTTTTATATTTCAATTTTAAATATAAATTGATGTCTTTTACATTCCGATTGATATTCCTAAAATTGCAATTGATGTATTTTAAAATGTATATAGAATATTCAAATTTCAATTGACATGTTTTCAAATTAAATTGATATTTTTTAAATATCAATTGAATATGGTGTAGTTGTTACTTGAAAGTTATAATTATCGACTGGGCTTTTCTGGACAATTTGGACATTGTTCTTTAAAACAAAATTCTGTTGAAATTTGTGAAGTGAGAGTTCCATGGGTTCCTCGACTCAACGGTTTGTAACGCAACGTGATTGTTTTCGCGTCCAATCGGCAGCTTAAAAAGAGTTTTGAAGTGCAACTTCTTATGAAAGGGTTTTGACATCTGGGTCGACAACTTTTTCTGTGACAGATGTAGACTGGGGATAATACGTGGCGCTACACAAAAATAGAAAAAGTGTAGACTAAAAAACAAAGTAGTATACATAGAAGTTCAAAAAGTATTCACAAAAGCAGCCAATGGAAATTTGAGTCCAATCGAAAAAATAAATAAATTGTTGATGTGTTTAATAAAGTATCATAAAAAAATCGCTAAGACATTTGGGCGTTTTAGTGATTTTGTATTTGAAAAAGTTTTATTTTTGGCAAATTTTTAATTAAAGTGGTGCCGTATTAATGACCTCCATTGAGGATAGCCTCCTATGGAATTTATTATTTTTCGATTGGACTCGCCTCGCCGTTTCCGAGTTATAACCATTTTTTTATTTTAGCGATTTTCTTATTTTGGCGATTTTTTAAAAACCAATTCTTTTTTTTGAAAAACATTTTAGAAATTGTTAAAAATGAGTTACTTTTTCGATTGGACGCTCCGTTTTCGATAATTCCCATCGTTGTGGGCAACTAGCCATTATTTCCCCCAAAAACCTGTGGCTAATGGGTAATCGAGATGGGTAATTCCCCATTGTGGTGTGTAACTACTACTAGAGTGTCCAAAAAAACGGAATTTTTAAAAAGTTTTCGGTTTGTTCGAAAAATTAATTTTTAAAAAAACCGGTTTTCGGTTTGTTCGAAAAGTAAATTTTTGAAGAAACCGGTTTTCTGTTTTCAATTTTGGCAAAAACCGGTGGAACCGGTTTTTTTCTATTAAAATTTGACAATTACGTTTTAATTTTAAATAAAAAATGTATATTATATTCCAATTTGAAATGTGTCTTTCATAGACGAATATAGGTATAGATACATTTATTCTCTCATGTGACGTTTCATTTCACACTCTTCGTCGTAGGTTTGTGGAAATGAGATAAATTGAATTTAAAATTAACTTACACCAGGTGGAGTTACAAAAATATGTTCACTTAACTTTTTCCTGTCGTTTTGGTGTAGAACTGAAAAAATTAAATGTATTTTGCAACTTTATTGTTGACTTTTATCGTTGGTATACATTTGTATTGTATTTAACACAACTAGTTTGGCACAAAAACATGAAATTCGGGTGTTGTTCCTTTATTGGACGTTTATTATTGCCTCTATCTGGTATTATTGAACCCATGTTTTCCACCATCACATGTTTACTTTCCACCGTACCTATGACGTTTAATTTATTGAGAGAATAAATGTATCTATACCTATATTCGTCTATGGTGTCTTTAATAAAAAATGTAAAAGCTCTACTCAAATTGACATTAAACTGATTTCAATTCGAAAAAAATTTCAAAGATTTTCTTGTATAGAAATCTTATTAAGTTTAAAAAAGTTATTAATAAAATTATATTATTTTTGAAATTTGGAAAAATAAAGTTTGAAAAGCTTGATTAATTCCTAATTAATTTTTAATTAATTCATAAAGTAATTTTGAAATTTCAATAAAATAATGTTTGGAAATATCATTTATAATTTATTGAAACATGAAATAGTATTTGAAAATAGAAATCATGTTTCTTAACTCCAAAATGTCAATAAAATTTGAAAAGCATATCAGTTATTATTAAGTTTTTTAAGGATATTAACACAAATTGAAAAAAAAGCCGGTTAACCGACGTCAAATAACCCGTCTCCTCCGGTTTGTTCGAAAATTACGTTTTTTAAAAACCGGCACACAGTTAATTGCAAAAAAAAAAACATTTTTTCGGTTTCAGTTTTGAACCCTCTAATAACTACCCATTATTTACCCCATAATGGGTAATCGTGATGGGTAATTCCTCAACGCTGTGGGTAACTACACACTATTTGTCCCATATTCTGTTGGTAAGGGTAAATGATCATTCCCCACGGTGATATGTATGGGTTACACATGGGAGGTAAATACGAACTCTGATAAAAACTTCCAGAAGTGTACATAAAATAACAAAAAGGGAACACGAAGGTACAAGAATTTTACAGAGGTACAAAAAGTGTATAAAATAGTACAGGAAAGTACCAAAAATTGATGTTGCGAAACCAACAACACTTAGGATCTTATCACATACCTCTGAATGAGAGAATCTAACAGGGGTTAAAAATGGATCACATAAGCCACTCTCCGTTTGTGTTAGACAATTTGTTTCCCATTCGACTCGTTTTGTGTAAAATCGCCTAAAGGGATGAATAAAATTTAAACACGTGCTAAAGTGATAACATTTGTAAACAAAGCACACGGAAACACTCCTCCTTTAACAACGTCTTCTTTGCGCCTAGGAAAACGCAAGGCATGGGAGGCTTCTAATGGCATTCTCTCGTACAAAACCTCGCTATTCATATCTTATGTATTGCATGCAGTTCAGATTCAAGCGAACGAGTGTTTTTTACGTCAGGAAGAATACTGGGGATAAAGTTAATAAAATATTAGAGCTGTTTATTATTCCATTATTGCCACTTATGACTTTCCAAAAAAAAAAAAACGATCCACATTTAATACTACGAAATGTGGCAACATTTACTGTAATAGGCGAAAAAAATGCGATACTGCAACACACTTGTAGCAAGGCCAACATATACATGGTAGCAGCTGATGTTGTTGTAGTTGTAGGCAGCAACAACAGACATTTCATTTTTGTTCATTCGCTTCAGTTCCCTGCAGTTCATGGGACTGGTTCAAAACCGGTGATTTCACTGGTCACAAATGGACAATAACCGATCCTTTCGCCGGTTGTTTCACCAGTGATTTTAACATGGTGATGCCCTAGGATGGGGTCAATTGCCCTCTAACAGGTCACAATGAATCAGTAAATTCACCAGTCATGTTTAACACATCCAATCACCGGTTTTTTGAACCACTCAGATAACTGATATATTTTTAGAACTGAGGGAGTAAATTAGAGATTGAGAGAGTAAATGATCTCCATCATAATTCAAGCGAATTTTGTATTCTTGTTTACAAAATCAGAAAAACGGATTAGGGGTTTTTTCTGCAAATGCTTATGTGCGTGCTTAACAAAAACACTCAGCACCAGCCATTAGTAGCATGAATATAATTTCGAACTGACCCTTCTATAGATAACTTTTGGTTGGCCAAAACACCGGTGCATGATGTGCAGTTAGTAAATTTTAAATATAAACAAAATTAAAATTCATAATTATTTTAATAAAATATAATTTTAGACAAATCAATAATTTAGCAGATAATTACAAATTTTGTTCAAATTAACTCTAAAACCAATTTTGAAAATTTCAAAAAAAAAAAACTAAGTGGCGAAATAATTAGCGCCTTAAACCGGCGATCTAACCAGTGTCTAAGGTGTGCAACATTGGAGAAGTACTTGCCGGGTTGTCAAACTCTACACAAATATATATCAGCAATACAAGAATACAAAAAACTATAAAAATGAAATACATATGGGTTTGACAAGTGAAACGAAAACTAGCATGGGAAAAATTAAATCACCTGTTTAAACGACTATACCTGATAGATAATTCTACCATGATCAATATGTATAACTTTTACCACGCGTTGTTGTGAACAATTTAATTCCAATTTTATTTTCAATTGGAAATAAAAATCTACTCTTCAAATTTAGAGATATAAAAGTATACGAAGTCTTCCATTAAATACAATAATTTGAACGAACTTTCCACGTGTAAGCCGGATTGTAACTTTCTGTTGTTGAATCCTTCCTTCTTGATAACATTTTCATTCACAACATATAATAACACAATTTATCTAAGATAACCTTTTGTTGCCATTTCTTGAAATTTAACATGTGGCAACATTATCATTGCTCAAGACAGAATTTAAGTGGGAAATTGAAATGACGCTTAATATCGCTTAGATGTCCCGTACAAATTAAGCTATAATTAACTTTAGCGGGGTAAAAAACGCACTGTTTCTGTAACAAAAACTATACGTGCATTTTATTGATTTTCTATTTTAACTCTTACGTGAACAATGTTTTGGATTTATTTTTTAATTTTGTTTTCAAAAGAAAGCAAATGCTTCATAAACCACGAATAATATTTTTACTTTTGTGAGTAATATTTACGTGATTGTCACGAAACACGTGTATCATGCCTGATTAACACGTGAATGTGAGTAAGAACAAAATATGCTTACGTGAGCGTGTGTGAACGTGGGTTGTGCAAATATTTTGGTGCGTGATTGTGCTTGAGTGACCGTTTTACTTTCGTGAGCATGCGCCAAAAATTAATCACGGTTCCATCTGTACTTGACACACTCTACCTCTACTTCACTCACTGTACAAGACGAACGTCAACCATTTCGATACGATATCAACGCAGAAAACGAGAGACATACGCAATCAGATACAAGCTAACCCACATCTACGAAGTCAAAATGTTTAAACATGTTCTATGCATACAAACAAATATTCAGTCTTCGTGCAAAAAGCCAAATTCGCCAAATAGTTTCATATACACACACGAAGGGTTATTTTTGTTGTGTGAAGAATGGCTGTCGATGCCCAGTATAGTGTCTTAGCACCTTTCATGGAGATGGTTAACCTGTGGTTAAAAATTATATTTTGAGTCACCATTCGGTACTACTTACACTCGCCGCATTAGAGGAAGAAGAGAAGTGACCGTTATATGTCTCAATCAGGTGTACACAGCCGTGTTCACTCACATTGCATTGCCTCGCAGATATTCCAAGCAGATGATTTGTGATTTTTTTTTTGGATATTGACTGAAAGGGAAGCAATCAATTGTGGATGGACACCTACGGCATTAAACCCAACAATGACATTTTGTTGCACTTTAAATATATTTTATATTAAGTTGATTTTACATATTTTACATTAATATTGGGTATTATTACCATAGTCTTTTGGCATCTTTGCTAACGACAGACACTAATGGCCCGAGTTTAAGTGGTTAGTTAACTTAAAGATTACTTAATCCTAAATGAAAGTTAATTAGAGGTTAACCTTGCGTTTTGTTTTTCAGTGGTGAGTTATAATGTAAGCCGCCACATTGTTAACACATATGGCAACATTTTTATCCTTATTGGGGAAAACATCTGTTTTGAACAAAATACCAAAACAACAAATATAATTATGTAAAATAAGAAATAAATGCATAAAATATAAGTTATTAATTAAGTAATTAATGACCTCGATTCAAAGTACAAACAAATATTCTAGACAGAAATATGTACATATGTATTTTACATATGTCATTTTGACAATCAGCAATGTCATCACATTGTTGACTGTCAAAATCAAATCGTTCTGAATACAGTTTAACCCACCAATATTGTTAAATGTTGACTTAAAAACGCAATTCGATTTTTAACTACGAAACGAAGATGACCATTGACTGAAAAACTGCCCATAAATGTATTTAAATGCGTTTTCAAATCTCTTAATTTCTATGCTGATGATAACAATCTGAAGAGTTTCAAAGACTTTACAACTCCATGTTACAGTTTATTAGTTTATGGTTGTTTTTATTTTTAATATCAAGTCCTACATAAATTTCAAGGTTAATATTTTTGTTTATGTGATTGAATTGATGTAAATTTATTTGTTTACTAAAATGCTATTCAAATGTAATGAAGGGCTTGGACTTGTATTCAAAATATGACACAATTTTTATTAAGGCCAGCAAGAACCACAACCACCACGTTTGGTTTACAAAACTTCCCAAGACTTTTGACATAATGGAGCAGTAGCGACCCACGCAGGCATTGACTTAATGTAACGAATGCCCTCCACCACATTTCATTTAACCGCTGACCAGTGACCGACCCCAAAGACGATCGAAGTCTTTTGTAAATAAAAAGAGTATTGACACAAAACACAACCAATGGCCAGTTTGTAAACGGAAGTTTGAGTAGATTACATTGGGTTTGTTTTTGGGGTTTGGGAAAGGGTGTTTTATCGCTTATTTCTTTATTTTCTTTTCGTTTCGCTTTCTTGGTGCTTTATGAAATTATACAAGTGTTTTTATTTTTTGTTTACCCACTTAAACGTTTTGAGTAAATTTTCGTAACATTTTTGTTGTTGTCTACTTTTATTAATTTTGTTTTGTTTTGTAAACGGAAATTGAAAACCCTACAATTGTGTCAATATTATGAAACCGATATTCACCTAAATACTTATACATACATATATATTTAGAAATACAAGTGCAACTGAACGAATATACATATATGTAGGTAATATTACTCATTGTAACATGTTGACTGGTGAATCATGAATCAACCCTAATGTTGAAAAAAATTTTACAAAGTTTCTTACAGGTTGTAGGTACAATAATATTCGTAGCCTTTAACATTGGCAATGGTTTATAACAATTTGAAATCCGTAATTGTAAAAAACATTAGAGTTGGTTTTATTAGATTTCCGCTTATAAGCTGCCACACATAAAGTTTATCCCTTAATATCCTGACACTTGGCAACATCTCCGTAATGTGTCACACACTATTAGTAACTTGGCAAATTTGTATTTACATGCTTGACACCACCACCATCATCATTTAATTAAATGAAATGTAAAATGAAAAAGGGCTGTTTTGCTCCCGTGTAAAAGCTTGTAACGACGGGTTTTCCCTTTGAAGCTGGCGTATACTCAGTGGTCGCCAGGGGTTTGTTAAATACCATTTATTTTTGAGAGAAAGAGTAGAACGCTATCAATATTCTTTATGTAGATACATTTTAGTTCAAACGTATTAATATTTAATGATAAAAATAATATTACAGTAAATGTCTTAGCGTGGAGCGGCAAGATGGCGGTGGGATTCTACAGACGTTACTAACAGCTGGCAGATGATGAGGAACCGGGTAGAGTGTTACCGGTGGCGGAGATCATTAACCGAACCGGCGCTGACTCGTTGGGGAGTGACTTACCGTCTGTAACAGTGACGCGTCGTCGATGGGTCGTTGCAGTTGTCGTAGTCGAAGGTTCGCGGTCGATGTCGGGACTTCTTAGAAGGCATGTCTTTCGAGACCATTAGGGAAATTTTTGTACGCTGGGGTTTGGCAAACAGGAAGCCTCAGTCTATACTAGGCAGGGAACCTGTGGTTGAAAGGTGGGACTACTGCAGGGACCAAGGTCAAGACTTCACAGGCAGGGAATCTCTGTCTTGAACCAGCGGAACAAAAGACAACACGGAAACAGGCGGGTATCAAGTTCAAGACCCTACGGGCAAGGAATCTGTGGCTTGCACCAGGAGAAAAAAGACAACATGGGAACAGGCGGGTACCAACAACAAGACCCCACAAGCAGGGAATCTCTGAGTTGAACCAGCGGAACAAAGACAATGCGGGAACAGGCGGATATCAAGTTAATGACCACACCGGCAGGGAATATCTGACTTGAACCAGAGGAACAAAAGACAACACGGGAACAGGCGGGTACCAAGTTCAAGACCCCACAGGCAGGGAATCTCTGGCTAGCACCAGGGGAACAAAGACAAGACGTGAACAGGCGGCTACCAAGTTCAAGACCCACAGGCAGTGAATCTCTGGCTTGAACCAGGGGAACAAACGCAACACGGGAACAGGCAGGTACAGGTGGGGAATCTCTGCTTTGAATCAGCGGGAGCGGTAGGCAATAAGGTTGAGACCCCACAGGCAGGCAATCTCTGGTTTGCACCAGGGGAACAAAGACAATACAGAAACAGGCAGGTACAAGTTCAAGACCCCACAGGTAGGGCATCTCTGCTTTGAACCAGCTGGAGCGGTTTACAATAAGGTTGAGTGAGACCCCACAGGCAGGCAATCTCTGGTTTGCACCAGGGGAACAAAGACAATACAGAAACAGGCAGGTACCAAGTTCAAGACCCCACACGCAGGGAATTTCTGGCTTGAACCAGCCGGAGGACGACTACTAGGGATTACTATACTATCTACGTTTGAACTAGAGATGTTTGTCGTCACAGCTGTGAGATGTTAGTCGTCACAGCTGTGATTCTCAGGTTTGGCTATTGGTGGTGGCTATTGCCCTCCAGATGGCGTTGTTGCACTAACGTTGCGGTTGAATTCAACAGATGGCCTTATTTGGTCAACAGATGGCGAATGTATAAGTGTGGTGGAAACGAGCGGCCTGATTCCGCCTTTACAAGCTTTCAAAATTCTATTATGTCAAGGACATTTAGTTGTCACTCAAATAGTGTAACTCTTCACACAATTGTATAAGTATTTAGCGGGTGAAAACAAAAGTACGCCTTTTATCTTACCCTTGATTTGAGTTAAAGATTTGTACAATAGGGTATACTGATTAAAAAAAAAAATAATGGTTTCCCATTACATCCCTTGGTGCGATTGGGCAGAGCTCACTGGTTAGCTGTGCGCTTTCTAGTTTTACACTCACTGATTGGGACCTAAAGTTTTACACCGTTTCCGAACGGTATTTTTGCTGGAACTTGCTGAAACCAAATGCTGTTGAAACGGAAAACGTTTTCGACGCAGTTCTGCACAATACAGAACACCACAATACACCACCCTGATGAAACTGCGCACCACACAATGACTCGCTCTGGGTGCAGTCCGTCTCATGGAGTATTTCTGGATTAGATTCACTCCATGTACGGCAATTTTAGATCAAAATGGGTTTCATCAGACATAAACAAGCAATTTATCAAGTTATTGTCTTCTTCGGCCATTTCTATCATTTATTTGGCGAAATTCCCTGCGAATAGGCAAATCCAGAGGGTTTAACTTTTTTTGTAATTTGGAAATTGTACGGAAACAAGTTCAAGTCATCATGAATTATCCACTGTAATGACGGTCTGCTAACTCCAATTTGCGCCGATAAGATTTGAGTCGAAATTTAATATTTTAAATTTCAAATAGAATATTTAATTGATGTATTTTAAATTTCAAATAGTCTACTTTGATTCAATTGACTTATCTTATTAAGTTTCAAATATAATTTTGAAAATTTAATTAATTTTTTGGAAATCAAATTTTCTTAATTTCAATTGAAAATGGTACCGTTGGTGGAACTGAAATGGATTTATATAACATACATTTTTGTAGGTGTTTCTAAGGACCTGAAGATCCGTATTGAAAATTTTGATTTTTATTTTTGTAATTGTTAGATGTTCTTGACGTAAAAGTTGTAAATCCTTTTAAAAAATTAAAATTTCTTTAAAAATTAATTCCTTACAAGATGAAAGAATCGGCCCCTGCAACATTACGCAGGAACCATTTCTATGTTAAGAACATCGATATACTTACGTCCAAACATTGTTTTTTTTTTAAATTTAAGATCTGCTGCTTTTTTGTTTCTTTGTTGTCTGTCACGTATTTGTTTTCAGCGGTTTCTAACAAACAAAGTCATATTTGGGTCACAAAAACATATATTATAACATATTAATCATTGTGTCTCCAACGTGCAATATTGAATAGCAAACACAATGTGTTTGGACACAAGTGTACTATATTTGCGGCACGCTATACACATGTTATATTTGCATGCAAACAACAACAAACAGAGAGATTTTTCAGCGTGTAGGAAATACGGACGATGATCATATTTTTCCCATAATATTTGTTTGAATTAGTTCTATGAGAAGCGCTCATTCAAAATTGGCTAATTTCTCCGATTTGGATGAAAATTGGTGTGTATAGTATATTTAGAGCAATGTTTAGTTAGTGCGCGAGGCTCTTTTACATGAAAACGAGGGTATGAACCCTAATCCAACCACCATACAGTTCTGTCGACTACAGTCTCCTCGTTTTGTGATGGCCACACTATCAAGTAATTAGCCACGCAAAATATTCTCAATAAACTGTTTGGAATCGGTGTGGAAGCGCACCGAGCAGATCTCCCCTGTTCCTTCATGGGATGTAATGGTGGGGCACTATTTACATATTTGATGGTACGAGGACAGATCAATAAGTTCGTGACTTTTCGAACTTCACTCGTAGTTATATGAAATGCAACACTGCAACACATCAAGTACCAACTATTAATAGACTACTGTAAAATTTTGAGCAAGTTCCGTTATTTTCTTTGCGTTTAACAGCTGCTCAAAACATACAACCTCGTGCATTTTTGTTTTTAAATGGAAAAAGTGAATTTCGAGTGCTCATTAACATTATTTTTTGCGAAAAAAGACCGTCAATCAAACCAAAGAAAAGCTTGATAAATACTATGGGGAGTCTGCACCATCGATTTCAATGGTGAAAAAAGTGGTTTACTGACTTTCTTTGTAGTCGCACAAGTACAAATGACGCTGAACTTTCTGGACGGCCAACTGAGGTCAATACACCCGAAAATGTCGAAAAAATCCACGATATGATGTTGGCCGATAGAAGAGTAAAAGTGCGCGAGGTTGTTGATGCTGCAAGATGGGTGCCGCGTTTGCTCTCAATGTAGTCTCAATGACAAAATTCCATGAATTGGGCTACGAATTGGTACCTCATCCGCCATATTCTTCGGATTTAGCCCCCAGTGACTGTTTCCTATTTTCAAACCTAAAGAAATGGCTCGGTGGAAAGAGATTTAGCTCCAACGATGAAATTATTGACCAAACAAATGCCTATTTTATGGACCTCGAAAAATCCTATTTTTTGGAAGGGATACAAAAATTGGAGAAACGTAACTAAGTGTATTGAGCTAAAAGGAGATTTGTGTTGAAAAATAATTTTTTTGTTTCCAAAAAAAAAACTGTGTTTTATTTAAAAAGTCACGGACTTATTGATCCGCCCTCGTATCTTTGAGTTAAGCTGATTTTAGCTCCGGGATACTTTTTGCAATAAATTTAAAAACTTCTGTTAGAATCACGATTGAGTTTATCGAAAAATTGATAGTGTTTCTTAAAATTGTAATACGGCCCTGTTCTGTAAACAGAATCCAGACACACATAAAACGTTTCAGAATTTTTGGGTTTCTGGAAAACAATTCAGAAGAAAAATATCAGTTTTGAATTAGAATGCAAATGCCCTGTGATTTTAAAACAAACAATTCAGAACGAAAGTATTTCATGTTTTAAGAACATCAAAATTGTAGACTTTTTATTCTGAAAGAAAAGGCCGGCAATAGAGTATATTTTTTCTGAAATCTTGATACAAAAGTATTTTTATTTTCATTTCTGTTCTATTGCATTAAACAATTATTTTAAAGATAAACAATATACATAGTATTTAAAAGAAATTTTGCGAAATTTAATGAATTTCAGAAAATCGAAAGAGTATATGATATATGATTTAAATTTTATGATGATTTTGTTTCTTACCGTGCATTTGTTTGGGTAAAAAATGTATGAAAATTCTCAATAATAGACATGATTTTTTTGTTGAAAGGGAAGAGAAAGTGACAGCAATTGGATAAAATTAAATTCAATTTAAAAAAGGAACATTATTTCTTGTTTAAACTTCTTTAAAATCCCCCACTGTGCGTGTTGCAAGATGCATCTTGTGTCTTTGACTTAATTAATATATCAAGTTATTTTTTATTTGTTATCTCTTAATTTTTTTTGTATCGTATGCAATTATAAATATTTTTATGATAAAACTTGGTGTAATTGTTAATTTTTGTTCTGATCATAGACAGATAATAAGAAAAGACGTCAGATAATGTTATTGCTTTTATATAAATAAAAAAAATAAAAATACAACTAATAATCAATGCCGTAGTGTAACGATTATACATAGTAGTAGTTTTTTTTTCATTTACTTCATCACTTCATACTCGTATCATCATCACCACTCATATCTGATGCAGTTGACGGTTATCGAGGAGGCAGAGTTGTAGTAGTTGCTGATGCTGCAGTTGCAGATGCAGTTGCATTGGCAGTTGTACCAGCAATTCCAATTACAATCGGCGCGATTACTGTTAATTGAACTTTAGCACTGAGTGAGGATGAGCGAAAACAAAAAACAGTAAACAGCTAAATTTCTTTGGTTTATTTATACAATCTTGTTGTTGCTGTTAATGATATTTGTTGTTGTTGCTGTTCCTCTAAACTAAATGCGCCGATGATAAGCTTCAATAATGTTGTACCCATCATCGGTCGAATTCCCATATATAGCGTGTCTGATTGTAAGGAAAACAAGAAAGAAGTCAACAAATAGAGATGCAACAAGTGTTGCTTTGCTACTTACTAACACCGCTATAATGTTGCAGTTGCAGCACGAATTGTTTTGCTGTTTTGTTGTTGTTGTTGCGGTGGTATTTCAAATACTGCAACGTGATGTTGTTTGAAAAGTTATAAAAATAGCACTTTCCTTCAAACAAAAAGAAATAGTAAAAAACTCGGTATTTTTGTTTTGTTTCCGATTCCGTGTTAATCAGGGTTTCCCAAACTTTTAAAAACTAACAAATTTTGTTACAAATCAACAACAACAAAAAAACAAATTGTACTATTTAGTTTTGCTCTTTTTCGTTAAGTTTCCATTTGCAATAGATAACACTCGGCAACAAAAATGAGAGCCTCATTTTTAAACTAAAATGTTATGAAATTTTACATCCCTCCAGGGGTGGTGTGGAGTAGACCGGGGCACGAAAAAAATTTCCCAAAGTCGACGTCAAATATTAAAGATCACCTCGAGACAATTAAAAAAAAATCCTTTCCGAGCCAGTGAAAAGCAGTAGTTTTTTTGTTTGTGGCTCGATCGTAACGTACAATACATAATGTTATAGGTCTCGACGAGTACTATATGTTTCCTGTAGATGTCGCTGACGTACGATATCATTTTGTAATGAATGCAGTTGCTGCCAATAAAATTTAAAAATATTTTTTCTAGGGTTAAAGCCCTTAAAAACCAAGAATATTTTGCTTTGGAAGTATACAGTTTTATTCAAAAACAAAAAAGTTATGTAATACAAATATTTTTTAATGCAAACGCATTATTACCGCAAGTTATTGCATACTTTTTTGGCGCTATTGAACAAATTTAAAAAATTTCCGTATTTTTTAGCGCAAATTATTGCATACTTTTTAGCGCTGTCGAAATTTTTTAAAATATTTTCTGGGGCAATTCATTTTTACTCTAGTTACCATTGAAATGTTGCTTTGGTTTTATTACAAATAAAATACAAAAAAGGGTAAAGATAATTATAGCAAATCTTTGCGCGTCTCAAGTTGGGTGTACCGTTCACGATTTTCTAGTTTTTGTGTTTGCTATGCTATTCAATATTACATATTGGAGACACAATAGTCGTGTTTTGGTTACAAGCAAACGATTGTCGCTTGCTAAGTTGCAAAGAAAACGGCAATTTAGCGATAAGTAATTTTATTCAAAAATATGAATAAAAGTATAAAACGATAAAAGATGTCAAAAAAAAAAATTGTTTAAACTTAGCGAAAATGATTCTCGACGCTAAGTTCCCGCTAAGTCTTCGCTAAGTGCTTCATACAAAACAAGCGAATATACATATGTATAAGCAAGTGGTCTAACCAAAACACGCTTAATATTACCTATTGGAGATATGTTTTTATGACCCAAATATGGCTTTGCTTGTTGAAATCTGCTGAAAATAAAAACATGACAGAAATCGAAAAACAAAAAGCAGCAGATCTTCAATTCATGAAAACAATGTTTGCACTTCAAACTATGGGTGTTCCAAACATTTACATGGTTCCTGCATAATGTTACAGGGGCCGATTTTTTCAATGTTTCTAATCTCAGGTATATGTATTCTGGATATTTTACAATCAATATTCTGGAGTTTCAAATATGGCGCCAAAAGGTTCCCCTGGAAACAAATACATACAGTAAGATCTATTCAGAGAAAAATGTGGTTCTAAACACATTTGCGCTTCACGCTGAATAATTTGTCTTTTTTGTTGTTTGCGTGCAAATATAACGTGTTTGTTGTACCTTGTCAAAAAATATAGTATACTTGTGTGCAAACACATTATGTTTGCTATTCAATATTACATATTGGAGATACCAAAATTAATATGTTATGATATATGGTTTTGTGACACGAATATGGCTTTGTTTGTTGAAAAATGCTGAAACCAAAAACGTGACAGACAACAAAGAAAGAAAAAGGTATGAAATTCATGAAAACAATGTTTGCACGTAAATATATGGGTGTTCCAAACACTTACATGGTTCCTGCTAGAGTTGTGTAGTTCACGAATTGAACGATTCACTCTTGTGAACTAGATGAACTAGTTCCGCTCGTTTGTTTCAATAGTTCGCTTGTTTCAGCAGTTTTTTTGTATTTGGTGTCTAATGCGAAGAATTATGTGTTTATGGATGTCATATCAACGCAACAAAACCGTTGGATTGTTAAATTATTTGTATCCTTAAAAATGTTCCAACTCACGTCTAGACTTTACATGTAAATAAGCAACGAAAGTGCTTGACATTTCCAATATTAAAAATAAAAATATACACGCTGATAAAACCCGGCCTCTGTAACATATGTGTCTGTATCACAAACATATCTGTATTTGGATCAGAAACACATACATATATTATAACATATTAATCAATGTGTCTCAAACATGTAATATTAAATAGCAAACACAATGTGTTTGGACACAAGTATACTATATTTGCGACAAGCTGGAAAGACACGTTGTATTTGCGTCCAAACAAAAAAGACAGATTTTTCAGCGTGTACGCACTTTATTGTACAGAGTGAATTCATTTTATATTATTTTGTTTTTAAAGTTACCTTTTAATTTTCATCATCATCCCTGATGAGTGTTTAAAGTTAAAATTTTTTTTTTTGAAAAATAATATAAATATTTGTGTGTTGTGTTACCAACAATGACATATTATATGCAATTAAAATTATTTCGTTGTTATTGAAAAAGATATCTTAGGAAATTGTTGTATTTAATATTGGAGTCGTGTATTTTGAAAATTTTTGTGTTGGAGAGGAGTCGTGGATTTTAAAATTGTCGGAGTCGGAATGGAGTCGTGGATTTTTAAATTGTTGGAGTCGGAGTCTTTCAATTTTAGACAGACTCCACAGCCCTTATATTTTACAGTAAGTATTGTAGGGTCCCAAATATGGGATGTTAAGAAGTCGTTCGTCTTGGCGCAACGTTTGCGGTTTGCGGCGCGAACTTTCACTGTTCAATGAAAGCGAATGTATTAAAACAAAATTTGTATTTAAAATTCAATAAAATAATTTTATTAATTTCTATCAAAAATAAGTTCTATTCGGTGAAATACGATTTGTTCACGCACACATTTTCTCGGAAACATTTTTTGTTTTTCGCAATCATTTGTTCGTTCTCGCAAACATTTGTCGTTACTAGCAAACATTTTCGTTTCTCGAAAATGTTTTTTAAGTTTGGAATTATTATAACTCGTTTGCGGTGAACGAAAGAACAATGAATGTAAACGATTTTCGTTTCTCGTAATGGGCTTTTTGAGTTTAGAGTTACCATATATCGTCTGTTGCATACAGTTCGGTGTATTTTGTATAACGGAACGAAAAAGAACAAGACTCTTATTTTATTACACTTTTATTATTTTTCTTGAATAACGGTCTAAGTATTTATTAACATTTACATTTTTTGTTTATTTGTGAATGTTTGTTATATAGTTTAATAAGGTGGCCCAAAATTCACGCCAGATTGAATGTAATTGAATATTTTCTCGGGACGTATAAAATGTGGTACCGTCTTAATGAAACTACAGGACGTTCACATCCATATTATGCAATTTAGGAACAACAAAACTAGATTATTATGTTGCAACCGAACTTGATTAAATGTTATAACATGGCATTTCCGAATTTTCGATGCAAAATGCATCGACGATGGCCTCAGCCAAAAATCTACACAAAACAGCGACACTTTGAGGTGCATTTGTTACCTAACAATCCCTCGTGTATTTTTTGAAAACCCAATGCCATAATATTGAAGATTAACGAAGACATCAAGATGAAAATGAGCTTCAACTATGGAGATGATTGTTGTTTGAAAGCCCTTCATTATTTTTAAAATATCAAGAATAAAATCGCATTGTTCTTTAATTTAGTGTTCCATTTTTAATAACCTTGATTTGGCAGTTTTTACGCTACGTTTTTTTCTTCAACAACAACACTTTACCGCTCACATTGCACTAAATTTAAATCTTGCGTGGATTTTCGGACACCCTCTTTTTTATACGCAAAGAGATGTGATTATTCTACATGATTTAGTAAAGTCACGTATTCCATTTTTGCGAAATTTTCGTAAGAAATTTTGTCATTTACTCGTATCTCCAAACGGAAGAGAGTTACCACCTATCACTGCAATTATTCCATTATTCCATGAATATTTCCTCCCCGTAATCCATTTTATTTTTAACGCGTGTGGTGTTACTTTTTTTTGTTGGTGAAAATATTCGAAATGTCAAAATTCCAGCGGCAAACAATTGTTTTCGTACAAAATAACTTTGGCATAACAACTCTGTAATTGATTTTGTTTTCGAAAATGAAACAATGTGAACGAAATGTGAACGAAAATTTCGGTGAATGAAATTTTTGCTATTTTTTTTATACACGCACTTCTTATGGCAAGGAAAATTTCATAAAAACTGAATGCGGGGCTTAACAACGCAACTTTTGGGAATCATACGGCAAATGAAAATCTATTTATTTCAAAACTACACTGGGTTTGCCGGCCGGGTTCAGACGCCGTTTGGGTCGGTACAATTTTCTTAGTTTTATTTTTCGCCTAATCAGCTGATTTTTGTGTTTCATTTGAGTTGTATTATGTTGCATTTTACGGGACACTAATATGTATATTTTTAATTTAAATTATTTGTCCAACCAATCAAATTATCGCCAGCTGTTGGACAACATGGACCCCATATTGAGAAACACTTGCAATTAAGCGTAACAGTTTCCACTTAATTTGATTTTCTAAATTTAATTTTATTATTGGTTTGATTTCTACAGAAATTGTTGTTAATTTAATTTATATCATGTTGTCCCATTTTGAATTCACACATTACGAAAAAGTCAATTGTCATTTTGGGTGTGATTTCGTTATGTGTTTTTGGGGGTATCAGTGGATTGATTGGTTTCCTCTACTCTTTCTGTCTCTTGAGAGAGGACAGTTGAGAGTTGTGGCTCTTGTCTTGTCAAAAACGCACACGTTTCGATTCAAAAGACACATATACGACATTGTCGTCTGCCACTGCCGCCTCTGTTGGACTGTCTGTAGTTCTGTCATCATGCCGTGCGCTGCAGTCACTGCTTCACTGTTGTTGTTGAGAAGAAATGAATGGCACCATCGTGTAACACTTGTCACTTCACGAGCGCGAACGTGTTCATTCCGATATCGCTGCTGTCGCTGGCGTTTGGTTGTTTTTTTTTTCTTACTCGCCTCAAATGTGCTATAATTATCACGATATTTTTTATTTTTATTTGAATTCTTTTTTATAGAAAATGATGATGACGATTACGACTTGGTTGATTGTTATTGTCTGTTATCTATGGACTTTAGTTGGTTGAGCAAATGACTGACTGACAATTCGTGTCTATCTGTTGGTAATTCATTCGATATTGATAATTTTTATATCTGTAAAACACGCATTTTGCCAATAGCAACAGGCATTTGCCGCTTTGGACAGGTAGCAAATGTGCGTGAGTTTGGAACTTGTTGTACTTCATCGGGATCATTATTATAATCATTATCAGTTGTAAAACAACAAAATTATCTAAATATAGTAGCGTCAAGTTGTTGCTATAGCTGTCTGGCAACACCTTGCAGGTGCAAAAGCAGCAGGAGCTAAAATCGTGGTACCAGTCGCCCTTATGTAAAAATATGTTGTAGTTTAAATCCTTTGTCCCAACTTACTTAACAACTTGTGGTTTTGATTGATTCTTCTAGTTGTCGTTTTAATTTCAGTTTATATTTTTCATTGATTTTTTCACTGTTTTTATAATTTTGGATATCTAAAGTCTGTTAAAAAAAACACAGTTTTGTTCAAGTCTGTTCAAACTTCTAAGCCATCTTTGGCAAAGATTTCGTTATCCATCAATACAGTGTTTGATCCTCGTAGCATTTTTTGACCGCAGCATTTTATTATTTCAAGAAACGTAATGTTCTTCCGGTAACTCTCAATGTCCTTACTCGTCCGCATTTTCTGCATCGATTTTTAAAAAATCAAATCGAAAATTAATAAAAAAAGGTTGGGTTTTTTTTTAATAATTCATAATATTAATGAACAAATGTTTAATAATATTAATGAACAAATGTTTAATAATATTAATGAATAAATGTTTAACATTCAATTTAATTTAATACTTAAAGTAATACAAAAGTTTGGTTTTTTTTAATAATTCATAAATGAATGAACAAATGTTTAATTATATTAATGAACAAATGTTTAATAATATTAATGGACGAATGATTAATATTTAATTTTTAATATACAACTTAATTCGAATATTTGCGAAATATTTATGATATAGTACACTGTGAAACAAAATTAGATTTTTTTCAAAATGATGGGGTTCTGTCAACGGATTTTGGTAGAAAGGTCTAACAAAAATATACGTGTATCGGCGTTTTGTCAGATCTGATCAGAAATTTTTTTTAGGGCGGGTCAAAGTTTCCGCCCCTCGAAACTTTCCTGCAACATATCGGCATGCAAAATTGTGTGTTCCTTACTTCTGAGGTACAAAATATGTTCAGAAGTTTTGTAGAAAAGATTCAGGTACACATTTTTGTGGAACAAGTTGATCCTCTAACTGTCACGTATAACCATAATTTTTACTTTTTTTTTGAAAACTCGCAAAAAACTGCCCCAAAATGGGCGGGGGCGTGGTCAAAATGTTCTACAAAAATGATCACCATAAAATTTCACTATAAGTGTCTGAACACTCCAAAACACAAATCTTAGCCCAAGTGCTAGATAAAAGCTGAAATATGACAAAATTCACTATAACGGGTTTTTCAATAAGAGCGCTACAAAAGTTTTTTTTAAATAAAACAAAACCGGTTTTAGATACCAATGAAATTCTTTATTCCTGTGAAAGTACGTCCGATGCCATTATGTATGGAACTCGATATCTTTTGCATGGCCACCACGGGCACGCTTGCAGAAGTCCAGACGCTGAACCCAATTTTCGACGGTTTTCAAGCATAAATCGGCCGATACTGCTGCAATTTCACGTTCGATATTCGTACGAAGTTCATCAATCGTCGCAGGCTTGTTGGCATAGACCATAGACTTGACGTAGCCCCACAGGAAATAATCTAACGGTGTCAAATCGCACGACCGAGGCGGCCAATCGACTGGGCCATTTCGTGAGATAACACGTTCACCAAACTTGGTTTCCAATAAATTGATTGTGGCATTCGCTGTGTGGCTTGTGGCGACGTCCTGTTGGAACCACATGTCCTCCAAGTCCATATTATCCAAATATTCGGTTATCATTGAACGGTAGCGATTCGCATTCACAGTAATGTGCCGGTCTTGATCATCACGGAAGAAGTACGGCCCAATGACGCCGCCGGCCCATAAACCGCACCAAACCGTAATTTTTTCGGGATGCAATGATGACTCATGGATTACGTGTGGATTGCTGTCTGACCAATAACGCATATTTTGCTTATTGACGAAGCCATTCAGCCAGAAATGAGCCTCATCGCTGAAGATGATTTCCGATGATTTTCCGCTCTTAAAGTTGAGGCCACTGACTCCAAATTTCGGTAGTAAATTTTAATAATTTCGACTCGTTGTTGGCTCGTATATCTTTCCATGATGTAATGGCAAACGTTACTGAAGAGAAATGTCAAAAGAGCGGGAAAAAATATGGCGTCGTTTGCTGTCCCTGTCGATTTACTTTTGTAGCGTCTCTGTTGAAAAACCCTTTATTATGTGGGCTATTTTTAATGGAAATAGCAAAATGACAAGATTCATTATTAACCCTTAGAAGGCAGTTAGTTTTTGCTTATTATCTACCACTTGGGCTAAGATTTGTGTTTTGGAGTGTTCGGACACATATAGTGAAATTTTATGGCGATCATATTTGTAGAACATTTTGACCACGCCCCCTGTTATTTTCGAGCATTTTTTTGTGAGTTTTCAAAAAAAAAGTAAAATATATGGTTATACGTGACAGTTAGAGGGTTAATTTATTCCACAAAAATGTTTATCTGAATCTTTTCTATAAAACTTCTGACCATAGTTTGTACCTCAGAAGTAAGGAACGCACAATTTTGCATGCCGATATGTTGCAGGAAAGTTCCGAGGGGCGGAAACTTTGACCCGCCCTAAAACAAAATTCTGGTCAAATCTGGCAAAACGCCGATACTCGTATATATTTTTTACACCTTTCTACCAGAATCCGTTGACAGAAGCCCATATTTTTTTTTGGTGTAGCACAGTGTTATTTATCGCAGTGTATAACTACGCACCACTTGTTCACTCGCATCTTCATTGTCCATTGTCGGGAGTGACGCCATGTGTGTAGTATTATGAATTCTGTATTGATAACACTTATACGCCTACATGAACAACCAACTCGTTGCAATGACCACATAGACGTATGAGTATTATGGATTTTCTTTTTTATTCTTTATACAATACATTTTTTCTAGTTTCCTTTTTCATTTTACAAGTCAACGGCACATGATTGAAATAAAATACCATAAGTAGTTGTAAGTTAACAACCCTGTAGACCACCCACAATAACGGAGAGGGTTAAAATATGGTTGGAAAAGAAAACCTCTTAATAGACCACAATTTCAACTACATTTAGGCCAAATGTTGTCCTCTTGTAGTATGTGTACGAGTATATTGTATGAAAGTGTGTAGGGTTTGTGTATAAATTGTGGATCTTTCCCTTTATTTTTGTGTTCTCTCTGCCAAATGAAAAATAAACTTTATCCACATGTAGGGACGGGTACAATTTCTTTTGTGCGCCTAATCAGTTGAAGAGGTTTCTCACATTTTTCTCCTTTTTAGCCTTCCAAGTGTGTGTTTGTGTATGTGTGTGTGTTTATGGAAATTGTGACAACGACAACAGCACCAGTAACAAAACTGTATTTATCCCTACAATTTAGTTGTGTCCCTCTCCACTTCATTCGTTATTAACTATATTAAAAGCCTAGAGCAGCGGCAGAGAGCAGTGTCAGAGCCTGTGTCAGCCTGAGCACAAGGCTGTGTGGCGCTGATGGGTAGGCCATATCGATTCCTCTTCGTGTTTTAATGAGGGCGATATTGCTTTTGCCTTTTCTGTTGACGGGTGGTGTTTGCTATGAATTTCATTCGAGTTTCTTGTTTTGTTTTTTGCACTTTTGCATTCATTCATGTAAAAGCAGTACAACGAATAAGAGGAAGAAGATATGTAAATAAAAGAAGGGCTCAGAGAAAATATTGTGCACGCTGAAAAATATCAGTCCCAGCAACATATTGCAGGAAACATGCACATGTTTGCAAGCAATGTTTTCATGAATTGAAGACCTACTGCTTTTTTTTATTTCTTTGTTTTCTGTCCCGTATTTGTTTTTAGCGGGTTTCAACACAAAACTCTAATTTGGTCTCAAAAACAAATATTATAACCCATTAATCATTGTGTCTCAAACATATTATATTAAATAGCAAACACAATGTGTTTGGACACAAGTATAGTATATTTGCGACAAGCTACAAACACGTTATATTTGAAACGAAACAGGCCAGCAGGTGCTCAGATTGACGTTGTTTTATTAGAAACATTTAAGGATATTTTGAAAAAGTTAAACAACCCTGGAGTGGAAAAGTTAACCATACATATTGCGTCGGAACTATTTTACTGGGCCCTCCCCAGACCTGGTGTATATATTCCAACACTGTTTCCATGGGAAATATAATGTTTTTGCATTTAAATGTGAATTAATATTTAAATTGGTTTTCGTTTTTTTTGTTTGATTGTGTTTAATTAAATTATAGTTAGTGTGCGCGGCTCTTGTACATGAGATCCTGGGTTCGAACCCGGCTCTGACCACCTTAAAAAAATTTCTTTCGGCGGCGGTCACCTTGCATAGTGACGGCGACACTATCGAGTATATAGCGCTCAGATTGAGCTTCTCAAAATACCGTTCGGAATCGGTGTAAAACTGTAGGTCCCAATCAGTGAGTGAAAACTCGAAAGCGCACAGCTCAGTGATTGTGAGAAGTTCTCCCCGGTCCCTTCATGGGATGTAATGGGAAACCATTTATTTATTTATGTATTGAATATTTGTTTGGGGTGCTTGGGAGAGCTTCTGTGAACTGTACACTTTCTAGTTTGCTAAAGTTTGGGACCTACAGTTTTGCACCGGTTCCGAACCGTCTTTTGAATAGCTTTTTCATGGCTAACACAATATAACAAACATAGCGACTTGAAAATTACCGGTAATGTAGAAAACATTTTCCAGTTTAAAGATCACCATAACTGATTTGTTAACCCTATTTGATATCGCTGGCAAATATTAGTATTTGACGGAGTGGGGCTTTCCACGCTAACCAACATCTACGACAGTGCTGCCACTAATAATGCCAAACAATCGACTTCTTCGGGCTAATATTGTATTCCTTCATCCGGCTCCATTTTCTAATTTCATCCATTTTTTTAATTCTAAAATTTGGGCAAAATTTTACCACATTGGGAACACGCTCTGAATTCAACTTGAATTCCAGCCATATTTTCCAATTTCAAGTGTTGAATTATACTTCAATAACACTGTAAAACAATAGCAATATCCAGGGAAATTCAAGTCAAAATAAGTAAGTCAGTGCACTGGAATTCAAGGAAGGAATTACATTTTAATTCCAGCTTTAAATCAGTATTAATATACTCTAATTCAAGTCGTGTATTTTATTTTCAACCCCGTATTTAGAACGAGCACAGTCGCTTGGAATTGACCATAATTAGAAATACATATATTTAACTGGAATATAAATTGTTATGATTCATACATAACGCAATAAATTAGGAAGAGCGAATGAATAATTTGTAAATAAAAATTAATTTAAGATATGAAATTTTATGAGTTATCTGATGGAGCTGCATCTGATGGAGCTGCAAATTTGTCCTTTGTTTATCTGCAATGATAGAATTAGTATTAACATAATCATGTCCTCGATATCTAGATATCTACTTACCTATTTTATGGCTCGTCTAGATTGGATTCTGGGCCGCTAAATGGGTTATTGCAGTCCATGTGTAAATGGTATATAAAGACGAGTTTCGTTTGTAGCTCTTCCACTTCTTCGTCCTATAAAAAAGCGCTTCCAAATGTTGTTTATTTGTTAATTGAAATCAAAATCAATACCTACCATATTCCTTGAATTGACCTTAGAGTCACCGTTTTTGATTTAGTCCATTTCCCGATATATCCGAATATTAAATTACTATTAAATATCCCCATAGCTGACAAATATTATTGATGGCAATTTCAAATAAAATATTTTCAAAAAACTTCAAACTGGTTTGAAAACGAAGATTAAAATCAAGTTTCAATTAAAGCAATACTCAAACACTTGAATTTTCGGAATTTTTGGTGTTTATTGTATTTGATTTCAAGTGTAAATTCAAACAATATTCAAACATTTGAATTTTCGAAATTTTTGTGTGCTTCGCACAATTTCATTGGTGGTATTGGTTCCTCTCTACGTTGCTTCTATAGACCTATTTGAAAATCGATAAACTTATATTCCATCTAGTAGTCCGGCCGTCAGTTTCTTTCCAGCACGTATCCCCAAGGTCGTAAAATTCAGCCAAAATTTTTAAGTAATTTTATTAGCATGAAGTCGTAGTCGACCTTGCAAAAATCGACTCCAACTTCTGCTTCGACTCCGTGCAAATTTCTTTAACTCCCGACTTTTAAACTCCAACTCAAAAACCTGCACGAACACAACCCTTTTATATTTTGGTTTATAACCGTTTCTAATGCATTCAAATTTTGCCTGAACCTTGCTTTTGTATACCGTGATTTTAATAGCGTCTCACTCACTTACACTGAGAGCAGTTCGATGTCAGAGCTGCTTCACGCACAATTTACGTTAACCACAATTAAAGCGAACGTTGTTAGAACAAACATTCATTCCTGTAGCTGCTACTGTCGCCACTGCTGCTTCTGCTGGGAATTTGTGCGAATCATTCTTAACCACTCGGTGGTTTAATACACTCGGGGTGCTCTGCTCCATATTTGTGTACTTGGACATGTCTCGAATAGACGAGCTGCCTGATAACCAACGCCGCCAACGTAAAATACATAAAGTAATCGAGATTCGCTCTTAACAAAACAAAAACGTTTTCTTTAACAAATTATTAAAAGAATAATAATAATAATTAAGAAACAAAAAAAATATTATGGAAAATATTACAAACGAGTGGAGTGAAAAGTAAAGAAGATAACAAAGTTAAAACGTTTCTTGTTTTGTGAGAACCGAAGTCAGCGGCGGCGGCGGCGGCGGCGGCAGTAGAAGCGACGACAAAATATCGTATCGAATCTGATAGCCGTATCGTTGTAGGTATCGTGAGCTGTTGTCAGATGACAACGATGTCACTGCAGGTTCTACTAACTAACTAACAAGTGTCGAAACCCAAATACATTTAAAAAAAAGCTTCGTTCTCTCTCTTCACTGGCGTTTTTTCACCTGTTTGTGTTACGTTTTTTCAAAGCTTTTTTTTGTGTTGTTGTTGGTATGATTATTACTGTTGTTGTACGAAAGGTATTAAATTTTCCTGGCAGGTTGAATCAGTGATTACCGAAAACTTGAAACGTTTAAGTCATGCGGTGGTGACCGACGGCGGCGCGACACACGGCGACAACAACAAAAAAAAAACACGCTCCTACTCAAATCGCACGTATTCGCGACGCGACAATTAAGTGGAGAATTCAGAATCAACAAATTTGCAAACGTAAACGCGTTCTCGGCTGAATTAAAGCAAAATCAAAGGCAAATGAAACCAAAGCAAAGAAATAAAAAAAAAAAATAAAAATAAAGAAATTTGTGAATTTCCCAATAACACATTTCCTTAAATGTCTAGTGGGAAACCTGAAAAGTTTTTAAATAATCCATTTAAGAAAAGTGCATGTGTGTGTGTGTGTGCAAGTGTGTAAAGTAAAAAATGCAAATAAATCAATGCGAAACAACAAAAAAATGCCCTTAAAATAAAGAAATGCATGTGTTTGCACGTATGTGTGAAGTCTGTTAACAAGATTTACAAGCACAAAATCTAAATGCGACAAAACTAAAAATAATTTCAACACCAATTTAGTTAAATTGACAAACGAAATCGATTTCAAGTGAAAAAGGAAGCAATGAGTTAGAAAATCGAGACACTCAATACAATTCCAAAGCATTAAAATAATTACTCATTCTTTCAGGCGTTTGTGTGGTGTTGTTCTTTTTTTATACAAATCTGTGATAAGAATTCTTTTTTTTATTATTATTTTGTTGCCACTTTTATTAAACGATAACTAACAACTTTATTTTGTAAGAATGTAACGCAAACGCAAACAATTTGTATGAAGCAATAACGCGTAATATAAAAAAAAAAAAAAAATGGTGTCCCATAACATCCCATGAAGGGATTGGGGAGAGCTTCTCACAATCAGTGGGATGTGCGCTTTCTTGTTTTACACTCACTGACTCACGCGTAATATAAATCATATACAATAATATTTTATATAAATAGTAAATTTCACCTATTTTGACCGCAAATGCTATCGAATTATTACCGCGTTCGTCTTCAAGAGTGGGTGGTAATGGTTGTTAAAATACCGAAATTATCTGTAACTCTCTTTTTTGCCCTCTTTCTTGGTAACACAAATCCTTTAAACTGACTGACCAGTGATAGGATTTCAAATTACATGAAGCTACTCATTTAGTGTCCGATGTTCGATTATAGACTCGATGAAGTAACCGGCAATTTAAATTTTCGGAGCGATATAGTGCTGGTTAAACATTTTAGTTTTTTCATATAAGCCTGGTATGCAGTTTTTATGAAATTTTCGTTGCCATAAGAAGTACTTGTATACAAAATATCGAAAATTTGATGAATCGAAAATTTGGTTCACTTTTCATTTGTCTAGTACTCAGTTCTTTGCGAAAATTTCGTAAGCAAAATCAATTACAGGGTTGTTACGCCAATGCTATTTCGTACGAAACTATTGTTTGTAACCCGAATTTTGACATTTCGATTATTTTAATAAACCAAAGTAAAACCACGTTAGTTAAAAATAAAATGGATTGCGAAGAGGGAATATTAATGATATATTTGCAAGGTAAATCAAAGTTAGGTGTTAACATTCCGCAACAAAGTTTTCCGTTTACTGATAAATGCCAAAATTTCATACGAAAATTTAGCAAAAACTGAATAAATTGAGTGCCTGGCAAATGTCTAAGTAAGGCAGCACTACAGCGAAGTGTGTTCATTATTAAGAAATATGTGGCAACACTGTAGCATACTCAGTTGTTCGGTTTATTATTGTGCCGATTGTGCAGAAGTGTAAAACAAATGTAAAGTATGGCAGAAAACGAAGAAAAATACAGTATTCATTCGAAACTTACTTTCTTCAAACTTTTCTTCCATCGAATGAATTTCAAAAACTCTGTTGCTCATCGCTAATTCAACTTGTATTTCAATGTCAACAAATAAAGAATTTTAATTATAACAACAGCAAATATCGGGGTTTTCAATAAGAGCGCTACAAAAGTTTTTTTAAATAAAACAAAACCGGTTTTAGATACCAATGAAATTCTTTATTCCTATGAAAGTACGTTCGATGCCATTATGTATGGAACTCGATTTATTTTGCATGGCCACCACGGGCACGCTTGCAGAAGTCCAGACGCTGAACCCAATTTTCGACGGTTTTCAAGCATAAATCGGCCGATACTGCTGAAAATTTCACGTTCGATATTCGTACGAAGTTCATCAATCGTCGCTGGCTTGTTGGCATAGACCATAGACTTGACGTAGCCCCACAGGATATACATAATCTAACGACGTCAAATCGCACGAGGCGGCCAATCGACTGGGCCATTTCGTGAGAGAACACGTTCACCAAACTTGGTTTCCAATAAATTGATTGTGGCATTCGCTGTGTGGCCTGTGGCGCCGTCCTGTTGGAACCACATGTCCTCCAAGTCCATATTATCCAATTGGGGCCAAAAATATTCGGTTATCATTGAACGGTGGCGATTCGCATTCACAGTAATGTGCCGGTCTTGATCATCACGGAAGAAGTACGGCCCAATGACGCCGCCGGCCCATAAACCGCACCAAACCGTAATTTTTTCGGGATGCAATGATGACTCATGGATTACGTGTGGATTGCTGTCTGACCAATAACGCATATTTTGCTTATTGACGAAGCCATTCAGCCAGAAATGAGCCTCATCGCTGAAGATGAATGAGGCCACTGAAGTTGAGGCCACTGACTCCAAATGTCGGTAGTAAATTTTAATAATTTCGACTCGTTGTTGGCTCGTATATCTTTCCATGATGAAATGGCAAACCTTACTGAAGAGAAATGTCAAAAGAGCGGGAAAAAATATGGCGTCGTTTGCTGTCCCTATCGATTTACTTTTGTAGCGTATCTGTTGAAACCCCCTTTATATTATGAGCTGTTCGTGGTTTTCGCTGCGATGAACTATCCGGCGGACGAGTGCCACATGCTGAAAAATAACAGCCCCAGCGACATATTGCAGGAAGCATGTACATTAGGGCGGCAATGGAAAGGCCGATTTTTGTTCATTATGGTCTAAAACTGACTTGGTGAAAATTTGAGCCGAATCGGACAACTCTAAGCCCTGCCGCATTTTAGTCAAAGTTTTCGGATTTTGGCATTTTGGGTGAAAATTCGTATACACTAGAAAATTTTCACTCCTCAGTGCATTTGAGAAAAAAAATGTGTACGTTGATTTAGTTGAACCTGAATATAAACTGGATAATGTTTGAGTAGAATCCGACCACTCTAAGGGTTCCAATTTTTAATTTGAAAAAATTTGCAATTTTTAACAAAAATGGAAATTTGTGTTTTTCCAAAAATTGTATCTAAGTGAACAAAATATTGAACTTGGATTCCAGTACCTTCTAGCAGAAGTCTATACGCTTCCAATGAGCTATAACTATAACTATATATAGCTATAAGCTATTTATTCATGCAACGGTTTCATGGTGTTATCGTGCGGCAAAATAGGCTATCTCGAGGAAAAATCGCCAAGATGGCCTTACCACATTATAAAAATTTCAAATTATAAGTTAGAAACATAAGCTATGTGTTCACACCGATTCTATTAAATCTGATGGGACAGTTGGTTACAAAAACCGGTTTTAAAAACCGGGTTAAAAAAACGCGGTTAAAAAATCGAGTTTAATACACGGTTTCAAATACTGGAATTAAAAACCGGTTTCAATAATAAAAATCAGGTTTATTAAAACGAAACGGTTAGCAAACCGATTTTCCGAGTTTAATACTTGCGCGTGTTAGACCCGGTTTTTACTCGGTTTTTAAACCCGGATTTTTAACCCGGTTTTTAAAACCGGCTTTTGTAACCAGCTATCACATCAGATTTAATAGAATCTAGAAGGTTTATTAAAATTCGAAAATATATTTTCCTCCATACATTTCATTGCCACCCTAATGTACATGTTTGCAAGCATTGTTTCCGTGAATTGAAGATTTGTTGCTTTTTGTTTCTTTATTGTGGCAGATGTCAGTGCTTTCAGCAGTTTTCAACAAACAAATCCACATTTGGGTCACAAATACATATATTATAAACTATTAATCATTGTATTCCGAACATGTTATACTGAATAGCAAACACAATGTGTTTGGCCACAAGTATACTATATTTGCGGCAAGCTACAAACACTTTATATTTGCCTTCAAACAATAAAAAGAGGTAAATGTCAGCGTGCAGTTAAGCTGATGACAGACCAACCAAAAACAAGATATGTCGAAAGCAATAGTCTTGACAGATCCAAAGACTAAGTCTGATAGTGAGTTATAGCCTTTATCCTATCGATAAACGCTGAGTATACTTTGAGAAAATACAATTATATTAACCACCAGTATTTCGTTCCGATAAAATTTAATCGGACATTGAGATAACGGCCCCAAGGCCGTTTTTAATGAATTATTTTTTTCCCAGCTGAACAGCTGATGACAATGTATTTTTATCTGAAGCCTGCGGTTTATTTCAGATTATACTAAATGTCTAACAGATAAATTTTTCAACTCGGAATAGAAATTCATTTCCAAAAGTTACAAATATTAAAATCGTTGTACTTTCTTAATGCAATCATATATGAAATAACCATTGAGTAAACATATACCTAGAGGCAACAATTCTCTCAGCAAATTAATGACATTAGGCCCGGTGTGATATGAACGTCGGATGTTGAAAAGAATTGCTTTAATAATAGCAGATAGAGGCGTTAGAACAAAACATACAACAAGAAAACAACAACAACAGTTTGTGTTTGTCTTAAATGCAACAAAAATGTATATAACAATAAAAGATAAAAAAACGTTTAAAATATATTTAATTTTCATAGTCTCCACCAGAACGACATGAAAAATGTAAGTCAACAGTTCTTGTAACTCCACCTGGTGTAAGTCCAACATCTCTCTATCACACCGACCTCACCACGAAGAGTGTGAAATAAAACGTCAGATGAGACAAATATTTTTGTGCCCCAAATGAGGCTTTGGTTTTTTTGAAAAAAAAGAGACACAACAAAGAAGCAGGAAAACAGCTCATCTTCAATTCGTAACAACAATGCTTGCGAACATATACATGGTTCCTGCAATATGTTGCTGGGTAGTGATACAAGAACCGAACGGACAGGTGCTTTCAATAACCGATTAACGGTTCCAAAAGATCTGAAAACGTTTTCAAATGAACCGAAAGACGCGTGCAAATGAACTGAAAACGGTTCTTAAAGAACCGAACGCAGTTCTTAAAGGACCGAAAAACGTCTACTAACTAATCTAATCTAAATGAAATGAAAAACTGTTTTAAAAGAACCGTAAAACGGTTCCAAAATAACAGAACTCGCTTCCAAAGGAACCAAAAGTGTTAAGCTTTGAGGGTATGAAAATGTGTATATTTCTCAAATTTTATATTCTTATAATAAGATATAACACTTTGGGACAGCAATTTGCTGAGAACCGGAACCGGTCCAAATACCCGGTTCTTCTCGGAACCGGACTCAACAGAACCGGTTGTTCAAATAAGCGGAACCGTACATCTCTATTGCTGGGGTCGCATATAGTTATTTATGTCAACTGTTCTGAGAATTAACTAATTAAATTTTTTTTTGTTTTAAATTTTTCTTTTCATTTAGAATATTGTTAATTATTAAATTGTGTTGCTACGTAATTTTGTTTATATTTTTCTTAATACATTCAGTGATTTCTGGAAAAACCCGCAATGAAATCACGACATCAGCAAATATCGCAGCTGCTATCGAACAATAAAATTGTATAAAACGAATTTGCTCTTGACGGGCAAGCGATGATTTCGAACAATTGAAAATCAATTCATGTGATATTTAATTACTATTAATTGACTTCTACTGGCACTTTTGACAATTCGAGTTCATTAATCAAACCAAAAGCAACAACAACTACAAAAATAGTAATTGATGCAAAATGAGTGAAACCCAAAATCAAAAACAAAAAACACATAAATCATGAATTCAAATATAGAAAGTATTTTGAGAAATTTTCTTGGCGAAATTTTAAGAACTTCACACAACGAAAGTGAAATTTGTACAGTAGGAAGAAGAAGAAGATACAAACTAAAAACTAACTGGCATTATAGCCCTAGGTGGTCTTGACATACAAAAAAAGCAAAACTGAAACACATTACGCCACTTAATTGTTTTAATTCAATTAAAAGAAATATGCAAAATATTGCAAAGCAAACAAAAAAAGAGGAAAGAAACAATAAAGAGAAATTTGCTTGGCGAGCATTTTGCAACAAAACTTTGGCGACTGTTGTTGTTGCTGTCAAATGTTGGAAACTCTAGACAAATTTCATTTTAGACTCTGTAATTAAATTGTAGACGAAACAATTAGTCATAATTAATTCCTGACAATCAATTAACCCGAGGAAATTGCAAGTTTCTTGTTTGCCAACTGATTCCATTTGATTTGTAGCCCTTTCCCTTTCCGTGAATCCATGTCAAACAAGGTCGTTCTCTCTTCACCTACATATTACTCTCTCCCTCTCTCTCTGTCTATCTCAGTGTCATGTGTTGACCCAAATGGATCAATAGTTCGATTACCATAATTTGTATAGATTACTTACATATGTACATATTTTGGTATCTGCGAACTTAATGGCTGAACATTCATGCTCTCCTTTGGCCATTTTAGGCAGAGACCAAGACCTACAGGGAGGGAGAACAATAACGTGTTTACCTTTAGGCATTATTGATTATGGTAAACAAGTTGGTCTACCGTTCGCCTGCCGGCTTGATTACTTCTCTATCTTTTTTAGTCTAATTATAGAATATTTTTAATCAACTTCATTAATATTTATAGAGCGCGTTCTATTTGATATTCGTTATCGGCTGTTTTGTTTTAGCCAGTTTGATTTTGGTTAAATATTAAACCTTGTTTGTAAGGGTGGTGGGGTTTTCACTTTTGGTTTGGTATTTCTTTGAAACAAATTCATTTAAAACATTTACGTTTTGTTAAAGTTTGTTCAGCTTTAAGAATTTGGTAATGAAAATGTATCACCCTCACTTGTTTCCGATACGCTACGTTGAATTTTCTCATTCATTTACACTTGTGATCAAAATAATAGACACAAACGCAAGGGCTTGCAGAACTCGAAGAAATATAAGGTTTCTTATCTTTTATAAACATATAAATAAAAAATATAATAAAAATATAAAGTGGATTAAATTTGGAGAAAGTTTTTATATTCTATAATCTATATTAACTGTAGCGAACTTCGACATATCGATATTTGAAAAATGGTTGTCAGTGGATGGAAATTTCAACATAAAGACATCCACAAGGCGACTACGGTATATCCTGAATCAGAAAACAAAGAACCAGATTAGACCTTTAAGCCGCCGAGTCACGCTGCCGCCATGTTACGTAGAAATCGGCGCAACGGCGGCATGGTTCGGCGGCGTATAACTTTTTGTTTTATCTTTCATAAAATCGATCAAATAATGGCATTGTCCTGATTTACAACACACGTTGCAACCACAACAATCAAATAACTACAAACTATAGCCCAGCGGTGGAATTTGCGAGGCCTTCCACGAATAAGGCATGCGGAATCATTCTTTGGTAATGCCTACTTTAATAATGCCTGCGAAATGCATGATTTTATAAGGCTTCCACAGGCCTGTTAAAAGAATGCCAGAAGACGCTGTTGTTCATGAAACCCTGTCTTTCCACATGTTCGCAATTCGTCGTTGCAAAATCATAACATCCGATAGCCCAGTAGATAAAGCGTCCGATTGTAAGTTCTAAGGTCGTATGTTCGATTCCTGTGGCTGCAGAATTTAAAAAAAATCATTTATAAGAATTACAATTGGTTAAAGTATAAATCTGAAATATGAAGCTAATTTCCATATACATATATTTTTTTATTTTTACGTAAGTCCTTCTAAATCTACCCTTTTTGCAGGCCTTCATAAGGCCTTGCCTCCCAATCTCACGTAATGTTAAAAAGAAAGGAGGAGGTAAGGTGTAGGGAAGGCCTTCCGTATTTTAAAGAAGGCCTGTTTGGTCATGATTTCAGGCCTTCCAGGTCATGACTTCCACCGCTGGGAAACTGCTCACAACCACAATCAGAATATTTCCTAATAACAGTCAGCTTAATTTCCCAATAATTATCTTATGGAGTTAAACGACACTTTGAATTTTTCATAACAGTGAGGCGAAAGAAATTCCACACACTACAACACCAACAGCCAGACACATTCATTAACAGGTTATAGCTCACATTAAAACTATAACAACAGCAGGCAAAATTTCCTAAGAACTGAACTCTGCACGAACTCTGCGTTGGTTTCATCAGTTCGCATGCAACACTCTTCATTGTACCATGGTTTGTCTTGAAGATGTTTTTCATAACCAAGCACGGGTTTTTACCAGTGCTGAGGAGTCAGAATTGGGATATTTTCCTGAACGACTCCGACTCCAATCCCTGAAATTTAAAAAAAAAAAATATATGCTAAACAAGTTTTTACGCTGAAAAACTAAAATTCATAAAAGTTCACATTATCTGTTCATAAACTTTTTTTCATTAATTTTATGAACGAATCCCATAAACTTCTGAATTTAATGAAAAATTATACTTTATAATTAACATTATATTATGTTCACAATTATATAATGAACGACTCATTGAAAATGTTCATAAATCCATCAATGTTTTCATAAATTGGTTTACACAAACACCTGTTTTTTCAGATTTTTACTGATTTTGTAGATTTTTACGATAATTTGCGTACTAAAGAATTCTCATTACATTTAGAGTTTTCCTTACATATAACTTAATGATTGTTTCATTCCGAACCACCACTGATGAGGGTTTGCATTTAAATCCTAAATGGGGTAATTTAAAGGAACTATTAACTTAAGATAAAGTTCAATTTATTAGACTGTGTGTAATTTTTTAAGTCATGGAAATATAACCATATATGGACACCACTACGTGATAAAAAGCCAAAAAAAAGACCTGTGTCTCCCAGTTTTGGCCAAAAACATGCACTTTTTTATGGGCCCCCACAGATTTGGGGCCCCATTTTTGCAAAAAAGTGATAATTTTTTCAGGCTCATATCTTGCAATTCGTTCGGAATTTTGATTTACTCTCTGAGGGAAAGTTGTAGCTCTTGTCTAATAAACAGTCTAATAGAATGAACTTTATCTTAAGTTAATAGTTCCTTTAAATTACCCCATTTAGGATTTAAATGCAAACCCTCATCAGTGGTGGTTCGGAATGATGCTTTTGAAACATTCATTAAGTTATATGTAAGGAAAACTCGAAATGTAATGAGAATTCTTTAGTACGCAAATGATCACAAAAAATTACAAAATCAGTAAAAATCTGAAAAAACAGGTGTTTGTTTGTGTAAACAAATTTGTGAAAACATTGATGGATTTATGAACCTTTTCAATGATTCGTTCATTATATAATTGTGAACATAATGTAATATTCATTATAAAGTATAATTTTTCATTAAATCTACAGAACTATTCAGAGGTTTATGGGATTCGTTCATAAAGTTAATGAAAAAAGTTTTTGACCAGATAATATGAAATTTTATTAATTTTGGCAAATAATTTTGGTCAAAAATTTGCCATTTCAAGGATTGGAGTCGGAGTCGTTCAGGTAAATATCTTAACTCTGACTCCTCAGCACTGGTAAAAACACATGCTTGGTTATGAAAAACCTCTTCAAGACAAACCATGGAACAATGAAGAGTGTCGCATGCGAACTGATGACAACAACGCTGCACGTATGACAATGATTCAGCCAGTAACAGCGAAATCTTAGACAGAGCAGTGTAAGGAGAAAAGAACAGAGGTAACCCGTTTATTTATGTGAGGAAAACAGCAACAGGGAAAGCGGTAGAGTGCACAAAATTAAACTTACAGAAGGAAGAACGAAGGCTGAAAATTCTACCAAAAAGCCGAACTGACGGTCATTGATAAGGTTTCCTTCTGTAAAGGCAAGGACGGAAATCTAGTCCCGAATATTGGGAATATGGAGATACAATTTTTCTCTGCATTGTTTGTCTCAGGAGAATCTAATGTAGATAACGGAGTCCAGCAAATATAATATATCAATTAACCGCCTACTATTGAAGACGATATCAGAACAGTAATTTCCCGGCTTAAAAGCAACAAAGTCGCTATTGGTCTACCGCCAGGACTGTGCAAAATTTGAGGCTAAGCGCTGGCAAGAGTGGCCGTCGGTGGTGCAATGGTTAATGTGCGCGGCTTTTGTACATGAGGACGATGGTTCGATCCCTACTCTGACCTTACATTTAATTCGATGACGGTTACCTCGCTTAGTAACAGCGACACTATCGAGTACTTAGCCATGAAAAAGCTGAAAGAAGATCTTTACATCAAATCGATGATAAATGTTCATTAATTGTTCTTCATTGAATTGATGAAATTTGGCATCAATCAAAGTTCTTCAATTTAAAGTTTTTTTCTTCAACTTTTTTAGCGTCATTGAATTGATGAATTTTTTTACATTAGTCTTCATCATTGGAATTTGGAAATAATTAGTAGAATCGATACAAAATATGAACGTAGTATTGACAAAATAAAGAGAAAAAAGTGGTAGCAAATTGAAAATAAATAAATAAAAAATAAATAGTGCAATGGACGGACAAGATTATGCACGCTCTTTGATCAATTTTTATGTGGTCTTGTACCATGTATTGTGGATTTTATAGGATGAAAAATATGTAGTCAAAAGTGTTGGGCTACTCATCAACATAAAAATGATGATCAATTTACACCAAATTGATGACAAACTTACATCAAATTGATGACAACATTACATGTAATTGATGAAAAAAGTGCAGCAAATTGGTGAACAGTAAACATCAAAATTGTGAAAAATTTACTTCAACTTGATGACAAATTTACATAAACTTGATGTAGCATTTTCGTTGAATCATCGTAAACCATTGATGAAAGATTGATTAAATGTTCTTCATCAATTCAATGAAATGTGTCGTAGGTTGGAAATTCATCAAATTGAGGAACAAATTCATAAATTTGATGAAGCTTTTTCTTTCAGTGTCGAAAGCGTACAGCACTTTGATTTGAGAAGCTCTGCCCAATGCCTTCATGGAATGTAAAGGGAAACCTTTTTTATGCGCTGGCAAGGTGCTTGCACCTGTTCATATGCTAAATTTCATTAGACGAATGCATGCCCGGCGATTGAGGTCTCATTGCACTATGTGATGTATTAACAAAAGCTAACTTGATTGAATGTGTCGACTGTCGAATAAACCTATTATCCGTTGCACACCTAATTGGAACACATCAGAGTGTCTTCAGACCTAGACTATCCACAACTGACCAAATATTCAAATTACGCTAAATCCTGAAGAAAGCTCACGAAAAGCATATCGACACCTACCATCTCTTTATTGATTATAAAGCTGAGGAAATGTTAATTAGCTGTGGCTGAATTTGGTATCCCCCCTAAACTGATACACCTCTGCAGAATGACACTGACGGACCCAAATCCCCAGCGAGGGCTAATAAAGATTTTACCGAACCATTTCATGCTAGATGATGCCTCAAACAAGGCGACTTCCTAGTATGCGATCTCTTCAACATCTTAATGGAGATATTAATAAAGAAATACGCAGTTACGATGAAACTAAACGCAATACATCAGGCAAAATAAGAAACACTTCATCTGCAATTTACACGCTATCAGGAATATTTATGACTCACTGACTGAGAGAATAATGCAAAAATCCAGACACACTTACAATATAGACTCTCTCGTTGTCCCTCTTTTATTCTCTTGCTCTCGAGAGAGCATAGGCAGTGCAACAAACACAGCTGTATTTGCATCTCAAACATAAATATATGTGGGTCGCAAACACATATATTATAACATATTAATCATTGTGTTTCAAACATGTAATATTGAATAGCAAACACAATGTGTTTGGACACAAGTATATTATATTTGCGACAAGCCCCAAACACACTTTATATTTGCAGCCAAACAACAACAAAATACAGATTTTTCAGCGTGCATGTACAATTTTGAATTTAATTACCAGATGCTGCTTGCGTATACTGATGATATAGATATCATAGGGCGGACTGTGCAAGTAGTTACTGCGGTATTTTCGAGAATAGAGGAAGATACAGCAATAGTGGGCTCACGACAAAACATGAGGACAGAACAAAATTTAAAATTAAAATACATACACATGACTTTGGCAGTGAAGTAAGCCAATGTTATGATGACAATTAAGTCAGTTGTTTTAGCGAAACCGTCTGAACGTCTTTCCACTTATTGTCTACTTGAACCTACTTTTTCGTTTTTGTCTCCAGTGGCCTTATTGCCCTAAGAACTCTAGAATTATTATTATTAAATCGAATCTCTATTATACGTTGTGATTTTCGCTGGTGTAATGGTTAGTATGCGCGTATATTGAACATGGAAATGAAGGGTGTTTACCTCTTTGTACTTTTCAACTTTCTTGCACACGGTTTTGACAAACAACCTTTCGTTGGTTACATTTTGTTTTAGAAATCTCGCAAAACAATCTGGGCGTAGAAAGCAGCAATAAATTATTTTACTTTGTTTTATAAATATTCAAATATATTTTGAAATTTTTAATTATTAACAATTTTGCAAAATTTTATCAAATCTGGTTTTTGCTTATTTGTCTAGTCTTACGAACGCACTAATTGTATTCTAATCTTTATTATTTAAAAGATCGAGACAGAGATAAGATAATATTCACGCCGCTTGCTAGTATTCTGATAGCAAGATTAGAAAAGAAATACAAAAACATTTTCTATAAAATAACACACAATGACTTCCTATAAAAGTAAGTGGACGATAGATGAATGGCCTCTTTCAGCTTGCGGGAGACCTTTTAGTCATCCAATGCAAAAGTGTGGGACACTAGATTATCTACTAAAGGTTCATGGTTTAGTAGTTATGAAACATGTCAAACACATGGAAGCTCGAAATAGTTTTTTATTTTAATTCCATGAATTTACTTTGAGGGAGATATTTATAATAACTTTTACTTTTCACCCTATTTTAACATTCCTCTCAGATATTCAACACGGTTCTGTTGAAAATAAAAATAAAAACTAAAATATGCAATAAATACGTGACTTTAAAAATGTTGACTTGTGACAGCGTTTGAAAACTAAAAACTGGCAAAGACAAAAATTAGAGCAATAATGAAAAACCCCAGACATTTCACGCAAATTCCCCCTTCCCTCCTCACCCTACGCAATACGTATGTACTTATGTAGATACGTAAGTACGAACGACTATTGCATCAAGACACCTTGTTGTATAGACATCAGGTATTCAAGGTATTTTTCCCTTAACTAGAAATTTATGTCAATAAAACCAACTGAACATTTTATAGATTATCATTGATGGGGGGGGGGGGGGGGGAGGTATGACAGGTTTGGTTATGCGACAGTGGCCTTCAAAATCCTCTTCTCCTATTTGTTAATATTGAATGCAATTCCTTGTGCCATTCAAAATTGCAACGAAACAAGGGGAATAGAGGTAAATTTTGTAAAATTGGGTACTAAAAAAACGTGATATCCAAATAAATAATTTCCCATTACATCACATGAAGGGACTGGCGAGAGCTTCTCACAATTATATTTCTAGTTTTACACTCACTGATTGCGACGTATAGTTTTACACCGATTCCCAACGGCTTTTTATGAAGCTCGATTGAATCGCCGTCAATAAGCGTGGTGGCCGTCGTCGAAAGAAATATAAGGTTGTCAGAGCAGGGAGCAAACCCACATTCTCATGTATGTGAAGGGTAGGAGGCCACAGGCTGAAAAATAACGGCCTCTCTAATATATTTTCCCAAACATATTCTGCAGGAACTATGTATATGTTTGGAACACACATCAAACATTAATATGTTTGCAAGTTCTAAACTTCTTGTATTTAAATGCAAACAGCAGCATGTTTACTGACAAATATGTCTGCTTTTACGTGGAAACATATGCGTTCTTCATCACAAACATCTATATACTTACGTGGAAGCATTCGCGTGTTTCCCCCAAACCTTCATATCGTTAGCAGAAATGCAATTTTCCAAGGTTAAGGTCACTTCTGATTTTATAAAACTTTTTGTTTTTCTCTTTTCTCTCTCGATATTTCGATTTCCTTTGGAAATCTTCTTCAGGATAGTTTTTAATATTAATATTAAATTATTAATCGAAATCGGAATATCGAGAGAGAAAAGAGAAAAACAAAAAGTTTTATAAAATCAGAATGACCTTGAGCTTGGAAAATTAGTCAAGAATAATTAAAATAAAGGTCAAAAATTAGAAACAAATTATTTCCAAGAGAAGAAACAATCCTTGTAAATGGCTGAGGAATTAATTTCTCAATTCAAATTTTCGAATCTTTGCAAAAGTAAAGACTTACCTTCAGTAAGATTTTTTTATAAGGTTTTTTTTCAACTCTGTTGAACAAAATGAAAATTGTAGTTACGTCCGAGCATTCGTTTATTCTTGTTTCACTGATCAAGCTCTTTGGATATCCTCAGTCCCATGCACCATTGACGACTGAATACATGAAACTAAAACGAAATATATCAGGCAAAATTTATGAATCACTGACTGAGAGAACAATGCAAAAATACAGATACACACTTACAAGATAGACTCTCTCGTTGTCCCTCTTTTATGTTCTTGCTCTCGAGAGAGCATAGGCAGTGCAACAAACACAGCCGAATTTGTATCACAAACATAAATATATGTGGGTCGCAAACACATATATTATAACATATTTATCATTGTGTCCCAAACATGTAATATTGAAAAGCAAACACAATGTGTTTGGACACAAGTTTATTATATTTGCGACAAGCTCCAAACACACTATATATTTGCATCCAAACAACAAAAAAATACAAATTTTTCAGCGTGCATGCAAAATTTGGAATTTAATTTCACTTTAAAAAAATACTAATAGACCTTTTTTTTTTTAAATTATGATTTTATTGGTAAGATCGATCCATCATTGACATTTATGAATGAAACACAACATCGTCCAAATGACTTCCAATATTTACAATACAGTACCTCATTCGATCTAACCAATTTTTCAGTACATTATCGATTGTTTGGGCCTTTATCTCGTGAGCGACAGCGTCGATTTCGTGTTTTAAGGCCTCAATGTACTCGGGATTTTCTGGGTAACACTTACTTTTCTCGGCGCCTCAGATATAATAGTCTAACGGGGTCAAACCCCAGCCGCGAGGCGGCCAATGGACTTCCGAGTTTCGGCTGATTATGCGGTTTTCGAATACAGTGCGCAAAATATTCATTATAACGTTGGCTGTGTGACCTGTAGCGCCACCCTGTTGAAATCATACGTCGTCCACGTCATACTCTTCAACTTTTGGGAACAAAAATTTATTGAGCATGGCACTGTAACGCTTGCCATTGACGGTAACGGCCTATGTTGCCGTTAATGCAAAAACCGCACCAAACAGTCCCTCATTGTAGACGCATCGCATCGGCTACTTCTCGACGTGTGGATTTACAGAACCCCAAATGCGGCACTATTGTTTGGTAACGTAGCCCCCGAGGTGAACATGAGCTTCATCGGAAAAAGATGATTTTTCGGTAAAAATTTTGAACTAATTGGAGAATTCATGCCATTCAGTTCTTGAACTAATTGGAGAATTCATGCCGAGGTCTTTATGCCTAATTCTGTGCAAAGAAGTGCGAGAAAAGCTCAATAGCTGCCAAGATGTTGATGGCTGTTCGAGCACTCTTTCATCTAAAGCGGCAATATTTTTTTTATCGCATATATAGTTTTTTTATCGCACTATATTTATATCGAATTTATTTCGTAGATTTCTTATAGTTTGAGTTGAAGACTCAGAAATTTTGGAAGAAGTTTTTAATATTTCCCAATTTTCTTCAAGCGTAAAGGACCCATTTCGCAAATTTCTAACCTTTCACGAATTGTAGTTTCATTTGTAAATCCAGATTTGCCATGTGTCGCGAATAAGGGGGGTTCAATGTTTGAAGACTCTGGCGCATAGTATAAATAAATGGTTTCCCGTTACATCCCATGAAGGGATTAGGGAGAGCTTCTCACAAACCAGTGAGCTGTGCGCGGTCTAGTTTTACACTCACTGATTGGGACCTACAGTTTTTCACCGCTTCCGAACGGTATTTTGAGAAGCTTTTTCATGGCTAAATACTCGATAGTGTCGCCGTCACTAAGCGAGGTGACCACCGTCGAAAGAAATTTATGGTGGTCAGAGTAGGGATCGAACCCACGTCCTCATACACAAGAGCCGCGCACACTACCATTGCCCCACCGACGGCCACAATGATCAGGCTGGCGCATAGATCAGGCTGAATTTGAGTGATGTCAAGGCTTATGTTGATTTTGTGGTAATTTTTGGCTTATTGTCATAGACTTGCGACTTAGGAACCCTCACAAGATACGGTCTAAAGGGGTCAAATCGAACGATCTTGGGTGTCCAGTTCATGTCGCCTCTGGAAAGATAACCATGCCCTCAAATCACTCGTTCACAATCAGCTCAGTCCTCTTAGAATCTCATGTTGTTCACATCCAGATCATCCAATTTTGGACCAAAGAAAACAGTAGTTATCGATCGATACTGCTCTCCGTTCTCTCAGAGAAGTAATTGTTTTAGAAGAGGTTGTAGCAACCGTAAATTCGGTTGTTACCATCGAATTGCGGTTGCCACAACTGAATTGAGGTTGTCACGAGCGAATTTAGTCCCCACTAACTGAAATTCGATTGAAGCAACTTCGTTTCATAATGGCTTCGGTTGTGACAACTAAATTTGGAATTAATTCGGATGCAACAACCGAAACTGATAGCAAATTCGATTGGAGTAACCGAATGTGGCAGCAATTGAAGCCAAATTCGGGTGTAACTATTGCCACTTGGAAACCAAAGATTCTTATCTTTGCCAGCAGATTGTAAAAATAATATTTGATTTGTTCACTACAAAAAGTGCATAAAAAGGTAAATTTTATGGTACAAATATTTGCTTTTTTTTAATTCAATTTGTTCCTGAAATTATCATACTCCCACTTATTTAACCTGGATCATTAAAAAACAGTGCAAGTACAATAGATGTCTGGTCTACGATGATTATTGTCTCAAGAGAAGTCAGCGGCGAGCTCTTGCTCGTCGTACCTTATGATGAGTGCGCATATGAGATTCCAGCTAAAGTGTCTGTCTGCCTGTCTGTCTGGAGCGATAAAAAAAAACACTACTCATACGCGTCTCGGACATTAGCATTACTTCAGAAGCTGACGATTCAAGCGATTCTACCATTAAGTTGTTGTTGTTGTTTATCGTTGAACTAAGTAAATGACTTTTGCTGTCATCTTTTTGTTGTCGTTGTTGCTGTTGTACATTTTTTAAATAAACTTCATTGTTTTAACATTTACTCTTTAACTGGCGAAAAAATACCAAAATGTACTAGAATCTTTTTCTTCTTTACCACACTTTGCTACTCTCTTTACACATTAAAGGAAAGCAAGTTGAGAACAGGAAAAGGAAGAAGAAGAATTGATAAGCAGCTCCCCACTCATCTAGACCAAAATGGACGGGAAGACAAATTTAAATGAGAAGAAACGACTCTTTGACTGCGAATTTTCGTCGGAAATGATGAAGATGATAATTCCGTACCTTTGTTACTACAGCTTGCGAGCTGAATTTTACTTCAGAATGTTTTCAGGCCTGACCTGTGTATCATGTAAAGGTTAAACGAGTCACTTGCAATTTAAGTCATTTTTATTAAACCCTACCAAAAACAACAATAATAGTTAGTATATGACCTTCTCAGATCGTACCTGCTAAGAACCATTTTAGAAGAGCATATACTGATCCGTGAATAAATAGTTAATTGTTGCCACCGATCTTCGTAGTGGCAGCTAGTTTATTTCTAAGTTGTGACTGTGTTAAAGAGAGCAAAGCAGAAATATCAATGTAATCGTGAGATTACACTGAAAGAAATTATCTTTTGACATCCACTGCGCAACGTGTTCATATATTTTATATTTTTTTACTGCACACATAGAGTAAAATGTAAGTGTGGGGTCACACACGACAAGGGGTACAGACTTTTCCGTGTACTCTTATTTAGTTTTGTTTTCTCATCCGCAATTTTTTACGCGAAGTTGGCTGCAGATGAAAATTTGACATTTCTTTTAATTTTTTGTTTCATTGTGCATAAAATTATGGGTAATAGTAAAAGTGTCTTGTTTGATGTTGATAGTAAAAACGCTTCTATGCAATCACATAATGTTATTATTTAATTTTTTTCTTTTTACTTACATTATTTCCACAAATATAAAAAATCAGGGGGTTTCCAGGACACAGCTGGTCGACTGTGAAAGAGAGTGAGCGATAGGCAAATTGAAAAAACTGACTTTAAATTTAATTCCAGCGGCACTTATGAGTTTTAGAATAACTTTATATGTAATGAATTAGTTTTGATTTGAATAACATAACAATTTTCATTAATTTTTACTTGTATTTCAACCACATTCTGGCAGAAAAAACTGTATCAAAACTGTCGTTAGCCCAGTGACTTTCAACGGGAATTTGGTGGAACTGAAACACTCATGGCTTCTCTTTATATCATTCTCTATGTAAAAAATTCAGTTTCGAATAAAATGTATTCATAATTGAAATAAAATGGAATGTAAATAAAGCCAGAACGTAGAAGCTAAAGAAAGCTAAAATTGCTCAAGTAAATTTTCCCTGTGTGAACATGAAAAGCAAGTTCAAAAGAGAATTGACAAAAACTTTCGCAAGTAAAATTGTCGTGTGTGACCCTAGACTAAAGAGTGTGCATGAGTGTTTTAGTTCCACCAAATTCCCGTCGACAGTCACTGGGCTAATGCTAGTTTTGATACAGTTTGCAATTTATATCAGAATTTGGACGTACATAAAACGAATAAAAATAAAAGAAAATTGCTGTGTTCGTTCAAATTAAAACTCATTTTTTGCTTTATTCGCCTATCACTCATTCTCCCTCACATTCTATACTGTATCAAATTTGCAACTAGGAGGTCGATCAGCTGTTTTATCGAAACCATTGACTACACCGTTGTACAAACAACGAAATGAGAATGCACGAGAGTGTAAACTTGCAATGTGTACGATATTGTGAATGGGATAGATGTACTCAATTTATAAACAGGTGGCGCACACATTTTAATTAATATAATAATTTCCGGGAATACCTAAGGAAATTTCCCGGGAAGGCAAGAGTGAAATGCTACTGGAATTTCCGGTAATTCCCGGAACCTAAAAAGCTTAAAGATTTATGGCTTAAAGATATGCAGATGATATTTTTTAAAAACGTTCTTACAATTTCTGTCCTTAAACAGTTGTTGTTTTTTGTTTGATTCTTGTTTTTGGGTTTTTTTATTTAAGCATAACATTAATATCGACAAATGACACCGTAACTAAGGGATAATTTAAGTGCAGTTTTCACAAATTGCGATTACTCATCGCTGGTGTCAAATACTCAACTCATTGTGGTGCCATCCCCTCATGCAATTAAGTAGTACGTACCTTCACTCATACTTTCGTAAAAGAAACACATGCATTAATTTATATGTATGTACGATACATATATACAGCTGCGCTCAAAATAATAGTAGTGCGGCACATAAAAAGTCTTCTTCTTCTAATTACTTCATGTGTCTTTTGTGTTTCTATTTTACTCTTTGTCGCTTTACTAAGCTGGGGGAGCTTTGTTAAAAAATGCCATTATATTGAATTCTATTGGCCATATTGAGTCTGTAATGTGATAGTCTGCATCCGTCGCTGGTTTTGAAGTGTCCAAAATAATAGTAGTGCACGCAAAAATATTAGTGCCGAAAAAGTTTAAAAAAGGTTATTATTGCAATATTACATTAATCTGAACAAATTTTAAATAAATTGTATGTAATAGTTTCCGCTAGAATGGGACGTGGAGCGCATTGCAGTCCGGAACAGCGTGCTCTGATAAAAAAGTTGATTTCGGCAGGAAAAACATATAAAGAAGTGCAAAACATAGTTGGTTGCTCACCAACGATGATACGTAATGCCATTAAATTTACGCCTCGCTTTGAAACCCGCGGCCGCCCACCTGTTATGACAAAAAATTTAGTTGGTCGTGTGGTAAGGTACGCAAAGCTGAATCCATTTTCAAGCTCCAGTAAAATTAGAGATGAGATAAGTGTAGATGCAAGTGTGCAGACAATACGAAGACGCTTAATAGAAAATAATGGATAGGTCTGCTCAGAAATGGAAGAATATTTTGTGGACAGACAAATCGAAAATAGTACTTTATGGTGGAAAAGGTGGTCAGGCGACCACCAAATACCGAATACAACCCAAGGTTCTCGTTAAAAACTCTAAAACACGGAGGAGCTTCAATAATGATTTGGGCATGCTTTTCATATTACGGTGTAGGGCACATATTCAGGATAAAGGATATTATGGATAGGCACCTCTATGTCCAAATAATGCAGGAAATTATGCTTCCATATGCCAGTGAAGAGATGAAGTTGATATGGGTGTTTCAGCAGGATAATGAACCGAAACATACCAGCAAAGTTGCTAACCACCCAAATAACATAAATGTTCTAAAATGGCCAGCAGAATCTCCAGACCTCAATCCAATTGAGAATCTGTGGTGTGATGTGAAGAAGGCAGTTTCCCGGTCTCAACCAACAAGCGTATCTCAATTGTGGAAGTGGTACAGCAAGCTTGGAGTTCAATAACCGCCGAAAGATGCAGAAATCTTGTGGATTCGATGCAGTAATTGCTAACAAAGCTCACGCTACTAAATACTAAAATATTCTAATTATGTCCAAATATTAATCATAAAACGGAAAATCTAAGATTTTATTGAAGTTTCCAATAAAGGTTGTCAGCACTACTATTATTTTGAGCAGCTAAATTTGAGAAACTCTAAAAAAAATAATTAATTTTAAATTAAAATGAAATTAAATCTATCTATTGTGTTCTACGTCTAAACGTACCTTTATAATGTTTAAGAAAAAAATATGTATTATGAATTTAATGCCTTTTTAATATATATTTTTCATGGTTCTAAATTATTTACGGAGCACTACTATTATTTTGAGCGCAGCTG